>NW_024121188.1:5237282-5591034 GCF_016745375.1 Pimephales promelas
AAATTCGTCCCGAAAAAAAAAACGACAGTGGTACCCCTTTACGTTTTTTTTTTTGGGCGAAAATTTAAGTTTCTCCAATCTTCCCAAAACTCTGGATTCTGACAGAGGGCCATGAGACTTAGACCTGAGTGCAAAAATGGAGGCTCTAGCCCCTTCCAGAGCTGAGATATCGAAACTCAAAAATTCGGCCCGAAAAAAAAACGACAGTGGTACCCCTTACGTTTTTTTTTTTTTGGGTGGAAAAATTAAGTTTCTCCTATCTTCCCAAAACTCTGGATTCTGATAGAGGGCCATGAGACTTAGACCTGAGTGCAAAAATGGAGGCTCTAGCCCCTTCCAGAGCTGAGATATCGAAACTCAAAATTTCGGCCCGAAAACAAAACGAAGTGGTACCCCTTACGTTTTTTTTTTTTCAGGGCGAAAAATTAAATTTCTCCAATCTTCCCAAAACTCTGGATTCTGATAGAGGGCCATGAGACTTAGACCTGAGTGCAAAAATTGAGGCTCTAGCCCCTTCCAGAGCTGAGATATCGAAACTCAAAAAATTCGTCCCGAAAAAAAAAAACGACAGTGGTACCCCTTACGGTTTTTTTTTGGGCAAAAAATTAAGTTTCTCCAATCTTCCCAAAACTCTGGATTCTGATAGAGGGCCATGAGACTTAGACCTGAGTGCAAAAATGGAGGCTCTAGCCCCTTCCAGAGCTGAGATATCGAAACTCAAAAATTCGCCCGAAAAAAAAACGACAGTGGTACCCCTTACGTTTTTTTTTTTTTGGGCGAAAAATTAAGTTTCTCCAATCTTCCCAAAACTATGGATTCTGATAGAGGGCCATGAGACTTAGACCTGAGTGCAAAAATGGAGGCTCTAGCCCCTTCCAGAGCTGAGATATCGAAACTCAAAAATTCGGCCCGAAAAAAAAAACGACAGTGGTACCCCTTACGTTTTTTTTTTTGCGGAAAAATTAAGTTTCTCCAATCTTTCCAAAACTCTGGATTCTGATAGAGGGCATGAGACTTAGACCTGAGTGCAAAAATGGAGGCTCTAGCCCCTTCCAGAGCTGAGATATCGAAACTCAAAAATTCGGCCCAAAAAAAAAACGACAGTGGTACCCCTTACGTTTTTTTTTTTTTGGGCGAAAAATTAAGTTTCTCCAATCTTCCCAAAACTCTGGATTCTGATAGAGGGCCATGAGACTTAGACCTGAGTGCAAAAATGGAGGCTCTAGCCCCTTCCAGAGCTGAGATATCGAAACTCAAAAATTCGGCCCGAAAAAAAAACGACAGTGGTACCCTTACGTTTTTTTTTTTTTGGGCGAAAAATTAAGTTTCTCCAATCTTCCCAAAACTCTGGATTCTGATAGAGGGCCATGAGACTTAGACCTGAGTGCAAAAATGGAGGCTCTAGCCCCTTCCAGAGCTGAGATATCGAAACTCAAAAATTCAGCCCGAAAAAAAACGACAGTGGTACCCCTTACGTTTTTTTTTTTTGGGTGAAAAATTAAGTTTCTCCAATCTTCCAAAAACTCTGGATTCTGATAGAGGGCCATGAGACTTAGACCTGAGTGCAAAAATGGAGGCTCTAGCCCCTTCCAGAGCTGAGATATCGAAACTCAAAAATTCGGCCCGAAAAAAAAACGACAGTGGTACCCCTTACGTTTTTTTTTTTGGGCGAAAAATTAAGTTTCTCCAATCTTCCCAAAACTCTGGATTCTGATAGAGGGCCATGAGACTTAGACCTGAGTGCAAAAATGGAGGCTCTAGCCCCTTCCAGAGCTGAGATATCGAAACTCAAAAATTCGCCCCCGAAAAAAAAAAACGACAGTGGTACCCCTTACGTTTTTTTTTTTTGGGCGAAAAATTAAGTTTCTCCAATCTCTCCCAAAACTCTGGATTCTGATAGAGGGCCATGAGACTTAGACCTGAGTGCAAAAAATGGAGGCTCTAGCCCCTTCCAGAGCTGAGATATCGAAACTCAAAAATTCGGCCCGAAAAAAAAAACGACAGTGGTACCCCTTACGTTTTTTTTTTGGGGGCGAAAAATTAAGTTTCTCCAATCTTCCCAAAACTCTGGATTCTGATAGAGGGCCATGAGACTTAGACCTGAGTGCAAAAATGGAGGCTCTAGCCCCTTCCAGAGCTGAGATATCGAAACTCAAAAATTCGGCCCGAAAAAAAACGACAGTGGTACCCCTTACGTTTTTTTTTTTTTGGGCGAAAAATTAAGTTTCTCCAATCTTCCCAAAACTATGGATTCTGATAGAGGGCCATGAGACTTAGACCTGAGTGCAAAAATGGAGGCTCTAGCCCCTTCCAGAGTGAGATATCGAAACTCAAAAATTGGTCCCGAAAAAAAAACCGACAGTGGTACCCCTTACGTTTTTTTTTTTGGGAGAAAAATTAAGTTTCTCCAATCTTCCAAAACTCTGGATTCTGATAGAGGGCCATGAGACTTAGACCTGAGTGCAAAAATGGAGGCTCTAGCCCTTCCAGAGCTGAGATATCGAAACTCAAAAATTCGGCCCGAAAAAAAAACGACAGTGGTACCCCTTACGTTTTTTTTTTCGGGAGAAAAATTAAGTTTCTCCAATCTTCCCAAAACTCTGGATTCTGATAGAGGGCCATGAGACTTAGACCTGAGTGCAAAAATGGAGGCTCTAGCCCCTTCCAGAGCTGAGATATCGAAACTCAAAAATTCGTCCCGAAAAAAAAAACGACAGTGGTACCCCTTACGTTTTTTTTTTTGGGTGAAAAATTAAGTTTCTCCAATCTTCCCAAAAGTCTGGATTCTGATAGAGGGCCATGAGACTTAGACCTGAGTGCAAAAATGGAGGCTCTAGCCCCTTCCAGAGCTGAGATATCGAAACTCAAAAATTCGGCCCGAAAAAAAAACGACAGTGGTACCCCTTACGGTTTTTTTTTTGGGTGAAAAATTAAGTTTCTCCAATCTTCCCAAAACTCTGGATTCTGATAAAGGGCCATGAGACTTAGACCTGAGTGCAAAAATGGAGGCTCTAGCCCCTTCCAGAGCTGAGATATCGAAACTCAAAAATTCGGCCCGAAAAAAAAAACGACAGTGGTACCCCTTACGTTTTTTTTTTTTTGGGCGAAAAATTTAGTTTCTCCAATCTTCCCAAAACTCTGGATTCTGATAGAGGGCCATGAGACTTAGACCTGAGTGCAAAAATGGAGGCTCTAGCCCCTTCCAGAGCGGAGGCTCTAGCCCCTTCCAGAGCTGAGATATCGAAACTCAAAAATTCGGCCCGAAAAAAAAAACGACAGTGGTACCCCTTACGTTTTTTTTTTGGGGCGAAAAATTAAGTTTCTCCAATCTTCCCAAAACTCTGGATTCTGATAGAGGGCCATGAGACTTAGACCTGAGTGCAAAAATGGAGGCTCTAGCCCCTTCCAGAGCTGAGATATCGAAACTCAAAAATTCGGCCCGAAAAAAAAACGACAGTGGTACCCCTTACGTTTTTTTTTTTCAGGTGAAAAATTAAGTTTCTCCAATCTTCCCAAAACTCTGGATTCTGATAGAGGGCCATGAGACTTAGACCTGAGTGCAAAAATGGAGGCTCTAGCCCCTTCCAGAGCTGAGATATCGAAACTCAAAAATTCGGCCCAAAAAAAAAACGACAGTGGTACCCCTTACGTTTTTTTTTTTGGGGCGAAAATTTAAGTTTCTCCAATCTTCCCAAAACTCTGGATTCTGATAGAGGGCCATGAGACTTAGACCTGAGTGCAAAAATGGAGGCTCTAGCCCCTTCCAGAGCTGAGATATTGAAACTCAAAAATTCGGCCCAAAAAAAAAACGACAGTGGTACCCCTTACGTTTTTTTTTTTGGGCGAAAAATTAAGTTTCTCCAATCTTCCCAAAACTCTGGATTCTGATAGAGGGCCATGAGACTTAGACCTGAGTGCAAAAATGGAGGCTCTAGCCCCTTCCAGAGCTGGATATCGAAACTCAAAAATTCGGCCGAAAAAAAAACGACAGTGGTACCCCTTACGTTTTTTTTTTGGGGCGAAAATTTAAGTTTCTCCAATCTTCCCAAAACTCTGGATTCTGATAGAGGGCCATGAGACTTAGACCTGAGTGCAAAAATGGAGGCTCTAGCCCCTTCCAGAGCTGAGATATCGAAACTCAAAAATTCGGCCCGAAAAAAAAACGACAGTGGTACCCCTTACGTTTTTTTTTTTTGGGCGAAAAATTAAGTTTCTCCAATCTTCCAAAACTCTGGATTCTGATAGAGGGCCATGAGACTTAGACCTGAGTGCAAAAATGGAGGCTCTAGCCCCTTCCAGAGCTGAGATATCGAAACTCAAAAATTCGGCCCGAAAAAAAAACGACAGTGGTACCCCTTACGTTTTTTTTTTTGGGCGAAAAATTAAGTTTCTCCAATCTTCCCAAAACTCTGGATTCTGATAGAGGGCCATGAGACTTAGACCTGAGTGCAAAAATGGAGGCTCTAGCCCTTCCAGAGCTGAGATATCGAAACTCAAAAATTCGGCCCGAAAAAAAAAACGACAGTGGTACCCCTTACGTTTTTTTTTTTTGGGCGAAAAATTAAGTTTCTCCAATCTTCCCAAAACTCTGGATTCTGATAGAGGGCCATGAGACTTAGACCTGAGTGCAAAAATGGAGGCTCTAGCCCCTTCCAGAGCTGAGATATCGAAACTCAAAAATTCGGCCCGAAAAAAAAAACGACAGTGGTACCCCTTACGTTTTTTTTTTTGGGCGAAAAATTAAGTTTCTCCAATCTTCCCAAAACTCTGGATTCTGATAGAGGGCCATGAGACTTAGACCTGAGTGCAAAAATGGAGGCTCTAGCCCCTTCCAGAGCTGAGATATCGAAACTCAAAAATTCGGCCCGAAAAAAAAAACGACAGTGGTACCCCTTACGTTTTTTTTTTTGGGCGAAAAATTAAGTTTCTCCAATCTTCCCAAAACTCTGGATTCTGATAGAGGGCCATGAGACTTAGACCTGAGTGCAAAAATGGAGGCTCTAGCCCCTTCCAGAGCTGAGATATCGAAACTCAAAAATTCGGCCCGAAAAAAAAACGACAGTGGTACCCCTTACGTTTTTTTTTTTTTGGGCGAAAAATTAAGTTTCTCCAATCTTCCCAAAACTCTGGATTCTGATAGAGGGCCACGAGACTTACACCTGGTGCAAAAATGGAGGCTCTAGACCCTTCCAAAGCTGAGATATTGAGATATTTATTATGGCATAAACGCCCCGAAAAAAACGACAGAGGTACCCCTGTCGTTTTTTTTGGGGTCGAAATTTTGAGTGTCTCTGATCTTCTTGAAACTCTGGATTCTGATAGAGGGCCATGAGACTTAGACCTGAGTGCAAAAATGGAGGCTCTAAACCCTTCCAGAGCTGAGATATTGAGATATTTATAATGGCATAAATGACCCCCAAAAAACGACAGGGGTACCCCTTTCGTTTTATTTTTTTTTTGGGTCGAAATTTTGAGTTTCTCTTATTTATTTTTTTTGAAACTCTGGATTCTGATAGAGGGCCATGAGACTTGGACCTGAGTGCAAAAATGGAGGCTCTAGACCCTTCCAGAGCTGAGATATTGAGATATTTATATAGGCATAAACGCCCCGAAAAAAAGACAGGGGTACCCCTGTCGTTTTTTTTGGGGGGGGGGTCGAAATTTTGAGTTTCTCTGATCTTCTTGAAACTCTTGATTCTGATAGAGGGCCACGAGACTTGAACCTGAGTGCAAAAAAGGAGGCTCTAGAGCCTTCCAGAGCTGAGATATTTATAATGGCATAAACACCCCGAAAAAAACGACAGGGGTACCCCTGTCGTTTTTTTGAGGGGGTCGAAATTTTGAGTTTCTCTGATCTTCTTGAAACTCTGGATTCTGATAGAGGGCCATGAGACTTAGACCGGAGTGCAAAAATTGAGGCTCTAGACCCTTCCAGAGCTGAGATATTGAGATATTTATAATGGCATAAACGCCCCGAAAAAAACGACAGGGGTACCCCTATCGGTTTTTTTTTTTGGGGTCAAAATTGAGTTTCTCTGATCTTCTTGAAACTCTGGATTCTGATAGAGACATGTCCTACAAACATTACATGTCCTACAAACAGCGTGTGACTCATTTAGAACATCTCCGTCTTTACAAAAGCCAATGTGTTCTCACACACTGATCATTTCTCGCTCGTCGGCTTCTCCTTGTCATTCGCCATGCTATGTTGTCTTTGCGCTGCTGCTGATAACGTCACAGATAGGCAGACTGAATCGGGTAACGTTTAACGCCTGTGTCATTAAAACTAAAGTTAAAAAAAAACAGCCATATAAGTCTGACGTGCTTAAATTCAATTTCCTAGTATCGATACAATCGATTGATTAACTTTTAAAACGATTTTAGATCGATATATGCAGACGCAGTTCGATGTAGTTGGATCATTTGAATATAAATCGATAAATCGATGTTGTAGATGAATCATTACACCCCAAGTAATAAAATATAAAATATATAAAAAGTGTAATCATTTCAATTAATCATTACTTTGCATACATACACACATAGTACTTGTATACATATATTGAAAAACTACCTGCATGTAATTACAGCGGTAAATAATTTCTGTAATTACATTTATTATTACACTGCTGACTCTTCCATTACCCCTTAACCAACTATTAAAACCTATCCATACCACCAAACCTGTAACTAACATTACCCGTATCCCACCTCAATATCAGCGCAAGTGTTTTGCAATTCAACATATCTCCTTCAAAATATGACTAAAAATATAATAGTATCTCAATACAAAAATAACACTGCTTTACACATTTTTAAAACATCATCAACATGAATAACATGAGTGAGATATTTTCACAGGTGATGAATGCAAAAGACACGTTACCTATTACAGCATTAGATATAGTAATCTTCAGCCACATCCTGTCCCTTATTTCTAGTCCTGAGTCTGGGACCTGCATCACCTTTACAATGGTGGCCATGTCTGTTTTTCCCACTGTCAGAGGGAGATCGTCAAACTCTGTGAAGGACAACAGGATGATTAGGATAATGCTTTGCAACAAAAAAAGAGATGCTGTGATCTGTCAGAGAGAAAAGACTGTACCGTTTTGTGGGTAAGATCCTGTTAGTGCAGTAGTGTGGGAAATCCATGCAGCCGGGTCAATGGGTCTTACTGGTTCAGCTTTGGGAGGGAAAAAACAGGTCAGATAAGTCAGATAAATGGACAAGTATCTCCATACCTAGCTTATGTTTATCTGAAAGAAGCATAGATAAAGAGTTTGTGTGTATTGACCTCTGGGTATTGTAAAGTAACTGCGAGGCGAAGGGTCCCAGCATTTGGCAACAGTGAGACTGATAGGACTACAGAACACAAGTACAATGGTTAGTTAAAACACATTTACATCTAAGCCTCATGTCCAATGTTACAAGTCAGACATGTTTATTCTTACCCATTCTTTGAGACAATCTCTCTGAGGATCCTGACAGCATCGTCATTGCTCATGTTCTCAAAGTTCACATCATTTACCTGCAAGTCAAAATGCAGCATACACACATGTTAGCATTAAGGCAGAGCAATATTATGAGCCTCTTTGAGAAATTCATACCAAGGTCAACTGGGACCTTCTAAGTTTCTGTAAATAAAAGCAGCAAAATAATTTGCATTTAACTGATCTTAAGGTAATTACCTTAAGGTAATGTTAATAATATCAGTGTGCCAAACTGTGCAATGCCGGTATAAATACGCAGTCTAATCCATAACTATAACCGTAATCTGCCACTCAACAGGGATCAGCAGCTGCTGGAGGCATGTGAAGGCTGTATTTGGATCCAGAGACAATCACTACTAAAGCCACAGAGCTAGAGGCCAAATCTCATCCTTAAAAACGAATGCAAATACATTTAAATATAAAATGTGTTATATCACTTTAATACACCACTGGCGGAGCAATCCACTGCATTACACTAATCTGCTATTTGAACTGAAAAACGGATCTATTAGGTGTTTTTAAAGGGATAGTCCACCCAAAAAATAAAAAATTTAAAGATTATAGGTAACCAAGCAGGTTTGGTTCCCACTGACTTACATTGTATGACAAAAATGCCATGGAAATTAATGGGAACCAAATTTGTTTGAACTAAATATTACATTTTGAATATATAAATATGTTGGGAAAAATGAAATGATACTATTATGAAACTAAAACCACTAGTAGGTGAAGGCAAGTCGTTATAAGTGAATCATAGAATCATTAATTCAACTGATTCGTTCAAACCAGCTGATTTACTCATGAAAGCAGGAAGAGTCCACTGATGTTGAATTCGAAACTCTTAATATTTTTGCCATAGAATGATATAAGAAAAAAAGTAGGAGTAGTATGCTAGTAAGCGGTTCCGAATTCAGCACGAGTTTATGGATGGGCAATTGAATCATTGACTCACCCGATTCGTTTAAAAACAGTAAATCATTAAATAACGTGTGTTGCTGGGGGACAAAAGTTTTCAAAAAGCTGATGTTCTGCTTAATGTATTTAATGTTGCAATAACAGCCTCTTTGGTACTGTCAAAGTTTACACAAACAACTACGTACCAAAATTGTTTAAACCAGACTAAATTGACCACAAACAGAAATGAATATTCTCAAGAAGTGCCTTTGCAGACTACAATATACCTGCAGCAGCATGTCGCCTGGCTCTATCCTCCCATCTGCTGCCACCGCTCCTCCCTTCATGATAGAGCCAATGTAGATGCCACCATCTCCTCTATCGTTACTTTGGCCCACTATACTGATGCCGAGAAAGTTATATTTCTCTGTGCAAACAAGAGAAAACACGGAAGTGATGAATTTGTGTCACACTGTACGGGTACATGTAAAAGGCAAGCTGATCTTACCCATATTGAGGGTAACTGTGATTATGTTGAGGCTCATGGTTGAATCTGTGATACTACTGAAGGAAGATGACTGTGGATACGAAAGCAAAGGAGATACATGAAACCCTAAGAAGTCAAACACATATATATATACATATATGCACATACACACACACATTTACCTGGCTGAATTCAAACATAGACCTCTATTGTTTTTTATATAGTTATTTATAAATAGTATAACCTAAGCTCTAAGATTTTGGGATGTTTTGTCAGATTTAGCTCTTTTCTGGATACAAATTTGTCCCCAATATATGGTTAAGTAGGAACAGTGCACACAAGCAAACACACACACACACACATTTCTAACCCTGTCGATTTTAGCCACTTTGTGCCGCCTGCGCCTGCGCTTATGTCTCTTCATTAACTGAAAAGAAGAGCTCTGCTCTGTGGAATTGCTCAGCCTGAGAGAGACAAACATAGAAGAGAAGAACAGACAGATTATTGAATACAATCTGAGCCAAAATTGAATGAGTCAAAATGTCAAAAAGTTTATGCTTTATATCATTCCAAACCTGCTAGCATCCTCATCCTCCTCGCTGTCAATGAAGGAGCTTGACTCCAGCTCACTGCTCATCATAGAGCCACTGTCACAGCCCATGGCCGAGTCCCTCACCACCCGCTCGGCTTTTGTGTGACCGTTCACACGTGGGACTAAGAACAAATCATGCACACAGCAAGCTTGTGAATGCCTTGTTGAAACAACAAAACACTAACAAAGAGAACCATATATTTGGGTATATTCATGGCTTGATCGCACCTTGAGCGACAAACTTAAAAACAGGGAAAACATACACTCCTGTGGGCGTGGCTCTGCCTCAGGGTGGCATCTAATTGGCTGGAAGGCTCTGGTGAGGCGGTGGCATCTCAGTGAGCTGGGCTTTTGGTATCGCCTCTGGTGGAACCCGAAACACTCCAGGAGAGTTGGGCTGCCAGTGCTTCTGTCAACAGGCTGATATCGCTCTCTCATACTGTCTGATATGCTCACTCACATGCCAGTCTTTTGAATTTATTTACCATGCACTTGCAGTCATTACTAAATTAGTTTGATGAAAGTTTGATTAACACAAAGACAGGCTGTAGAACAAAAGAGATGTGGGGGGGAGTGAAATTGATAGTGAGTAAGGAAATGCACAAGACTAATGGAGAACAAAATATGTTTAAATTTCATTTCTATTCTGTGTTTTTATTCAGGCTACAGATGTAGAGCAAACAAGCGACAAAAGATGGCGATATAGCTTAATGCACATCTACATAAAGCAAACTAGGCAAAGGCAATCCATTACAGAGCCATGTTTGACTTCAGGCAACGAAATGGAAACAAATTACTCAATACATCACCACTATTTGTGTAAGCAGCCGATTTAAACCCAGACTACAGATATATCACGTTTAGCAGGATAAAATAACAATATATTACATGAGTGATTCACAAAGGCAGCATGTTATGTTGCAATCTATTGAAAATTCTTCCCATGCTGGTTAAAATTGTAGTTAATTCATAGTTTTCATTCTTACAAATTTAGTTTAACGTAAAATAATCAAAAATTAGTTTTAAAAAATAAATAAATATAGGATACGAAAACAATGAAAAAATTTTAAATCTTTTTTAAATATTGTAAAAATATACTGATTAAGAAAACTATTTTATTTTATTTATTTGCAGCAGTTTACAAGTCTAGCATTCTGAATATATCTTTTATTTCTTTATAATAGATAATATATTCACTTGCTCTTAACAAACACAACCCAAATACGTATGTCTTTGTGATAAATTAATATTTAGCAATAGCACTACAAAACATTATAAAATGAATAGCCTACCCGAATTTTGTTTATTTTAAAATTAAATAAAAAGTCGCCTTACCTTTAGAAAGCGCTAACGACAGAAGAGCTTCTCTCCGCCGGTGCACACAAATAAACTACTACACAGACAGAAGAACTCCCGCGGGAGCGCGCGATATGAATTTATTATCCTCCCCTTCTGCTCGCGCTCTCGCCAGACGCGCGCTGTCATTCATCAACAGCAGCAGCGCGTCGACAACGAGCGCGCGACCATTTCGATTTTCGCAGTCTCTGCTCGAGCGTGAAAATAATCATCATGTAGCCTACTGTGCAATTATAATTTACGAGGCAAAGTTTGCCCGCGTCGAGGGGTGACAAAAGCTTCTAAACAGACATTTGAGGATACAATGAAGTGTAACGTTAGCTTGTATGTGTGGAAATAAAGTAATAACTGTTGTTTATTTCGCCTAAATAACTGTTTTCCATGTTGTTAAAAAAAACATACATCCGAGTCTTTTAGGACAGCTACATTTTATTTAATAGCCTATGTAAATATTTTAATAAAGCTACAACAAATGTTGTAGCCTAAATTTGAAAATGATAAAAACTGGATTTGTTGCCCATGACATATTGTCTGTGTAGGGTGCATAAAGCCACATCCCTCCCACTGTTGTCTTTTATTTAATTTTTTATCTTTTTATTTCTTTTTATTTACCTATCTGTATTAGTATGTTACATAAGTAAAATTCTTTGTGTTTTGCATTGAAAAAAAAGAGAAAAGAATTAAATCCACATTCCTATGTTGCATTTTGTTCACAAATAGGAAAGGGCCACAGCACAAAATTCAGTCAGAGACTCAGAATCCCTAGATACTGCCTGGCTATTCCCAGAGGAACAGTGCATCTTGTAAACCTAATATTTTTTTCTCTTTTTTGTCCTATTAATTCAGAACTCAAGGAGTGTTGCACTGTCACCACTGACACTGTTTCCAGACTGGCCAGCTAATTAAGCCACACTGATTAATGATCAGCGGGAACTAATGGGCCAACAGAGAGACCTGCGCTACCATCACAAACACAGATAAATTATTCTGAGAGGTCTGGGTGTGTTTGTGTGAGAGAAAGGATTTGTTTTGTAAGGGTGAGGACTATGTTGAATAGACGACAGGAAGGGTGTGTGATTCTGTTCTGTGTGTGACGCCTGTTGTTGTAAATAAGTATTTTACAACAAAAAGTGCCATTGTACATTGTATTAATGTGTCTTTATTTGTGCAGTTATGTATTGTGCAAACAATCAATGGAAGCTCAAGAACAAATACAGAAATACGAGAATGTATGCAAGTGTCATTTAAATGACAGATTGCTTCATTTGTATTCTTCCGTAATATTAATGTGAGAACGTATTTAAAAAAGATGAAGTCGTTTCAGTCTGTCATGGCAGGTAATTATGGATAAATTAAGACTTTATAAATGAGCTAAAAACAAACAAATGCATACACAAAAAGACAAAGATGAGAACACCACTATAAACATACACAAAAAGAGGTGACTTTTTGACCTCAGTTTGAAAAGACGAATATATTCAGCACACCAATGAGGCAAATATCCTTCATAAGAGGGCGTAAAACATTTGTCATGCTCAGAGTAGGATCAAGCCATGATTATATCATCTTTGTGTACGAATGCAAAATAAAGTGGCATGTACAGCAGGGATTTGGTCACCTATGCAGGGTTCCTACACAGTATGGAAAAGTACAGATTTGAGTCATTTCCAAGTATAAAAAATAAATAAAATGTGTTTCTAAACTATTGCTCCATTTCAGTTTTCTAAATATAAAATTAAGAATTAAAAAAAAATAATTATAATTATCGTACAAGCAGAGTGTTTTCATGGCAAAAGTTAAGTGATCGTTGAAAAGGACTGAATGAATTCAAGGCACACATTTTCATTACGCGAACCTGTTCGTCTTTACCATAAGCCAAACCAGCAATCATCTAAATCAGACTGTACGATTTTCTATTAAATATGGTGTGAAATTTGAGTCTGGAAAAGTATAGAATTTTGAAATGGAAAAGTTGTAGGAACCCTGCCTATGTTAAAAGTACAGTATTTAGACAAAATCTTGTAGCTACACTCACATTCATCTCTCCTCCGTCTTGTCCTTTCTCTTTCCCGCTCTCTGCGGTGGCGGAGAACAGACTCACTTCCAGTTTCCGTGTCCAGACCGTCTCTGCTGTTCACTGCATTAGCACTGTAGCAAACATGCACACAGAAACATATGCAGCATGAGCTCTGAAAAACATTGTATGTGCATGTAAGATATACATGTAAGTGCTGGAATGCAAACTATTTTAGCCTTTTTCTGAGAAGGGCAGAAAGGGGAAGAGAACGAGCGAGAGAGAAACAGAATAATGGTAATGACACATAGGGGGTTTCATCATGAAAAATCGTTTTTTGAATTACACCCTTGGGGCAGCAAAGTGTGTCTTTGTGCAAGCATGAACATCTATATGTGCTTTCAGTAGAAATCTGAGTGAGGTGAAAGATTTATTCCACCATATAGTAAAGGTAGCCTATAAATGTGTGTGTGTGTGTGTGTATGACCCCTGAATGTGATAACCTTTTGTATTTTTTTTACCTTACGCCAAAAATGAGTTTGTCCTTTCCGGAAGATATAATACTTTTAAATACACCGTAGGGCAAAGAGGACATATCCTGTACATGCAGTAAAAATGACATTTTTAATGATTAAAAAAAGTCACTTTTGTTCTTGTTATTTCAATACAAAAATGTTGATGTAATAAATACAAGTTTAGTAATAATTGTAAATATTCATTTATTTTTTCATTATAAATGTTTATATGAAACATACTCTATTGGTCAGTATAATTTACTTTTATTACTGTTATTGAGCAAGGACTCATTAAATTGATTAAAAGTGACAGTAAAAGCCATTTTTAATGTTCCAAAAGATTTCAATTTTAAATGAATGTTTTCTATTAATCAAAGTGTTCTATTAATCTAACTGTTTTCAACAGTGACAATGATAAGAAATGTTTCTTGAGCACCAAATCAACATAGAAGGATTTCTGAAGGATCATGTGACACTGAAGACTGGAGTAATGATACTGAAAATTCAGCTTCACAGGAATAAATTTTAAAAAATATATATAAACATAACAGTTATTTTAAAATGTGTTAATATTTCACAACATTGCTGTTTTTACTGTACTGTATGTTTGATCAAATAAATATAGTTCTGCTGAATATAACTTTTCAAAAACATAAAAAATGACCGCGAACTTTTCAACGCTAGTGTTTTACAGCGTATTCTTATTATTGTTGTTCTAAAAATGTAAGGTATACTGCATAAATGCAACATGTGACACAAATGTAAGCAGCGAGTCAGTCAACAAATGTTAGAAATTAAGGACATGACTTCAAAAATTATATAATCCAATGAGTTTGTGCTTTGCAGTTTACAAATCAGCCACAAGAGGGCAGAAATATCACATCATCAGCACTAGTGATCTACATCAGCGTATCCTCACATGTGTGGCTCAAGTCAATTCCCACTTCATCAACACAAAACACACATTATTCATTTTCATATATTATATCATTTGGCATGCTGCCTTCATATATTCTGCTATGCAGTAACTTATAGAAAAAAACCCTGTAAAAATGCTACAGTAAAAACTTACCACATACAGTGGAAAAACTGGTAGAACATATTGCCTACATATTGTAATTTTACTGTAATGTCAAGTTAGTTTTTTTTTCCCTAGTAAAAACTATAAAATAATATTTTATATATTTTGTACAGGTTTACCATGCATATATATTATACCTTACATTATTACTACATCAATCATGTCCTTGTAGATGTTTACTATTCTTGTTATTTCTCTATTTATACACATTCATACACTATCATCACAGCGCCCCTACTCTATTTATATCCCTTTTCATCTGCACACTGCTGTTCTCTTTCACTATTTGCATTTTTTTGCACGATATATTACTATTTCCGCTTCTGGTTAGATCATAAGTATTCTGCATAATTAAGTTAAGTCCAATCTAGACATTTTCTATGAATATGCACAAGATGTCTCTTCCCGTCCTCTCTTATGTTTAATTTTATACTTGCTCATGCCGTTGCATAACAGTGAAGCAGATTTACAAAAGGTCCCTTCTGGATGTTCTGCTATGGGCAGATACACCACTCATTGTTTACCACAACTCCCTTCAACATTTGTGTCTCATGCTTTCTGGATGACTGAGCCCAGTGGGGGAGCACGAGCCAAAGGGATTTGCTCTCTTTATGCTGTTGATATTCCTACATCCACAACATCAACATGCATGTGTGTGTGTTTGTGTGTGTGAGAGAGAGAGATTATTATGTAGATCAGGGATTCCCAGTCGGGGGTAAACGTTCCCCATGGGTTACTTCAGCAGGTTTCAGGGGGTTTCTTGGAACATTTTTGATTTTGCTTTAAAAATGAATTTGCTTTGAATGAGTTGTCAACACATTCAAATAATTCGTTGTAATTAAAGTCATGATTTTTTTTTCATTTAACACATATTCTTTTTTTTAAGGCAAGACACTATGGCCAAAAATATTGTTTTATTCCTATATATATTCTGAAGGTTTATTTCATGTATCATTTGCATTTTATTATTGAAAACATGGTGATTTATTGATTTGTTGACAGAATTTTCTAATTTATGGAGTGATAAAAAGAGACACCAATTTAGTAAAAACCTCTGACTCAATTAAGTCAACAAAATGAAATTTTGATTTCAAATTTTTGAGATTTTTAACCTGACTTTTTTTGGAAATGTCTGCAAATTATTGAATATTTAATTAGATGCCTAATTTGCATATTCAAACAAAATTTTAGAAAACTTGTAATACAATTTTTTCCCATTTAATATAATCAATCAACTGGGGAAGTATGATGATATGTATTTGGCCATTTTTTACCATAAAATACAAGACATGCCTTAAAAATGAGCAAATTTCTGGTTTGATGTCGATGAAGGGATTCTTGAGCTTTTTAGAAGAGGTACATGTACAAAAACGATCAGGGAATCTGATTTCACCTCATGTAAAAAAAGCTTGGAGGTGTATGAAGTGTGTGTGCAGGTTAAGGTGACCCGGCATGTGCAGGACGCAGAATGTGTGAGGGATAAAGAGAGCATCACCAATGTGAGTGTGTATGTGCGTGTGCACTCATGTGAGATAATCAGCACATCTGGTGCACGCTATAAATGGATGTTTTCAGTGGTTGAGCATAAAACTCAATGGCAGCATAAAATTAACAATTAAATAACTATTGTGCAGAGAACACTAAACATTACACTTGACCAGGCCCACACGATTCAGTTATATAATGCAATTATATCACAGCAATATGAAGAGATAATACCATTTCTGATATCAACTGAACCTGGAATCGATCCTCTTAAAGACACCCTGTGGTGAAAATCAAGTTTTAAATGTTGTTTATATGTCTATGTGGTGTTTATAATATGCTTTAAGACCAACCATATGCACATTTTTAAGTCAACACGGTTGTTGAGTATTTTCTCTTTAAAAATGCAGTGAACCGAAGACAGTCTCGGTTAAAAAACGCTGGTGTTTCTTACGTCACAAACTACCTTGTAAACAATCACCTTGACGTGAGGGCGAGATTTAGCATATCATTAATTAGACTATTATAATCTGGCACACTTTGCCACCTATGAGTCAGGTTTTCTGTGCTGAAATACCACACGCACAACTGGCGCATCTGTGTAGTGAATTTGTTCTGGAGTGTATGTTGCACATGATACATGGCATGCGTGTTACTCACTGGAACGAGGGAGGTCTGGAGTCTCCGATGCCTCCTGTCCGCTCCAGCGGTGGGGGAAGCTCAGTATGACTGTCAGTGCACACCGACATCCCATCTGTGTGGGAGCTCTCAGCCAACACAAGCTACAAACAGACAAATAAATGCATTTTAACAAAAAGATGAACTTAAAAGAGTTGAAATGAGAATTACTCACCTTCGTGTTGTTCCAAACTCATCTCTGAAAATTAAAAATATAATATGCATCGAGTGGTTAAATCCAAGTCTTCTGAGGAGACAGGATCTCTTTGTATGATGAATAAATGAAATTTAGTCTTTTATTTACATATAAACATTGATCAGTGAATGAACACAGATGGTAAATGGACCTATTCTTGCTTGACTCGTGAGAACCAATGAGGTTCATTCTCGCATGTCAGGGCAGCACATTTTAAACAATAAGGTTTGTTCTCATGCGTCAAGCAAGTACAGTTGAGCTTCTGTTTACCCTTTTTGAGTACTCTATGTGCATCCCTGATTAAAGTTTAGATGCATGTGAATAAAATATTAAATTAAATCGGTTTATCAAATAAAGCAACAGTGTTTCTTCAGAAGACTTGGATTACACAGGGCGATTCATATGGATTTTACGATCTCGAGGTTTGAGTTTTGGGTGAACCGATGTACAATGGAGGGGCAGAAATCTCAATTTCTTTGTGTTTTTTAGATAAACAAAGTCTTATGGGTTTGGAACAACATGAGAGTAGGTAACTGATGACAGAATTTTCTTTTATGGGTGAAATCCTTTAAAGGAGTAGTTCACTTTAAAAAAAACTTTTGCTGATAATTTACTCACCCCCATGTCATCCAAGATATCCATGTCTTTCTTTCTTCAGTCGAAAAGAAATGAAGGTTTTTGATGAAAACATTCCAGGATTTGTCTCCATATAATGCACTTTTACTGGTAACCAAATGGTTCAAGGTCCAAAAGACAGTTTCAGTATAAACTGCAAACTGTTCAAAGGGCTTTAAACGATTCCAGACGATGAATAAGGGTCTTATCAAGGCGAAACGATCGCTCATTTAAAAATATATATATAACAAAGTTTTATAAGCTCAAATGGTCGCCTTCCTCTGTTCTGTGACGCACGTTCGTGACTCTCCTGTTCAAACTCGTTCATCAAAATGAACGAATCTTTTCCCGAGTCAATTTGTTAATTGACCCTTAAGACCCTTATTCATTGTCTGGAATCGTTTAAAGCCCTTTGAACAGTTTGCAGTTTGCACTGAAACTGTCTTTTGGACCTTGAACCGTTTGGTTACCAGTCAAGTCCATTTTATGGAGAAAAATCCTGGAATGTTTTTATCAAAAACCTTCATTTCTTTTCGACTGAAGAAAGAAAGTCATGGACATCTTGGATCATATGGGGGTGAGTAAATTATCAGCAAAAGTTTTTTTTAAAGTAAACTACTCCTTTAAGCAAACTTAAGTGTCAAGTTCAGATGCTTTTTGCTTAATAAAATTATGTTTGAACTGTTCTACTAAACTCAAAACAAAAGACTGTAACAGGCAAAGGCCTCAAAGGCACTAAATAAAAATGGCATCCAGCAGAACGCAATGACCTGAATTATGGATTGCACTTTAGTCAGTAAGACTTCAAAGTGCCTTTCAGACTTAATTAGTATAATGAATCGGTGAACTAAAACTGTTTATGTCCAGTATATTATTTAGCTTATGTGCTGTATCTTCTTACGACTCGGCATATGAATGCATGACTGCCTGCCTTTTCCACTCTGATTCAGATGTTATATAAGGCAGAGGTTTTCACAGCTCACCCATGACACCACTCTTCCATTGAAACAAGGGAGTTTGGCGTTATCGTCCGAGACTTCCTCTTTGACAACCCTGCAGGGACACAAAGAAAAAAGAGGCATGTGTATTTAATTAGAAGTGTTTTTGTATGAAACTGCTGCATTGGTTGTACTGTGCATGCTGCATTTATCGTCACTGTGTTCAACATCTACTGCCATGCGCTGAGAAATGAGCTCATAGGACTAGATGATGTCTTCATGTACTGTGTGATGTATAACTGTGATCCGGTTTAAAAGTGTTGTTTAGACTGACTTTGCAAGCAGCAAGCTGTCAAAATGGATTTGAATAGAAGGCATATGGGGAGGATCTCACAAGACAGCTTGGAATGAATGTGTCAACTCAATGATGCCAAATTTATGCTGACATAGGGGTGGTTTCCCGGACAGCGATTAGGCCTAGTCCTAGACTAAAATGACCCTTTAAACCAGATTGACAATAATCTACTTTCTCTATCATGATTTTAATACTCCAAGACTTAGTCTAGTACAGAGTTTAACAAGCTGATTTCCTGGAGGAAGACTAGAGCTACTCCAGGACTAAATTGAGGCTTAAATTAAACCAACCGGGAGGCAGGCCTAGTCCCCCAGCAAAAGTGTGCATATCAACTGCAAAAGGGGTGAAACCTCACAAGCACCGTTCTGAAAACTAAAATGACAAACGGGACCCCCTAAAGACATGGACTTAATGGACATGCGCACACAGCAGTAATTTTAGGTCCACAAAACCGTAAGTGCATATTAAGTGTGAATTTTGGGATAGGGTCATAGACATATGGCCTCTTCAAGGCAGATTCATATTTCGTAAAATTTCCTGTTCTTCTTAAACTTTTTAATTATTGTCCTGATGGTTGAAATGGATATTTCACGCTATTTTCTAACATTTTGTTAAATTTCTATTTTGTGCTATTTTGAAGCTCAACAATCTTTTGCTGCACATCAGACCTGTATTCTTTGTTTTCTTTACTCATTGTCTTGGATGGAATAGAATGGAATGGGTGGAATCATCATATTAATAGTCCTGTGAAACAGGAAACCATGGCTGGACAATATTACCCTGTGTGCTTAAAATTAATTATAAATGTGAATATACATCAGAGATTTTACATATAATAATTTCTAGGGAAACCAATAATTGTGGCCAATGTGTATTAGAGAAAACCATTTATTTCATAATGTTAAGATATTCTTGTCTTATTGCATGTTTTATAAGCTAATTCAGATTACCACAGAAGGTTTTAAATTAATCTTGATTATTTTAGTTTTAAGTCAGTCAAAAAGTGTGCATGCATTTCAATGAAAAGGTTCAGTGGGGATGCTGGTGGGATGTCGGTGCAGCCAATCTGTACTTTGCAATGGAAATCCTCCTCATCTCACGAGAAAGCCTTGTGACAATCGACACACAACATTTGACAAAAATATACAGTCTTCCTTCATTTTCTGTAATTTAATTAGTCTCAACTATCCTCAGATTCTCATAATATAATCTATGAATAGCTAACCACACTAATAAAAGCCACAAAATGTAAAGAATTTTGGATACATATTGAATGTACAGTGTCCCCTTATAACACATTTCACTTTTTATTCAGGGTCTCAAACCAAAAGCAATATTTGACATGCTACTACTCAAACTTCCAAAGATTTAAGGGCTATTCACAATTGAAATAGTTAACCCTGGGTCAATCTACTGTAAACCCCGGGTAAATGGAATCCTGGGTCAATAATATATCATGTATCACTGGGGGTATCAAATACAACTCTAGGTATATGACATTTCACATTGTACATTCATTAACTTTGGATTGATGTTCTTATTTGAAAATGTGCAGTGTCAACAGTCATGATTGGATAAATTCTAAATTACAAGTTAGTATGAAACGTACCTCTACCCAGGGTTTGGAATGATGATAACCCAGGTTTAAGAGTTATGTGAAAAGCCCTTTGTTTTTATTTCTTGTGTCATTAATGACAAAAGTAGCAGGTACATCCAATTCCAAACCATTCCAGGGGCCATGAAGTGCTGATGAGTGCTATGTACCAGTACACCACCACAATCCATGCATTTTTATGTACATTCAACCACCAAGACAGTTTTACTCTAAAGAAGAAAACATTCAAATGATAAATTGACTTCCAGAGCTTTGTAGATGTACATTTTTTCTTCTTCATAACAATACATATTTTGACTGTGCAATCTGTGCAACTTGTTGTCTGTGTGTGTCTGTGTGTGTGTGTGTGTGTGTGTGTGTGTGTGTGTGTGTGTGTGTGTGTGTGTGTGTGTGTGTGTGTGTGTGTGTGCACAAGCATAACAAAACAGTGCACAAGTACCAAATTGAGTTCTCTTTCACCGCTTCTTGCTTGTGAATGGTTTAAAATCGCATGAATGTGTAAATTGACAAGCAAGACAAAACACGCAATTGATAAACTTTCACTCTATGATAGTTAAATTAATCTGTGAATGATGCCTGCACTGACAGAACTTTTGTATTAATACTCTGAAACACAAGTTTTAAGATTTCACCAATTGAGGAAAGCAATCAGTATTACGTCATCATGCCTCATTAATGGTTTCAAAAAGAAAACAATAATTAACCCGAGTCTGGTGTAAACTCTGCAAGTGAAGACATAATGAGTAATAATCCGCCACTTTTAAAGCAGTTTGTAAGCTAATGACCTTTTGTTAGCTAATGAGGATCTAATGGGGCATTCTGCTTAATAGCCTGAGGCAACAATCCTTGCAATGAATCTTTATCAGGATCTGAGTATACTGGTTTTAAGTTACATTAAAACCAAAGACATTTTTGAGTGCACATAAATGAAGCCAGATGGGTGCTAGCAGCTACTGTAAAAGACTTGGACTGATAAAAGGCATCAAACTATATAATACATTAGTCCATGGGGATGCACAGTCTTCACTAACATGTACTTCAGGGGATTTTGCCTTGTCCTACTTCAGTAGTCTTGACCATCTCGACTGTAGCAAAAGGAGCTGGAAGAGCTGGAAGAAATATTTGAATGCTACTGATATACAATCTGATTTCTGACTTGTGATGCAGCCTGAATCATAATCACACTGTGTCCATTCGTTGGCAAGAGGATATCTGATCCCCATGTTTTTTTTTCTCCATTCTGTCATCTCATGGAGTTTGGGTTCCTTGCCACTGTCGCCTCTAGCATGCTTAGTTTAGGACACTTAATATTTAACAATATTATACTGATTTAACAGCACTGATACTATTGGATCAGAAGTGAACTGAGCTGGATGATGACATCACTGTTTTCCACAGAACTGCTTTATATATGAAATTAACTAATTTAATAAATGATGATTTTTCAACAGAACTGAATCAACACTGAACTGACTTCAGCTGGACAATGACACTGTTTTATTTTACAGCTGCTGCTCTGCCAAAATTAACTAAGTTTGTATAATTGAATCAAATTCCTGTTATCACTGTAAAGCTGCTTTCAAACAATGTGTATTGTCTAAGTCGCTACATAAATAAAGGTGACTTGACTGTATACAATAATAAAAATAATTTACTCAATATTGACACTCACATTTTTTTGACAATCTAATAAATCGATATTTAATTAATCACAGTAAAAATATAACCATTATAAACTCATTTAAATGAATGAAATCTTCGTATTCAGTAGTCCCCGTGTTTTGTACACAACAATTTGTCATGAGGTCAAACATTTCATTTTCAGAATGATCTCTTTTCCCTGACCATTTGTTGAAAATGAAAAAAAGAACAATACATACTTAAGCACTATTTTGTATCTTATTTGTGGAAAGTGTCAGCTGTTCATATGGACGGCAATACTAGAAAGGATAATGTTTCTCATGGTTTGCTGGTCTTAGTTGGTTTAAGATGGTCTCCAAGTCTGACCAGCTGGGAAATCACTCTAAATCCAGCCAACAGGCCCAGTTGAGAGAATCACCTGGTGATGTTTTTTTTTAACAAGGTTGTAAAGCAAGATTTCATAAGCTGGCCGAAAATAAGTCAGAATCATGACATTGTTTGCCTGTTATTGACAAGTGTCCGTTATTGCTGGTTGTGTTTTCCTTCCTCTTGCTAAAGGTCAAACTTCGGCTACCATGAAAACAAAACGGTTTAAAATGCAAATGCAAGAAGCAAAGAGATGTAACGTTATGTTGTGCTATAGCATATTTAACAGCCACGAGCATGACTGTATTCTGATGCTGATCCCACAAAGGAGGAGATGATACAGCCATCACAGATGACAGGCAGGTGCCAATGATGACAAATCATCTCTGCCACGATGACAGCTTCAGTCGCATCGGGGACTGAATACAACGAATGAGTGAATACAATGGCAATTCCCATCATCTCACTTACCCAAAATCTTGATCCATAGATTTGAAGAAGAATTTGTAGCTGTTAACCGGTCGGTTGCTGAGGACATTTTTGAAATCTGCCAAAGTTACCTTCTCTGGAGCCACTGACAGTTTCACCAAATAAGGAGTTTCCTCCTCATCTATATGGTAAATGATTTTAGTCTCCGCCATGAGAATGGTGGGAACAATTGCCGGAGAACGGCGCGTGTTCCTGATGCTGCCTATCCAGACGTGCGGCGACAATAAAATGTCTATAATAATGGATGCTAAATTAATACAATCACGCATTTAGCGCGATTGAAGCTGTGAAGTAAGCGACTTTGTAATGATAAGGATAAGAACACTGCCATTATGTAGACCTGCTAGATATCTATTGCAGCTCACTATGCGGAGGTTTTGCTGCCCGTGTTACTGAAACAGGAAGGAAAGGTTCACATCCTTGAGAGAGAATCAGCCTGGAATATCCGAGCCGTTCTCCTGCGCAGTGCCGCCATCGCGTGGTAGACAGAATGCACTCTCAGTCAGTGGATTCATCAACAGGTAAACAGGTCTCATCCACTACGCAGGTCTCATTACAGTCGCTTGTTGGAGGAAGCGGTATGAAATGACGGCTATAACCTAGGTAGCTGTTTTTATTGTTGCCATTTTACTCAATATTAATAGCCGAATGTTTGTGAGAAAAAAACAAAACAAAAAAAAACCTTGTAGATATCGTCGATGATCAATCTACATACGATGGACATCGGCTAAGCTCATTTTTGATCGCACTTGAAGGTATCTCGAGGAAAACAGCTTTAAGCACATACATGGTTCATGCTAGGAAAACAATTAATTTCTCAAAATGCTAATTTACCCCAGTTTTTATGTTTATAATTTTCATATTTAGAAAAACAATGTGGTAGACATTTTGCAGTATGGCAAGAGTCAAATTTGTGTAAAATTGTTTTGACAGCACTGATATAACTGATGGTAAAATTATAAGAAATGTCTGTCAAAACATTGCAGCAATTTTAATATGCAGTTAATCAGACATTCCTGCATTTTTGTTGAATCATGAATGAGCAAGTGTCTGTACCAATGATTTCCAGTATCAAAACATCAAGTACTTGAGATATAGTTTGAGATCATGTCCAGAATCAGAAATGTTCTACAGCACAGGGCGGACACATGCAAAAGATCATTCAGAGGTTAAATTGTGTTTATTTTATTCTGCTTTGAATGAGATAGCATTTACAGTGAACTGGAAAATTAAATCATCGATAATATCTGCTTCAGGATGGGAATAATCAAGTATCCATTATGTGGCTTCATGTACCAAAAGCCGTAGTCTAGCCAGCAAATTCCTCTTGGAACCTTAATCAATGTGACATCGACACATCCTTATTTGGAGACTTTAAGGAAGTTCAAAGCGTGACTGAGTGTCATTTAATCATCATAATGGGCAAAATAATTGTTTCATAGCCTGACCTTGATAACCTTTGCTATGCATAGCCATTTTAAAGGCACACTATGTAACTTTTTATGATTAACACTTTAAATGTCCACATTAGTCCTTCATCCAAAACGTCTTTTTGTCTTTGATTTGTCTTTGAACTATGGTAAATTATAAGCGTTTATATTTTAGACCGAGCGGGATGGTTTTTGCATAAAATCGCATACATACACTCACCCATGTTTGTCTCGTCATATGCGTAAATAGAGAGTTGCTCTGACTACGTTGACGCGTGTATGGTGTGGGAGCGACTTTTGTTGTCACAATGTTGCAGAAAGGTTGACATAGAGCACTCTAAATCTCGAACCTCCAGTGAATGTTTTACGAGCAGTAGGATAATCTATTTCTTTTTTATTTATGAGAAAGAACCATATTCAACTGAACATTCATGCAGAGGCAAAGCACAACCAAAACAATGTTCTTCCGCAAAATGCAGGGTTTATTTTAACCACTAGAGGGCCAAAAGTTGAATCGTGTACCTTTAATAATTGTTCAAATTGAATAATTTTCATGTTGTACAGTTACTTTGATGCATTTAGCATCAGTTTCACACTTAATTGTTTGTTGCAAATGACCTCAAAGCTGCCTGTTAGCACAGAGCTTCACGAATGAAAACAAATAAACCGTGACAAAAGCAATTAGTAAGGTTTGTAACATGAAAATATACAAATGATAACATGAAAAAGGTGATAACAGACAGTATTTCTAGATGACAGAATACAGATGATTTTGATAGGTAATGTTATGTAGCTTTTTAGTGGTAACACGGTTAGTAAGAGAAGAGTAAGAGGAAAAGAATATCAAAATGAGAAAACATACTGATTTAAATTGGTCTAGAATATTATGAAGACTTACAAAATAAAAATATTTTGTCTAAACTGTCTACCAAGTTGGCTATGATTTCATTAAGAACAAAAACGTACCTTTTAATAATCATGCTGTTCATATAATACAGTAAAGGTTATCAGGTGTCTGCATAAAAGAATGCTAGATTTACGAATTGTAGCTTTAAGAAAGCACAGCTTCAATCTATTGAGAAAGCTAATATGGAGAAAAAAAATTAGTTAAAAAAAACTCACTCATAGCGTGCATGGCAGCATTGGGCAAATTCAGTAAAAAAAAAAAATGCAGACTATGTTCTTTCATATTTTTTAGGCTTCTTGCTTGTCATTTTTGTGCTCTAAAACAGCTGATATATCAGTTGTCCAAAATATTGCTGGTGATACTCTGGTGCTTCCCGCAAGCTTCATAAGAGCCAAAAAAGGTAGAGGATCTTGAGTCAGAAAAAAATCTCTCCTTCTTTTGTCTTATTTCCTTGCCATATTGTCGCATGTACACATTTCATTCTTCTTCCATGAATTCCTGATTTCCAAATCTCCCCCTGGACCAGCCAGTGGCAAGGTACCGCTTATTTCCAAGATGGCTTCTCCATCTCTGCAGAGAAAAAATGTTGAGATTGGTAAGATTTTTTTTAATGTTTTTAAAAGAGACCTTCTCTGCTCACCAATGCTGTTTATTTGGTAAACAGTAATATTGTGATTGTGAAGCATTATTACAATATAATCTCCTCTCTAATCGAAACATGACACTTTTTTATATACAAGATTCTTTGATGAATAGAAAGTTTAAAATAATTAACAATGTACAGTAAAAGTCTAATTAATGAATGCAATTTGATTTTTTGTATACACTCAGAAAAAAGGTACAAAAGCTGTCACTGGGACTGTACCTTTTCAAAAGGTAAACTTTTGTCCATTTTAGGTGCTAATATGGACATTTAGGTGCTAATATAGACAGTTAGGTTCTAATATGTACATTTTAGGTGCTAATATGTACATTTAGGTTAAAAAATTTACATTTTAGGTGCTAATATGGACATTTTGGGTGCTAATATGGACATTTAGGTTCTAATATGCATTTTAGGTGATAATATGGACATTTAGGTTCTAATAATTACGTTTTAGGTGCTAATATTTACATTTAGGTTCTAATATGTACATTTAGGTGCTAATATGTACATTTAGGTTCTAATATATACATTTTAGGTGCTAATATGGACATTTAGGTTCTAATATAGACATTTAGGTTCTAATATGGACATTTAGGTTCTAATATGTACATTTTAGGTGATAATATGGACATTTAGGTTCTAATAAGTACATTTTAGGTGCTAATATTTACATTTAGGTTCTAATATGTACATTTAGGTGCTAATATGTACATTTAGGTTCTAATATGTACATTTTAGGTGCTAATATGTATATTTTAGGTGCTAATATTGACATTTAGGTGCTAATATGGACATTTAGGTTCTAATATGTACATTTTAGGTGATAATATGGACATTTAGGTTCTAATATGTACATTTTAGGTGCTAATATGCACATTTAGGTTCTAATGTGTACATTTAGGTGCTAAGTACATTTAGCTTCTAATATGTACATTTTAGGTGCTAATATGTACATTTATTTGCTAACATGTACATTTTAGGTGCTAATATGGACATTTAGGTGCTAATATGGACATTTATTTGCTAACATGTACATATTAGGTGCTAATATGCACCCTTTAGGTACAAAAGCGTACCTTTTGAAAAGGTACAGCCCCAGTGACAGCTTTTGGACCTTTTTTTCTGAGAGTGTATAAACCTGTAAACGAGGGTATATGTGTAGTATGAACGGAACCACATTTGATAACTAGTTGTTTGGTGTCTAGTTGTCTTCATGCACTTAGTTTGGGGTTTATTTTTCAATGTGAATTACATGTTGGGCCTGTAAACCTCTCAGACAAACACGACTGAAAATAAATCGCGATCGGGTCCGTTTTACCTCTGTCCAGGTCAATGGCTTTTGGGGAGCAAAGTTTGGACATTTCAGCTTCCTTCAGAAGGTTGTTTTTGTAGTCTGAGGAGACAAACAAAAATACATTTGTCCAAGTCCAAGTGCATAATTTTGAGAGGAAATCTGATGTACAGTAAACTCACCCAACTTTGTCTCCTCTTGGTTGCTTGACTTCACCTCTGGGATGCTTCGCTCACAGTCTTTCTTGACACCTGATGTGTGGCCCCTAGATGTATGACACACCAGGACAGTGGATGTTTTATTCAGGGCAGCTGATGCTTAATGCTCACAGAAGGCATTTTAACATCAGTGGGTACTCACACATACGTCACCGTCGATAGCGGTGGGCTTTCAACTTTACGTGGATCAAAATCTCGGCCTATGTTTTATAAAAACAAAAAGTGCAACATAAATCATGTTTGAGCATACAAATGTCACATATTGCCTGCATATAACAAATAATGTGGTTGAAAGACACTTTTTTGGTGAATTAAAGGAGCTATTTTTTACCACAGTAACATTATGACACTTGAAATAAGAGCAATAAAATGCTAAATGACAGATGGAAGTGACCAATAAAAGGTAAAAACCTGGTCTTTTCCGGTGACGTGTGAGGAGAACGATAGCCAACACAATAAGGGCCAGTAGGAGGAGAGTTGCCAGGATGTAGCCGAGCTGCTGCAGAAAGTGACTCCTTTGCTCTGGCAAGATGACGTTGATGACATGTGGCGGCACTTCCACCAAATTGGTGTCTAAAAGAGAAAATGATCAAGAGTTTGGTCTTGAATTTGAGCCTTATTGTCATTTTCAGTAACCAGCAGAGGGCCCTGTGTTACTATAAAGTTTAAGGTTATACAGATTTTTTTGAAAAAGCAAAACTCAGCACTTCAGAAGGAGATATATTACAGATATAATCATTTTCTGACTTCATGCCTTGAGAGTCTAAAAAAAACAAATAGACCATTATCATCCAAGCTCCTGAGCTATTTATACTGTATTCGGCTCCACATTAGTTTATATAGAATGGATTCTATATTAAATACACTACATAAAATACTATGTCCAAAAAATAACTTCAACAGTGAACAAAAGTAGTATTAAGAAAGTAAAATCTACAGAGAAAATAATATACCTATGAAGAGTATCTTAACCTAGTGACCTTTTGAATGGTACTTTTAATATGCTTTTAGATTATTTATTTATTATAAAACAAAAAAAAGTTTCCAGATATTCATTGGAGCTGGATTGTCATGTCAGCTGAAGAATCAGCACAGATGGAACTAGGGCTGAACAGATGTTGGAGGTGAGAGATCAGTGTTGGCAACACAAGATCATGTCTGATTCTCAGAAAATCCACATAAAGATAGAATTCCTTAAAGGTTTGCATTTTAAGTTGCTTTGGACAAAAATATCATATATGTGAATGTAAATACTTGGTTTTCAGCAGCATAGTTTGTGCACTTGCTTATCTTAACAGTAGTCAAAATTCTGTGAGAAAGACCGGAAACTGCCACGTGTTTTTCAACCAGAATGAGATCCACTGTTTTTTCTCTCTCTCCTGGCAGTAAAACATGGATTTAAGAAGAGTGGTGGAAAACAGAGGGAGGAATGGGGGGAAATGGGGAGGTACTGTGTGGTTTAGTTTATTGAGGGAATTTGCCGTTTTGTTTCCACCAATTTTTTTTTTTATAAATTAAATAAATAAGCCAAAGTTGCAGCACTTCGTCTAGAATACAGACATAATAAAGACACGCAGCCTAAAATGACGACAGGAGATGACTAAATATGACATCATAGTTCTTAGAAAAGAAGTATTATGAGATGTGGAAAATCACTCAGAGACTATTTTGTTTGGATCTTGAGCCATAGCTGAAAATCTGAAATATTCTTGCTTCTAGATCTTATTGCTATGAAGTTTTTATATACATTTTTTTATGGTTGATAAAAGCTATATATATACCTTTTGGGGTCAGTAAGATATTTAAAAGACTTTTATTCAACAAGGACGCATTATATTGATCAAACGAGACATTTATAATGTTATAAAATATTTTTTATTTCAACTTAATGCTTGAATCTAAAAATGAATTGCAGTTTCCAAAAAAATAAAAAATAAAGCCACACTGTTTTCAATATTGATGATAATAATATGAAAAGTGATGCTGCTGAAAATTACAGAGTAAATTACATTTTAAAATATATTGGAATAGAAAACAGTTATTTTAAATGGTAATAATTTTAATATTATTTATAAATTATATATGTTAATCCCCCAAATACAGATATTTGCAATGTTATCATTCTAATGCATCAAAAATTCTCTGTAAGAACAAGCAAATTCTGCCAACTTCTGCTTAAAACACTTCCATTAAGTAATTGTTAACTGTGTGAATAACAGTTTCTGCCCTGTAATTTCAATCTTAACCTCTTATTGTGCATGTTTGAAGCCACAGCACTGAGGGGAACACAGGCTAATATCTTATGGTAGATTACTGTAATCAGTAACAGCTGAAGGATCTTCTACCCTCGTTTTTCAGAGGACCTCATAAAAGGCCGGATATGACTGGTTACTGGCAGTCAAGAGCCGTGCTAAAGAGCAGTGTAGTGTGTTTTGTCACAATATTGTGTTGTTGTTACTTTTATTCAAAGTATTTTTTTTTTCTGAAATGGCAAAATTTAGAAATACATTCATTTCTGTATTTTTCACCTCTTGTAAACCCCAAAGGAGGCTTCTTTACAATAGTATTTCTATTTCCCTAACAGTTATTTATGGTTATGTTGCAAAGATGTGTTTTGCTTAGCTTCAGACCCACAAATAATAATAATAATTGCTCAAAAGAAACAAAACATCTCCCAGATCTTGGGAAACAATCTTTTCCTGACTGTCCATGAACAGATTCAAGAACAGACATGTTTATGACGACATTGAGTTTGGGCTCATGATAAAAGACAAGCATTTATGGGCCAAACAATCCAGATCAGGACTTCTACTGGGACGTGTCTTGGACTCTCCCACTTAAAAGACCATAGGGGAACATGAATATGCTCAAACCTTGCAACTTTTAAACAATCATTGATATGCCAGATCCTCGTGAAAGCAAGTGAGGGATTTACATGATTGGAACCACCTGGTTTAAAACAGTTTTGGACTATAAGAGGATAAACAGAATTATGGAAAGTCCAAAAAGGAAATAACTTTATGTAATGGCAATGCTGGATCCAGACAGTTGTCTTTTTCTTCATGCTTAGATAAAACAGAGAAAAGGACTCACACATTCCGGTTGGTTAAAGAATGGGTTGAGGGAAGGTTGAAGGGGGAATGAGGTGATGTTGAGGGTTGGCTGACCTAAATCTACAACAGTCTCCTCCCTATGGCTCGCTGTCTAATGTTGAGCTCTAGCTACAGCTGGCCAGATGCTTTACAGATGAAGCAAACTTCCCTTTTCCTGCAGATAAACAAGACGCTGTCCAAAAAAACTCCAAAAAGGATGAAGACGTAGGTTAAAAAGAGAGAATGGCCAAAAAAAGTGAAAAGTGAGAGAGAGCACAACACAGGCAAGACAGATCAAAAGGAAAATGTAAGAAACAGAAGAGGGAGAAAATAGCAGATAAATAAGTCAAACCACAAAGAGCATGGAAGTCAAACAGACTGGCATTTGTAAACAGGCTTCAGAGCACACTGTATTACATATGAACACAGCTAAGAGTGTCTTGAGGAAATCTGACACTTTAAATGAATAGTTTAGCCAACAAATGAACATTCGAGCATTGTTAAAAGCATCACACGATTTGTTTAGTGCTTCTGCTTTAGCTAATTTTTCACTGATTATCTTCCCCTCCAGTGAGCTGTTAACCACTGCAACTGGATCATCTGAACTTGAAAACTCATAACGAATAATTCAGACTGGTATGCATTCACCAGACTGGCCGATTCATTAAAAAAGATTAATCAAAAGAATGCTTCAAAATCATCCAAAAAACTCATTTGTTGAACGGCCATTGGTACTAATTTCACAAATATGCAAAGGAGATTTTTTTTTTTTCAGTGAGACTATTTCAGTTAATATTATGACTCAGGTTTTAAAGTGTGTGAAAATAAAAACTATCATATGGCTTCATAATACTCTGAATAATGTGTGTGAATTGTTTGAACTATTTTCAAGATATTTTTGTGTCTATGATAATGTTGTGTTTCACAAAAAAAGAAAAAGTCATAATGGTTTGAAATGGCTTGAGGGTGATTAATCATGTAAAAACTGTCAAAACTGACAACAAATCAAAATACAGACACTTCCACTGCAAATCAAAACAGCCCAATGTAAAAAAACAGTCACTGCAGATGCCCAGAAATATTTAGTTGTTAATAATGAATTCAGCAGTGCAGAAAGTGTTTAGCTTTTTTCTTTCTTGCCCAAAAGTCTGTGATTATCCACAAGATTCCTCTGAGGTTTGTGTAGTCTAAGGTCCAGTAGAAACAGTATTACCATAGAAAATGACTTTCCCACATTCTCTTAGTGCTTTTTTTTCCTGCAGAATCCCCACCCTTCTTTTACCCAACTCTCTTTGTCACTGTTAAAAAAAAATGCATTGATTCGTCTCTTCCTCATATATTTCGTTTCTTATTTTTATCTCCCAGACACACATCATCTACCTCCCCATCTTATCCAAGTTAAAAAAGCACTTTCTTATCCTACTTTGCTCCAGTCTGCCTGGCAGTACCTCAAAGGAAAACATATCGAATGATCCGAACCAGAGCAGAATTCAAACTGAGAAAGCGAGCTGTGACAGTGGGAGAGAGAATGGCAGTGGAATGCGAGTTAAAAAAAATGAGAGAAAAAGAAGCATGCTTGAAGCAAAAAGAAAAAGAAGCTTTAAAATGAGAACTGCTGCATTTTAATGAACGTGAACCCAGACGAAAGGGTAACCAGATCTTCAGATTTACCTCAGACCATTTTAGGCCATGACTGTTTGTTTGAGTTCATGCCTTGTGATTACATCCATTTCTCCATCTCTTCTTTCTCATAAATATACATTTATCATCTAGTCAGTAGATTCAATTTAGAAAAAACAAAATTGGAGTGTTTTTTTTTTCTTTTGCTTAATAAATGCTGACAAAGTATACAAAAATTTCACTAAATTTTAGTGTTCACTAAACCAGTAATAAGCATCAACTTTTGCCTCTTTCTCTTGTAAATACAAGCAAATGTCAAACCAAGAAAATAAACAGAGAAAGAAAGACAAATGTAATCAGGAGAACTCCTAGTTGCAAAGATATATTCGGGATTTGGGAACATGCTAAAGATGCTCCAAGATGGACGCTCTATTGTCGTACCTGTCTGCACTGGCATTTAGCCTCATGCGACTTGTGAATTGTGTGACAAGCCCACTGACAACCATTTAAGACAACCTTTATGAACAACAGAGATGCATTCACAAGAATCTGAAGGTGCAAAGTCATAACGAGTCAAATAAAAAAACACAAACTCCTGACAGCAGCAACTTGTGTGCTTTGAGACTGAGACAGTACATGACTACCCAGCTAACATTTAATGGTGGAGCCAATGTAGACATAATATGGGTTTGAAATATAGGCCCTACATAGCAGGTTTGTCCTTCTTGGGCTTATTCAGATAGGGCCGACAACCCATGGATAAACCCGTGTAGGGCCCATATTTCAAGCTAATATAACACCTACATGAAATGTTGGCAGGCTAGTTGAATTTATGCTTGACTGAATTTATGCTGCTCATGCTGAGAATTTTTTTAAATAGTTTTAAAGGGTGTATTAAATGATAAAAAATTACAATAAAGACATTTATAAATGTTACAATAGATTTCTAATTCATATAAAGGCCGTTTGAACTTTATAATCATCAAAGCATCCTGAAAAACCACAAAACTGTTAAGCAACTGTGATAATTAACTTTGAAAATATTTATAAATGTTTCTAAATCAGCAAATTGGAATGATATCTATCCTGAAGTATTGAAAATTCAGTTTTGCCATCACAGAAATACTTACGATAGAAACAGTTTGTTTGTAATAATATTGTATAATAACATTTCATAATCTTACTGTTTTACTGTATTTTTGAACAAATAAATTCAGCCTAGGTAAACATAAATAAGTCACTGAATTTCCATACCATATCATAATTCTAAAATGTTGAAAATAGTAATAAAGAAAAAGCAGGTGAGCACAAAACTGGCAGTTCCCTATCGAGGGAACTCAACACTGCGTCGATAAAATCGACTCTTTGGGGACGCTCCCTAAGCGTGCGCCTCTGAAGTATGAATGAAACTAATCCAATCCTGATTGGTGTTGCGTCGTGACGTAACATGTGACGGCATACCCGGAAGTATAAAAGTGACGCTGTCACAACACACACTAGCTTTCGCTCTTCAGCAAGCGCTTTATGTTGAAACTGTCTGTCTTATTTGGTGTTGTTTGTCTTATTATTGAAAGAAAGTATGGCCAGTGAACAATTCAAGAGGTGTGTGCATCCCTGCCCTCGTTTCATCACGGGTGGGGACGCACACTCTCTATGTGTGTATTGTTTGGGAGTGCAGCACGCACGGGCAGCTCTCGAGGGGGCTGCTTGTGAAATGTGTGAGGCTTTGCCTATTAGAGTGCTGCGCTCCCGGCTGGCGTGCTTTGACGAGCACGGTCAGGCTCGCGTTCCCCAGGGTTCCGGTCCCGCATATGTCGAGGCGATGCGGCGACTGAGATCCTGGGGTTCGCAGCGGGATCTGGCGGAGGAGAGTGAGAATGCTGAGGCATTTTCTCGCTCGCCATCGGCTGGTCCCGCAGCCTCTGAGAGTGGTGTGGGAGCCCGCGCTGCGGTTTCTCCTACCCGCGATCAGGTCCCGGTGCTTGAGCTGTCTACTTCTGAGGAAGGGGACGTGCTCAGCATCGATGCGGACGACCGTGATCTCAGCACGCCATCACGCGGCCTGGGTTATGAGGAGCTGGTGGAGGTTGTGACACGCGCTGTGGCCAGACTAAACATCAGCTGGCCACAACATGAGCAGGAAACGCAAGTCACCAGTAAAATGGACGAGCGTTACCTGCAGCGCAGGTCACAGCCTCACCGCCGGGGTCTGCCGTTTTTCCCTGATCTCCATAAAGAGATCTCGAGAACGTGGGAAAGACCGCATTCGTCCCGTATTTCGAGTCCCAATGTAATAGATTACAGCAATGTTATGGGGGCTCGAGATATGGGATATGGGAAGATGCCGAAGGTGGAGGAGGCTTTAGCGAGCTATCTCTCTCCCGAATCGGCGTCTTCCCTAAAGACCCCGGTGTTGCCTAGTAAGCCCTGCAGAGAGACATCTGCATTGGTGGGCAGGGCTTACATGGCGGCGGGTCGGGCTGGTTCGTGTCTGCACTCAATGGCGATTTTGCAGGCATACCAGGCCGACCTCCTGAAAGATTTGGATGAGGGGAGGGGCCTACTCCTGAAGATGTCGCGGAGTTGAGGAAGGCCGCAGATTTGTCTCTCCGGGCCACTAGGGAAGCGGCCAGCGCTATTGGCCGCTCTATGGCGGCCATGGTGGCCACGGAGAGGCATCTGTGGCTGAACTTATCCGGTATTAAAGAAAAGGATAGGTCCTTCCTGCTGGATGCGCCGCTTTCGGCTTCTGGCCTGTTCGGCGACGCCGTTAATTCGGTTGTCGACAGGTTTCAGGAGTCGAGAAAACAATCTGCGGCGTTCCAGCAGTACCTCCCCCGGAAAGCGAAGGCCAAATCTAGTAGGGGGGGGCAAAGCAATCAGCCCCAGCCATCAGCCAGCTCCTCCCACAGGGCAGAGCAGAAGGAGAGCGTTTCCTCTAGAGCCCCCCCTCCGGGGTCTTGGCAACAGAGGAAACGCTCCCAAAAACCGAAGTCCTCCAGCCAGAGGGGCGACCTGAGGGACGTCATTCAGGCTAAGAGGACTTCGGAAAAGAGGTCCTAGCCAAGGCAGGACTTCAGAGGGCTGCCCCCTCCGCAGTGAGACAACCGAGGTTGTTCTCACAACGGGGCCCTCTAGGAAAAGATGCAGGTCCGCCGTTAACAGCGCTTCGGGCCGCATCAATTTCCAGCGAAAAGACACCAGAGGCCAGCCTCGAGAGGCTGGTACCCTTAGCAGATTTTGTAGAGGGATGGTATCATCTTCCCAACATATCTCCATGGGTCCTGCAGATAATACGAGTTGGGTACAGACTGCAGTTCGCGCACCGCCCCCCCAAGTTCTCTGGGGTGGTGCTCACTGCGGTGGTCCCAGAGCAGGCTCAGGTGTTGGAACAAGAAGTACAGACTCTGCTGTCGAAAGGAGCCATAGAACGTGTTCTTCCGGTAGACAGGGAGTCCGGGTTTTACAGCCGGTACTTTATAGTTCCAAAGAAGGATGGGGGGTTAAGGCCAATTTTGGATCTCAGGGTGTTGAACCGGTCTCTGAGAAGGTTCAAATTCAGAATGTTGACCATTCCAACAATCGTGAGTCAAATCAGATCCGAGGACTGGTTTGTCACGATAGATCTGAAAGACGCCTATTTTCACATCTCCATCCTTCCTTGTCACAGGAGGTACCTGAGGTTCGCTTTCGGGGGCGAAGCATACCAATATCGGGTTCTTCCGTTCGGCCTAGCACTCTCTCCCCGCACATTTACCAAGTGTATGGACGTGGCCCTTGCTCCACTGAGACTTCAGGGGATTCGCGTATTGAATTATCTCGACGACTGGCTTATTTTGGCCCAGTCTCGGGAGATGGCAGTTCGGCATCGAGATGTCGTTCTTGGCCATATTCAAAAATTGGGGTTAAGACTCAATTTGAAGAAGAGTGTGCTAGAACCGTCCCAGGGCACGACCTTTTTGGGAGTCGTGTGGAACTCGATTACAATGCAGGCACGTATGTCTCCCGCACGTATCGAGTCAATTCTGGCGATGGTGTCCAGGGTGAGGCTAGGTCAGGCCGTCACTGTGAAACACTTTCAAAGGATGCTGGGCCTCATGGCAGCGGCATCCAACATTATTCCTCTGGGCCTCCTTCACATGAGGCCCCTCCAGTGGTGGTTGAAGACCAAGGGGTTCTCACCCAAAGGAAATCCGTTCCGTATGATCAGAGTAACGCGCAAGTGCCTTCAGTCTCTGCAAATATGGAAGAAGCCTTGGTTCCTATCCCAAGGGCCAGTGTTGGGGGTGTCATGTCGCCGGGAAACCGTTTCGACAGACGCCTCCCTTACGGGCTGGGGCGCGGTCATGGACGGCCGCTTTACCAGGGGTCTGTGGCAGGACCATCATCGCACTTGGCATATAAATTGCCTGGAGATGATGGCGGTATTCAAGGCTTTGAGGAGCTTCCTCCCAGACATCGAGGGTCGCCACGTCCTTATACGGACAGACAATACGTCAGTGGTGGCCTATCTGAACCGACAGGGGGGACTCAGATCGCGCCCTCTGTGCAAACTGGCGCATCAGATTATCCTTTGGTCCCAGGGAAAGATATTGTCAATAAGGGCAATGTATATCCCAGGGGTTCAGAATCGGGGAGCAGACATCCTGTCGAGGCAGGGGCTGAGGCCCGGGGAATGGAGACTTCATCCGGATGTGGTGAAGTCGATATGGGAGAGGTTCGGACCGATGGAAGTGGATCTGTTTGCGTCTCGAGAGACGTCCCACTGTCCACTTTGGTTCTCCCTCTCACATCCAGCCCCACTGGGGTTGGATGCCATGGTACAGGCTTGGCCGAGGCTTCGCCTGTATGCTTTCCCCCCGATCGCTCTGCTCCCAGGGGTCCTGGAGAGGGTCCGTCAAGAGGGCATCAGTCTACTTCTGGTTGCCCCGAGATGGCCGACACGAGTATGGTTCTCGGATATAATATCACTCCTCATAGCTCCGCCATGGCCGATTCCTCTGAGGAGGGATCTATTGTCTCAGGCGGAGGGCACAATCTTCCACCCTCGCCCAGAGTTGTGGAAGCTGTGGGTCTGGCCTCTGAGGGGGTTCAGTACCTAAATGCTGGCTTATCAGCTGAGGTGGTTGAAACCATACTTAGCTCTAGGGCCCCATCTACCAGGAGATTATATGGCCTCAAGTGGAAGGTGTTTCACACTTGGTGTGGAGAACGAAGGTTGGATCCAGTAAACTGCCCAGTGGCTTCAGTTCTGGAATTCCTTCAGGATCGTTTCTCTGCGGGTCTCTCCCCGTCCACTCTTAAGGTGTACGTGGCTGCCGTTTCGGCTTTCCACGCGCCAGTAGATGGTGGACCTCTGGGGAGGCACCAGTTGGTCATTAGGTTTCTCCGTGGTGCTTGGAGGATGAGGCCGGCGATCAGGTCCAGGGTGCCTGCCTGGGATCTGGCAATAGTTCTGGAAGGGTTGTCCCTCGCTCCCTTCGAACCTTTAGAGTCGGCTTCGCCTAAGGACTTAACGTTGAAAATGGTCTTTCTCTTAGCGATTACCTCTCTTAAGAGGGTGGGAGATCTCCAGGCCCTGGCGGTAACACCAGCTTGCTTGGAGTTTGCCCCTGGCAAAGTAAAGGCCTTTTTGCACCCGAGTCCGGGCTACGTGCCTAAAGTTCCTTCGAGTACGGCTCGCTCTGTAGTCCTTCAGGCATTCCATCCTCCACCTCATGTGTCGGCGGGATAAGAGAGGCTTCACTTGCTCTGCCCCGTCAGAGCTTTGAGTGTATACTTGGAAAAGTCTGCTTCTTGGAGAAGATCTGACCAGTTGTTAGTATGCTTTGGGTCACCTAAGAGGGGGCTCCCGGCGACCAAACAAACTATAAGTAACTGGATTGTCCAGGCTATTACTGAGGCTTACAAGGTGCGTGGGGTTCCTTCACCTTTGGCCTTAAGGGCTCACTCGACTAGAGGCATGGCTTCCTCTAGGGCCCTTCTGTCGGGAGTACCTCTGCAGGAGATTTGTGAGGCAGCCGGCTGGGCTACCCCGTATACTTTCATCAGGTTTTACAGTCTCAGCCTTCCCAGTACGCCCGGTGCACACGTACTCGGCCCTTGCTGAGTGCCTAATCAGTTTCACTCTGGGGCGGGTCTGTTCGGTGCGTGGCCTAGTGGGTACTCGTTCCCCAAAGAGTCGATTTTATCGACGCAGTGTTGAGTTCCCTCGATAGGGAACGTCTCGGGTTATGACTATAACCCTTGTTCCCTGAGAAGGGAACGAGACACTGCGTCGTGTTGCCACGCCCCCTTTTCAGACCCTTGAGCGTCTTGCTTCATCGCGAGGCTAGTGTGTGTTGTGACAGCGTCACTTTTATACTTCCGGGTATGCCGTCACATGTTACGTCACGACGCAACACCAATCAGGATTGGATTAGTTTCATTCATACTTCAGAGGCGCACGCTTAGGGAGCGTCCCCAAAGAGTCGATTTTATCGACGCAGTGTCTCGTTCCCTTCTCAGGGAACAAGGGTTATAGTCATAACCCGAGACGTTCTTTTACTCGTAGTGTCTTATGAAGTAAAAAGTGTGTGTTTCTCTTACTTGGGTCTTCATTGGGAAGATACTGAGGTTCATCTGTGGGTTCCAGAGGGATCTGAGGGACCGGAGGGGTCACAGAAAGCTGGAAGATGCGTCTCTCGTGCAGGCCGCAGTAGTGATGGTGGAGATGACAGGAGTATAGCCCCTGATCTAGGAGCTGGATGTCTGAGATTATCAGAGAAAAATCTCCCTGCGAGAATGCTGTGGCAGAAATATTCATCTTTTGTTGAACAAACAGTGGCCCGTAGTGACGCCTCTCGCCAGAAGCGTACAGGTCGATGAGTCGATCGGCGCGGTCATGTCGGACCCCTGGAGGTTGACGATCCCAGTGCACCACCTGTTGTTGGTCTTCCTGACTGTTGCCCTCGGTCCAGATTGGCCGGCGGTTAACGCAGGGGAGAACCACCGTGCTGCCCACAAGAACCACATACACAGCCTTCTGACCGTCCCAAAACCGCCTCTCCTTACGTGCTGAGAGAAAACCCCAGCTGGATGAGTATGCAGTGTTGCACTTGAAACAGGCCTCACAACGGAAGGGGCCTCCGTTCACTTGCACTCGAAAAAGATCCCCGCCATTATGGAAATTAATGGGCTTGAAGCAAAAAGGCCCCCCAAAAATCAAGATATAAGGGGCAAAAAAAGTCCCTGTGACTTCTAGTTTTTAATATTTATAACAGGATATAGAGTACTGTTTTCCTGAATATCAGCACAATTGCAAATGTGATAGCCTATTGATTTTATACAGCAGTTCAATAAACAAAGTTTATTTGAAACAGGCTCAGGCCGTGTCTGAGCAAAAAATACTTAAAAACAGAAAAACAAAACAGATACAGTGGGGCCAAAAAGTTTTTAGTCAGCCACTGATTGTGTAAGTTCTCCTACTTAGAATGATGAGAGAGGTCTTTATTTTTTATCATAGGTACAATTCAACTATGAGAGACAAAATGAGAAAAAATAAAATCCAGGAAATCACACTGTAGGATTTTTAAAGAATTTATTTGTAAATTATGGTGAAAAAATAAGTATTTGGTCACCCACAAACCAGAAAGATTTCTGGCTCTCACAGACCTGTAACTTATTCTTTAAGAGGCTCCTCTGTCAAAGACACCTGTTTTTTCACAGTCACACTCCAAACTCAACCATGGCCAAGACCAAAGAGCTGTCGAAGGACACCAGGAAGAAAATTGTAGACCTGCACCAGGCTGGGAATAGTGAATCTACAATAGGCAAGCAGGTTGGTGTGAAAATACAAACTGTGGGAGCAATTGTAAGAAAATAGATGACATACAAGACCATTGATAATTTCCCTCGATCTGGGGCTCCACGCAAGATCTCATCCCATGGAGACAAAATTATCATGAAAACGGTGAGCACAAATCCCAGAATGACCTGCAGAGAGCTGGTACCAAAGTAACAAAGGCTACCATCAGTAACACACTACACCGAGAGGGACTCAAATCCTGCAGTGCCAGACGTGTCCCCCTGCTTATGCCAGTACATGTCCAACATGTCTTCCAGCATGACAATGATTCCAAACCAGGCAACGGCAATGAAGGAGTGGCTCCGTAAAAAGCATTTCAAGGTCCTTGGAGTGACCCCATAGAAAATTTGTGGAGACAGTTGAAAATCCATGTTGCCCAGCGACAGCCCCAAAACAGAGGAGACTTACAGGAAATGTTAGACCTCTGTCATTGTTAACAAAGGTTATGTTACAAATTATTGAGTTGAACTTTTGTTATTGACCAAATACTTATTTTTCCACCATAATTTACAAATAAATTCTTTAAAAATCCTAAAATGTGATTTCCTGGATTTTTCTTTTCTTCACATTTTGTCTCTCATAGTTGAAGTGAACCTACTGTATGATGAAAATGACAGACCTCTCTCATCATTCTAAGTAGGAGAACTTGCACAGTGCATCTCGGTGGCTGACTAAATACTTTTTGGCCCCACTGTATATGTATTTTAATACATGCACAGACAAATATTATATATATAAGCATATTACAGTAAGATATTTTGGTTAAAACATTTTTTTTTTAGTTGGTAAATGGAGATGAACAAAATTTTCTTTTCAAACGCCCTTCACATTCTTTCCATTCTTTAATCGTCAGACAGCTCCTTATTTGGCATGAACTCGAACCGTTTGATCAAGAGGCAGGTTAAATGCCAAGAATAGCCAGACAGAAAACTGTAAAATATGAAGTGAGTTTACCAACCTGATTTGGTGACATTGAGCTGAACTTTGATTGACTCATACAGGTGGCAGTAATGATGATGCAGGTTACAGGAGTATATTCCTTTGTCACTCATTGCAACATCTGTATGAAGGAACCCAGACAAAATGCATTAATTTATCTAGAAGATAAACATTGGGGCTTTGCCCGGACGTTTTGAAGTTTGAAGGTTATTTTGAAGTGTGAACCTTAAATAGGTCTTATTTTTGAATACTTGAGCAGTTTGAAGGGATTGAAAGATAGGTGGCTGCAAAAGTTTTCTTGTGGTTGTTGTTGTTCCAAATGGACATACATATAGAGATTTATTAACTGTTATATTTTTAAGTAACATTTGTGTTGCCCAAAAGTATCTCACCTTTAATTACCAATGAGAAGTTGCCATCCTTAAAAGCAGTCTTGGGCATGTTAATGCGTCCCTGGTTGTAGCCATTATAGATGCGCTGGTCTCCAGCAGAAAACATGTCTAAAACACGTTCCATTGCATGGTCTGGGCCACTACGAAGTAAATCCCAGTGCACTACCCGTTGGCGGTCCTTTAGGCGGTCTTGGGTCCATACCATGCGCTGACTATGACACTGCAATATCGCCTTTGATCCCTGGGGTGCGCTGATATTGTACATGGCCACCACCACGCCACTGCCATCGCTTTGGCCTAGCGCTGACACACAAAGAGCAGGGTTCCCGAAAACAGATTAGGTCTAATGATCGAAAAACACTATCATATGTGATTCCTTAAAGTAAATGGGGCAGTGCTGTTATCATAAACCATATGTTGCTACAGCAGCAGTAAACTAGTCGTTTCAGCATTCTCAGTCCTGTAGATTCTGTTCAAATGTTTTGGGTCGGTAAGATTTTTTTAATGCTTTTGTACGAAGACTTAAAGGGTTAGTTCACCCAAAAATGAATTCTGCCAGTAATTACTCACCCTCATGTTGTTCCAACCCTGTAAGACTTTCGCTCATCTTTGGAACACAAATTAAGATATTTTTGATGAAATCTGAGAGCTGTCTCACTCCTCCATAGGCTTCTATGTTACTGAAACTTGCCGGCCCAGAAAAGTTAGTAAAAACATTGTTAAAATAGTCCAATTGACTACAGAGCCTCAAACTTAAATTTATCAAGCGACGAGAATACTTTTTGTACGCGAAAAATAAATAAAAATAAAATAACTAATTTATTCAACAACTCATTTTCTACTCTGTGGGCTTCTGAGTGAGTTCAAGAAGTGTAACTGCTCAGCGCTTCTGTGTTGTCCGAATGTAGGCTCACTATTGGCCGACGCTGGTCATGTGTGTGATACAGTGAGCCACTGTAGTCACTTGGACATAGAAGCCTATGGAGGAGTGAGACAGCTCTCAGATTTCATAAAAAATATCTTAATTTGTGTTTCGAAGATGAACGAAAGTCAGAATTTTCACTTTTGGGTGAACTAACCCATTTATTTAATTTATTCCAGTGATGTAAAGCTGAATTTTCAGCTTCATTTCTGCAGTCTTCAGAGTCACATGATCTTCCATTAATCACTCTAATCAATATCATCATTGTTAAAAACAGTTGTGCTACTTTTGTGTAAATCATGATACATTTTTTTAGGATTCTTTGATGAACAGAAAATTCATTTGAAAGCATTTACTTGAAATAAAAATCTATTGTAACAATGTTTACAATCTTTACTGTCACTTTTAATGCATCCTTGCTGAATAGAAGTATTAAATTCTTTTAAAAAATCTTACTTACCTTAAACTTTTGAATGGTAAAGTATATTTTTGGATAATTATGACATTATGTAAGGTGCTTGATAGACTTTTGTTTAAAGTTTATATTTTTATGGTTCAAGTTATGCACTTACCAATGCTGAAGAGGAAGGAAGCCAGAACTGTAAGCAAAAAAGAAAAACAAGTACAGATTAAATACACAGTGCTGAGAGACCACCTCATGAATTTCATCCCACTACATTAAAGACCAGAGATATTATCAGTGTTTTCAGAAATCCCTGTTTACAAGCTCTGAAAAAAAGCAGCAGGCACTTAATCTGACTGGATTGGTGCTTCATATGAAGTAATAATAGTTCCTAATATAGGAAACATACAGTAGATATAGAGGAATGCAGAGACAGCAAAGCAATACTTGATTCAAACCAAACAGTTTCCCGAGTAGCACCAATTTTTTGAATTTGCATCACTTTTGTCTGAAAGTACTATTTATGGATGTTTGTATGAGTCTGTAACCCTAAAAAATAAACAGCTCTCCTTGCATCTGCAAGAAGAGTCAAAACACTCACGGCTAATAAAACATTCCTTTGTAATCTAAAGTAAATGTTAGACTTAGAATATAAATATTTAACTAGCCTACATATTACCTAAGCCCATATTATTCTCAATCACGGAAATTTTAGTCAAATTGAAGTTCGGGACAGTTCACCCAAAAAGAAAACAAAAAATCACCCAAGCTCTCTTTGCATGCTCATGAGAGAAGTAACAGATTCAACAAATAGGTAACACTTTACAACGAGGTCCCATTAGTTAGTTAAAGGAGTAGTTCACTTTTAAAAAAACTTTTGGTGATAATTTACTCCCCCCATGTCATCTAAGATATCCATGTCATTTTTTCTTCAGTCGAAAAGAAATTAAGGTTTTTGATGAAAACATTCCAGGATTTTTCTCCATATAATGCACTTCAATGGGAACCAAACGGTTCAAGGTCCAAAAGACAGTTTCAGTGCAAACTGCAAACTGTTCAAAGGGCTTTAAACGATTCCAGACGATGAATTAGGTTCTTATCAAGCGAAACGATCGCTCATTTAAAAAAAAAATAAGTTTAAGTTTTATAAGCTCAAATGGTCGTCTTGCGCTGTTCTGTGATGGGCGTTCATGACTCTCCTGTTCGAACTCGTTTATCAAAATGAACGAATCTTTTTTCGTGTTATTTGGTTCATTCAACGAACAATAACACGAAAAAAGATGAACAATGAACGAGTTGAAAAGATTCATTCATTTTGATGAACGAGTTTGAATAGGAGAGTCACGAACGCGCTTATAAAAGCATATAAAACTTAAACTTTGTTATTTTTATTTTAAATGAGCGATCGTTTTGCTTGATAAGACCCTTATTCATCATCTGAAATCGTTTAAAGCCCTTTGAACAGTTTGCAGTTTGCACTGAAACTGTCTTTTGGACCTTGAACCATTTGGTTCCCATTGAAGTCCATTATATGGAGAAAAATCCTGGAATGTTTTCATCAAAAAAATAAATTTCTTTTCAACTAAAGAAAGAATGACAGCGAGTAAGTAAATTATCAGCAAAAGTTTTTTTTAAAGTGAACTACTCCTTTAATACATAAATTAACAACGAGCAATACATTTGTTCCAGTAATAATTCATCTTTGTTAATATTAGTTGTTGACAAATATTGTAGATTGTAGGAAAATAGTGCACAATGGACTACTTTTAATAAACTTTTTTAAAAACAACATGAGGTGAGTAAATGACAACAGAAGTCTTATTTTATGAACTTTAAGACTAAGGGAGTGGTTGAACAGTTGCAGATACTCTTGCATTAAGAGGGTCTGGGGAAATCCAACCACTCCCAGTCATAAAGTGGTAAAAAAAAATATATCTTAAAATGGGTTGGTTTACTTGTTTTTAAATTCTACTCACACAACCCACATGCTTAAAGACATACAGTACAAAACTAAACACTGTAGGATGTTTTTAGCATTTCACAACATTGTGAAACACAGCATACAGCTGTGATACCGCTCATATGACTTAACTGGAATAGTCATCAGTCACTGTCTGCCCATTAGACTGGGCTCACAAAATATTAAACTTTAAAAAAAAAACGTCTACAATAAAGAATAAATTCACAGTGATACTTCTTTTCACATGCTTTCAACTCTGTATGGTCTTTGAAGCTTGTTGCATGTCATAATGGTTTTGTGTCAAATGTGAAAAAACAAAATACTTTTGAGAATGTACAGCAAATCCTGAGGGCAATAGAAAGGCAGTAATAAGGATGTGTTAGAAGCCAGAGAAACCACACACATCAGAGCGAAAGGCAGAGGAGGTGGAGGGAGAGGGTCAAGGGTTTGGAATCTGCTGAGGAAGCACTTTGAAACGCAGCGGCTTGTCCGTACGCATATTTCATTCACAGACGCACACTCATATTCACACTAACATGCTGTAGGCAAAGATACACCTGCACACGAGACTGTGAACCTATAAAACTGCATCTCACTTTCTTTGTCTTTCTCATATTACATTCTTCATTCAAATTAAAGTAACAGTTCACCCACAAATTACAATTCAGTGCCATTTGCTCGCTCTCATGTCGTTCCAATCAAAACCTGTGTGAATTTCTTTCTTCTGTGGAACTGAAGAATATTTTAAATAATGTTCGGGTCCAAACAACACTGGATCCCATGAAGAAAAGAAAAAAAAAACACTTGGATATTTTAACAATACCTTCTTTTGTGTCTTTTGAAAAAAAGTCAAGAAGGTTTGTACACGAGGGTGAGTAAACAATGACAATTTTCATTTTGGGGTAAACTTTCCCTTTAAGCTTTTTACAATAAACTTGCAATATGTCATTGACTTGACAAAATGTTTGAACAGATTATCAGAAAGAAAGAAGATTAAAAATGAATTTTATTAAACTTGTCTTACTCTCTCTTTCTGCAGCAAATGTTCCATTTTCTAAGTCTAAAGTCGGATCTCAGATGTTCTGAAACTGAATATAGTTTAATAAAGAAATATATATTTTTAATGATAATTTCATGATTTCATGAATAGCGCTACACCTGAAATAAGCCAGTGTTCCTAATCTCAGCCAAGTAGAAAACTGTGAGCAGTGTTGTTTGTATGGCCTGGGTATATTTAAAAGCCTTGAAGCCAAGGTTTGTTTACATGACTCAAAATATAGTACACTTTTGTTGTCTTACTAACCTGCTGGTTGTGCAGAATCATAATGTTATGGGATTTTCCACTCAAAATAAAAACTAACAAGTGTATTAATTTAAGCTGAATGGTCAAAAAAAAAAAACATAGTAAGTATATTGAGCATTTTACTTCAGTATGTCAGTGTACGGACTGGAACAAATACTTAGAAGTTAATATGGAGGCAAAGACAGCAGGTCCATTTCAAACAATGGTTAGTTTACGATGAAACACCAAGCTCCAACTAAAAAACAAAACTGCCAATTTGGACCTGTCTTAAAGGGACAATGTGTACTTTTTTATGTATTTTATTCTTTAAAATCAAGATTTTTATTCATAAATATGTCCTCAATGGTGTACAAATACCATTATCTGACTTATCCTCATAAACGAAGAATTTAATATCTTGGGACGGGCAGCTCCACGGAGGCTTCCATGTAGTTCTGCCATCTTGAAAAAATATAATAGCAGAGAGGGACATAAAGTACTAGGCCAACGTGTTTCCACAACGCGTTTTCGTTCAGAGCCGGCGTAACGTGACTGAAAGCAGCAGAAGCAGAGGAGCAGAGAAGTGAGAGGCGCTTCACGGGCCAGCAAGTTTAAACGGCTGCATTGCAAATCCTCGTCGCCAGAAAAGTCCAAAATAGATCGTAAAAGGAAACGTGACCGGAGATTACAAAAAACACAAGTTAATGTCGGGATAGCGTTTTTTCCAGGTGGATAGAGCTAATGCAGGAGAAAGATTTCAAAAGAGACGCTGAAGTCCTGCTTTCTTCTCGACAGGTAAGACAATGTTACGGTCTTAATTACAAGCTTTTTCATTGTTTGGTTGCGTACTATATTATATAGACAGATGAACATTTATTGTTAAAAGTTAATGATGATGAGATCTAACAATGCACGTACTTCAGAAAATATAACGAATGAAGAAGGCAAACGTATTACACTAGTTCATGTTTTTCACAGTCAGCAAACTGTCATTGTGTCAAGTTGCTGTTTGTTTGAAATAATAAACCTGTTTACCTGAAGGAAGACTCGACGAAGTGCTATTAGAAGACCTCCTGTCATAGCTTTTTGGTACATATGGTTACCGTAGATGCAATGCACATTTGAAAAAGCGAGGCACTGGAGAGCACAATTCGTTTGAATGCATGCAAAATACATTTTCACCGCTAGATGGGAGAAATTCCTACACATTGTCCTTTTAACTCAAATCCTAAAATTGCAATGTTGACGTAATCTGCAATAAGATGAGTATGTCTAAATAACAGTAGGCACTCTTCGCTTTAAATAAAACCTTATGTCTTTATTGTTTGTGTTAGACTCAAGTGAATCACACTGAATCCCTCTTGAATTCTAAACATGCAATTCTAGGTCCAATGTGTTAGGTAAGGGGAATTTTCTTGATTCATACTCTTTTCAGTGCAAAGACCTCAAAAGATTAAGCTTCGGCTCTTGGTGAACCATCAGAGACTTAAACAAAGTCATTGTGCATAAACATCTTGAACAAAATAAAATTCCAAGCCACATTAAGGAATTTATAAGACAGAATTTCCAGAATTATAGCTTTTTTCTTTTCTTTTCTTTTTTTTTTTTTACCCTTATATGTGCTTTACCTTTGGTGCTCATGTCATGCAACTCAGGTTTGTTTGGAGCAGAACTTTTTCTTTGGGTTAGCTAGTTCAAAACAAAGTCATCAGTCTTGGACGCCGGTTTGACTTTATCTGCGCCAGCTGGTTTTGGCATTTGAGATTGGGTCTCAACAGTGCAAAATACAGACTGAAAACCCATTACATGACACTATAAAACGTTTAAACAGAAGAGAATATGCACAAACATGTACAATGACTCTCAAGAGACATGCAAAGATATAAGTTACACAGGTAGAATAACCTGACATGTTTCTTGTACATAAACCCTCCACACAAACACTCACACTTTGATGTATTGGGCTACATTTTTAGAATTCTGATCAAATAGACTACATAATACACAAGCATAATACGTTATTTTATCAGCAGTCAGTGTAAATAACAAATAGTAGATTTGCTTCAACTGGATAAATCAGATACTCACTTTGAGCCAAGAAAAGCGCTCGAGCGCACAAGGGCACAGACAAGATCATGATATCCTCTTGGGTTGATCACTCTAAGATACGTTGAAAACAATATAAAGCCGAATTAGCAGGCTTTATTCACCTGACAATTTATCGCGAAGGAACACTCGCTGTTTGTCGACCAGCGACATCAGCAGCGGCAGCAGTCTGTACTGACCCACCTTCAGGAGTCCCTCCGCATGGCCTGCCCCCTTTAAACATCCCAACAAACCCTTCAGATAGGCTACTGTCTTTGTTCATATTCCTCTACTCTGAAATAAAATGTATGAAATAAAAATGGCACTTTTAAGAGCAAATATGAGAATGTCTAATTGAACCGTTAGACGGGCTCTGGTTTAATGAAAACCTGTAGAATAGGTCAACATCCGGGTATCTCTCCAGTCCACTGGAACTTTAACGCAAACGTGCAAGTTTCACGTTTGAGGGGGTTAAACCGTGACATCTACACGTTTTCCAAAGTGGACCAACGTGATTATTTCACGTCTTGTCGTGATATCGGGTTGCAACATCTGATGAACTCACACAAACTTATTTATGTAGCAATCTGTAAACATTTAACAGATGTCTTTGATATACATAGTATGCTATGACAGAGACGTATGTGTGTAACACCTGGTAATAATTAGAAATGGTGCCTCAGTCGCTGTTTCATCAAGGTGTTGTTGGTGTGTTTACAGGCTTGCTCGCAGCATGGTTATGGGCCACATTGCAGACTCAGCTCCCGCAAATTGCCGCAATGAGCAATAAAACTATAGGGAACAAACAATCAAGACAGCCTCATTCTCATAAGAACCCACGTCTGCTAGGCCTATAGTGATTTTAAAGCAGCCTTTGGGATTCATGCTCAAATAAACGAACTATCATTTCACCAAACATTTACGGAAAACCAATTTCAGTGAATTATAAATGTGAAAGTGTGATAACTAATAAACTGCTGCACGCAGCACATTTGTTTCTGAATAGTAAGAGTAGCCTAAATGCCTAGTTGATTTAATGTTTTGGCCTGCTTATATTTTGGGTTTACATAAAAAAGAAAAAGATGATGGGAAAATAAGTTAAGTTGCATGCCCACATATTTCTCCATCAACTGTACAAACAACAAATTAAGTCAAAGATTTAATTTTTTAAAAGTAGATATTTGCTGCCACCTTCTGGATTAACTAAATATTGCAATTATTCTGCACTGCGCTCTAAATAATATTACAAAAAAAGAAAACCTGCATATGTAACTAAAGCTATTAAAACATCATATAGTTGAGACATAGGTGCCAGTCACTATATGACACACGTGTTGTGAGTTTTAACGCCAATGGAATATCTTCTCATTAACAAGAAATTAAACAAAAAATACACACTTTGCCAGTGGATCTGTCATTTGAAGCATTTTAATTAGAAGTTTGAGTTTGTTTTTTCTTTCTTTTGAGAACATTGTGCAAATTGGTAACCTGTAAATATTGAAGATACATACATATGTAAACTGATCAAATCCAAGACATGGATTCAGCCCTTATTATGATGTCAAAAGACAAATTAGAGACAGTGCCAAAAAGAGACATAACAATCAAAAGGCATCAACAATAAGTATATTTTCTACAAAACAAAGCAGGTTCAATAAATACCATATTTACAGAACACTGGGGAAAAAAAATGCATGCATGTTGATTTTTATTGTGGCGTTTGAAGCAGAAGTAGTCCACAGTTGTTATTTTTTATTTCATTTTTTTCAAAAGTCTGAGTCAGTAAATTACTTCAACATAATAGAGTCAAGCTATTGTAGCTGTTTCAGGAGCTACAGTTTATCATCAAGCAAAAGCCCTTAGGACTCAGAGGTCAAATGATTTTTCTATCCATAAAACAATTCATTTTAGGATAAAGAGTGCTTTAGAGTTTATATTCATAGTGTGTGTGTGTGTGTGTGTGTGTGTGTGTGTGTGTGTGTGTGTGTGTGTGTGTGTGTGTGTGTGTGTGTGTGTGTGTGTGTGTGTGTGTGTGTGTGTGATAACAGACCTTCACAGGGCAGTAATGCATGAAGTACACAATTAGAAGTTGGAAAGATGATTTTTTTTTTGTGCCTTTTACTTTGCAAAAACCCTGACAGTTGCATTTTTAAATACAAGTTGATTAACTCAAGTCTCTTTTATTCATTTTATTCATTGTCAGGTATTATACAAAAATGCATGTCTTTGTATGTATGACCCTTCAACTTTATTAAATTACTGAATTATGGTCATGGCTTTTATCAGAGAGTTCCACAGCGTTCTCCCTGGTTCTCTTCATGTCACTGAGTTCTATGTCCCCATGGGTACACGTTTTTTGTAGATGTAGTCTTGGACCAAAGACATGGTTTAAGTCCCACCAATAGACCAGCTAATGGCATCAGCTTCATTTACTCAAACATTAAACTTCCCTAGAGGAAGAAAAAGCAGAATAGGGTTAATATAAATAGCAAATTAATGATATATCTAATGTGATCTTCTTTATGTTACTTCAAAGCAGCTGTTAACAATTATAGCGTTTCATAACACCAAATCCTTCACTAAAACATCAAGGAACAATTAGTCACCCTCCACTAGGTAATACATGGAAAAAAAACAGTATTCTAGATGCAGTCATTCTCTCTGAAGTTCAAATTCTCTAATAACTCTGGGTGGAGACTGAGATTATTAGATAAAACACACTAGGGACAAAAGCCCCTGGATGTTGAAATGCCAGTTTCCCACAGACGGCTAGACAATAGGGGTTTGGCTGTCCTGTGCCTCACTGACTGAGATCACTGTCTCGCCCTATAAAAAGCTATATCAGAAGAGCACATTGTCTTCTAATGAGTCCACACTGACAGCTAATAATGTGCCACACTCTGCGGTGAATATTAACAATGAAGAGGGCATGTCTGGACAATGAGGGACAACCTGCAGGAACAATCTGTCAGCAAGCTATTAGTGATTTTGGGGGTACATCCTAATGTCTAGTGTTGAAATCTCTTGAAAGCAACTTTATAGGAATGGCTAAATTAGCATGTGCAGTTGAAGACAAGGGCTAAGCGGCTTGTTTTAACTGCAACTTGCTCGTGGATACACGACTGAAACTATAAACTTTTCCATTACATTTTAGGACCTTTTAAGGACTTTCATGAGTTTTATTCTAATTACAGTAACGAAAACAGCAAATACTAGCAAATTGTCCTTTACAAATGTTATGTACACTACTGTTCAAAAGTTTGGAGTTAAATAAAGTTTTTTTTTTTTTTTTTTTTTTTTTGCAAGGATGCTTTAAATTGATCAGAAGTGACAGTAAAGACATTTACTGTAGATTCAAATTTCTATTTAAAATATATGATGTTCATTTGAACTTTCTATTCATCAAAGAATCCCGGAAAAATTATAACACAGTTTCCAATAAAAAAAAAAAAATTATAAATAAAATTATGAAAAAATAACTTTTTCTACATTAATAAATAAGAAATGCCTTGAGCAGCAAATCAGCATATTAGAATGATTTCTTAAGGATCATGTGACACTGAAGACGACTAATGGTAGCTGAAAATTCAGCTTTGCCATAACAGGAATAAAACATATTTGAAAAAAAAAAATTTTTCAATAGAATAATTTTAAACTGTAATAATATTTCAAAATATTACTGTTTTTACAGTATTTCGAATAAAATAAATGCAGCCTTTGTGAGCATAAGAGACTTTAACATCACCAAACATTTAAACGGTCGTGTACTTTAAAATTACAATATTTAAATTAATATTTTTGGATTACTACATGGTGTTGGAAAATAATATTCTTGCAAAGAGACATTGAAATTTATATTTTTTTCTACCACAATGTCCCTTAAGGGGCTCCATAAGTTACTGAAGATTGGGAGAGAATGATTCTGAATTGATTCTGAAATAGTCACAAAAAACTAAATTAGGCTTCATTATCTTTGTGTAAAATAAAATGAATAATGAATTTATGAACATGTATTTATGAACAATAGTTTTATATATGTTATCCATTATAAATATACAAATATATTTGAATTATTATTATTATTATTATTTATTTTTTTTTAGTTAAGTATGACCGAAATATGTGAAACATTAAGTGTGATTGTAGACTTACGATGCTGTCAGTGTTGAATTGAGCACCATGGTAGCACGTATCCTGTGTAACTGAGCCACAGTCAGTTTTTTATGCTGCTGATGTGGCTGCTGGGAAAGCACCAAGTCACTTTTTTCCTCCAGACCACAAGAGGGAAGTGTCTCAATCTCTGTGATCTCACAGTCTGCCTGGCCATTGGGGCAGCTGAGGGTCCTTTGCACATGCCTGGCCTCTGCTCGCCTAAGAGTGCTCGTCAGTTGGTTCGACAATGCTTTTGGATCCTCACGGAGGCCTTCCTCGTCCATCTTGAATAACTCAGAGCTTTGAGCCGAATATTTGGCAAGGTGTGTCAAACTCTTGCTTACATTGTTCCTGCCAGAGGGGCGGAGAGGACCGGTGAGGCATTTAAGGAGGTCATCTTCGGAGCGTGACCTGAGGGTAAAGTGCTGCAAGTAGTCTGGGCGGGGCTGAACGGGCGAACGGCGCCGCAATGTTTGGGAGCGACAACCCATGACCTGAGACATCCCAGAAAAGTCATTCTTCTGCCGGAGCTCCTCATTATTCGCATGGTCGTGGTCTAAAATGTAGGACTCATTTACAGTAATCTGGGAGCCATTCCAGGTTATTGAATCCTCCTCGTCACCATCTTCGTCATCCTCGAATCCCTCTTCTTCCTCCCCAGCATCTGTCTCCTCTCCCTCGCTCTGGCAAACCGCTCCCTTTAAATCAAGTTCTGTGATCAGGGACTGAGGTGAGAGAGTTCCATACGCACTGTCTATAGAAAGAGAGCGACTTTCTGCATCCAAGTCTGTTGTGACCAAATCAACTTCCAGAGTTTTGCTGTCACTAGTAGAGAAGGAATCTCGCAGGCTTGAAGAATTAGACAGCAGGGGATTTTTTAATGATGCCGTCTGAACAGTCGACAGGGACCCGACCTCATCCGCTTCTTCCATGGCAGCCACGGAAAGGGTTTCTGTGGAGCCATCGGAGTGACTTGGTGAAGGAGAGAGGCTTTTGGAAAAGGAAATTTAGATTTATTAGAGTGCTTGATGTACTTTTATGGAACGCCAAAGCTGACTTAATTAAAAATAAATAAATAAATAAATACATACATAAATATATATACGAAGAAATGGAAAAAAGCAAAAAATACATAAATAAATGTAGAAATAAATATACAAAGAAATGTAAAAAATTACAAATAAATGAGTATTTACACTTTTATTTCCTTATTTATCTATAATTGTATTTTTTCACACATTTATTTGTTTATTTCTACATTTATTCATTTATTTATTTCCACTTTTATTCATTTCTACATTCATTTATGTATTTATGTAGTTATTTCTACATTTATTTATTTCCACATTTATTTATTTCCACATTTATTTATTCCAACATTTCTTTCGCCGTATGCTAATCAAGGGGCCGTGTTTTAACTCAGACATCAGCAATCGAGCTCAGAGTGGCAGTGCTGAAGCTTTGAGGCCACAGCGACACTTTGTGGTGTGTGACCCTAACTGTGTGTAGGGTAGGCTATATATAGGGTTAGAAATGTTGGAATAAATAAATGTGGAAATAAATAAATTTAGACATAAAAACATAAATACATAAATGAATGTAGAAATAAAAAGTGGAAATAAATAAATGAATAAACGTAGAAATGTATAAATAAATAAATGTGTGAAAAATACAATTATACATTATACAAAAGTATAAATACTCATTTATTTGTACTTTTTTTTTTACATTTCTTTGTATATTTATTTATGTATTTATTTATGTATTTGTACTTTTTTTTACATTTCTTTGTATATTTATTTCTGTATTTATTTATGTATTTTTACTTTTTTTACATTTCTTCTAACACAGGAGTGCCCAAAAATAAAACAATAAGCCAAGCCCTGTGAGAAAAAGTAATGCAAAAGTAACGTTCTTAAAAAGTAACTAAGAAACGCAATTAGTTACTTTTTAAGGGAGTAACGCAATATAATGTATTACTTTTCAAAGTAACTTTCCCAAACATTGGATCTGTATATATGTATATACTCAATACAGTATATAAGGTATCATTTATAAACAGTACCTCTTGTCTAGAGGGTCTCTGTGCTGTAGTGATGGAGAGCTGGAGGTGGACATGCTGCTTTCCGTCTCATCCTCATCTCTGTCATCTGTGTCATCTCTCTGGGCCTCGGAGCGAAGTCTCTGAAGTTGGTTCTGCATGGAAAAACTCTTCATATTAAAACTAGCAAACAAACCATTAGTAACCAAACGTTTGCAGTGTGTTATTGAATTCTACTACCTGTGCGTTGTGGATGGCCTCAATCCAGCTGCGTCCCTGAGTGCCACTGTTGGCCTGAAAGCAATAGGAGGCCACTGCACAGCGAAACTCATTGAGGTAGATAAGGAGGAAGCTTCCTGGGTCTTTCAGCTCTCGGCACACTACGTTATGGATGACGAGAGGCTGCCGGATCACCTTCACTTTCTCCACACGCTTCACCGGTTTAGTAATCAACAAAACGTCAGTGAACAGGAAACCGTACACATCCATCTGACGGAAACAGGAGGTAATGGAGAGTGGTGAGAAGCTTTTAGACAACTATTGGCTGTAAGTTAAAAATCTATTTCTTACTAAAGTGCACTCAGAAATGCTGGCTCTGATTTAAGAAATGAAAACAAGAAATCGTACCCTGCTCTCTTTCCCCTCCTTCATCTTCAGCGCTCCCTCTAAGAGCAGTTGACGGGTTTCTTCAGGTGGGGCGCCCATGATTGGAGCGGTCAGGTCAAAGTTATTATATTCCCTGAGGATCTGAAGGACCAATGCATGGTGCGATCAATGCAATGCATGCACATCAAGCAGGTAATGGAGTTGCAACTTGTTTGTTCAGTAAATGACAAAATAATACAAAATCTCATATTAATGACAAATGAAAGCCTCAGTGTCTCACCCTCTCCACTTCCTCGCTGGCCCCCTCCATGGCCTCATACGCCTCTATACGTCCAGCGATGGCAGCCAGCTTTTGTTTTTCCTCCCTTTGTCTCATTTGTGAGTCCACACTGTTAATGAAGCATTCAACAGCAGCCACCTGACCAAAACAAATATTATTCAATATAGTATAATAATGAAAAAAGATTAATATAATATAATATAATATAATATAATATAATATAATATAATATAATATAATATAATATAATATAATATAATATAATATAATATAATATAATATAATATAATATAATTAGGGCTGTCAAACGATTAATCGCCAAAATAATCCAAATAATAATCCAAATTAAAAGTTTGTATTTACATAATATATGTGGGTGCACTGTGTATAATTATTTTGTATATACAGTACATAAATACACACACATGCATGTATATTTAAGAAAAAAATATTATTTATATATAAAATATTTATATTTATATATAATCTAAATTATATATAAATCTATATACAGTATATACATGAAAATATTTCTTAAATATATACAAGCATGTGTATGTATTTATCGAAAATAATTATACTCCGTGCACCCACATATATTATGTAAACACAAACTTTTATTTTGGATGCGATTAATTGCAATTAATCGTTTGACAGCCCTAAATATAATATAATATAATATAATATAATATAATATAATATAATATAATATAATATAATATAATATAATATAATGTAATACAGACTGTGTCTGAGTTCCTAGATTTTTTTCTTCTTTATTCAAGAATTTAAATGTGGCCTTAGACTTTTGAACCCCCTGTATATTTATACTATGCTTATATTCTTTAAAAAAATCTGTAAACTTATCTATTTGTTTTCGCTAAATTCCATTCAATTTGGCATTGATTGTCAATTCCAGTGGCCTGAATATACTACTGTAAAAAACATTCAAATAAATGATATCCTACTGAATAATGTGCACATGTTCCATTTCGAAAATTTTTGAAAGATGTAATCTCTTACCATTCTGTTAATAGCTTCACGAGTTGGCGGGTCATCAGTCTTTTTCAGCACACTCTTGAGCAGCAGTGGGTATTTAGTGAGTCTTTGATGAGGCTTCACCAACATGTCTGTCAGCTTCAGCCGGTTGCACTGTTTATGAGTTTCTGCCCACTACAGGATGGAAAAGTTTATTGAAAGTCTCATTTGGTGAACAATCATAAATATACAATCACAGCACAAGGAGACCATGAGGAAATCGCTCAGTCATAATGAGGGTGCTGTTACAATACAGGTTATTATGCTAAAGACCTCTTAAATATCTCTCTCTCATATACAATAAACCGTCAGAGGTGCCTCTTTATTTTCCGCCAGACTAAATACTTCAAAGGTTAAAGAGTAACCAGATATGGATGGTAATAAATACTCACAGTTACGTATATTCTGAAGAGCTCATTGTCTTTCAGTAAAGTGCGCATGTACTCCATACAGCCCTCTTCTTCCATGCAGTAATGGATATAAGGCTTGAATCTGAAACCAAACTGCATAAAAAAATTAAATCAGGTCAATGAAAGTCTTAAAAAAATGGAAGTGAATGAGTGAAAATACTAGTGTGTCGTGTGTGAGATATTGTGCACACTCACAGTACTGAAACCCTGATGTAGTTCATTGGGGTTGAGCACGGTTCTGTTGTGTCTGGCTTTCTCTAGGGCTGGCAACATAACCTCAGCCCACAGGGATGTATGCAGTTGCACAATATCCTGAATGTTACTGAAGAGACGCACAGGTTCGACTTCACTCAGTAAACCACTCTCCTGAAGGTTCAGCAGGCCACATAGAAACAGCTGGTGAAAGAGGAAGAGAATGTGTGATTATATCGTGCTATAAACTGTCAGAACTTAACGGTCACAAGTCACATAAAAGTACCATAAATGCTACAAAATTATTACTAGAAAAGATAACTATTGTAAATTACACCCATGGACTTGGTTGAAAACCATGAGACCTATTTCAATGGCATTATCACATATTTACACAGGTTATACAAGGACGATGCTAATGTATTTATCAGCAGGTTCTTACATCGGTAATGACGTGCAGTTTCTTGATGTAGTCTGACTCTGTTTGCAGAAGTTCCCATATGGCCTCTTGCTGATGGCATTGACGTCTGGTTAAAATCTACAAGACAAAAATGAAACATTTAAAAACAAAATATATTAAATCCACCCAATTAATACATATATAACAATGTCTCACAATGTCTCACCGCACAACTGTTTTCAACACTGCTAAAAAGAAATAGAGTGATGATAATGCGTAGCAAAACAAATGGCTTTTTTTATTTCATAGCAAGTCGGGTCGTTGTTAGTATATTCTGCTTGTCTTGGGACTGATCTGAAAGAAGAGTGTAGTGTAGACTTTGCTTAATAATTAAAAAAATGCGCTGTTTTGTTACTTTGGTTACTCTTACAAAACCGACCACGGCAAGAGCAATAAAACATCCACCTCCATGACACTGCAAAGACCTAACACAAAAACATCAATAGAAAAACTGAAGTTATAAAACCATTCATAACTGATTATGGTCATTAATCTGACAGGTTTATCGTTGCACATGAAGTCAGATAACGTTGATCCAGCATGTATTATGGGTTCTTACTGTACATCCCAATCGATCTATATAAAAATTCTCAAAGCAATGCTCTGGGTAGGGGAGTGTGTTTACCTCAGGATTCTCCAAAAGCTGCTTCCAGCTCTCTTCTAGCTCCAGGTTGGGCTCCTCTTCCCATGAGTCTCTGTGGAACGAGAGCTGCGGTGGCATCTTGGGTAATCCGAACATAGTGTATGAGTATAGCTTACTCTGCAGCTGTTCCACACGATCACACTCCTGAGAAGAGATAAGGCATTATGATAAGACATATATCACATATATGTGATAATAAAGTGAAAATAAAATAAAATAATGAATCATATGCTATTTTGTTTAAATAAGCTAAAAATAAAACATAATTTTATATGAATTTAGACACATTATTATAATGTAGAGTAAGAAAAATGAGTAGTTGAAAAATGAAAAGTTACTAGTTTTTAAAGATTAAATCCAAGTGAGCATTAGATAAAGACAAAGCTAATAAAAAAGGAATGAGAAATTAAATATTCAAAATTGACAGATAAATTACATTTACAATATAATCTAATTTTATAATGATATTGTACTGATTTAAAGTATTGTGCATCCCAAGCATTACATCACCTATTCAAAAGAACAATTGGAAAATGATATCTTTATTTTACCTCATATGCGTAATGTTTAATATTAGACACAAAATGATTACTCATATCATATATTAACACTATAGTGTATTGTTTGCAGCATGGAGTAAATCTCAAGACACATTTAATGATCTCATAAGTCATCGTCACCCTCAAGCAGGCATTGTTGTCCATACCGGACCAACGTCAAGCTATTATATGGGATTTTTACATGAGTCACATAGAGAGGAAGAGGTCTCAGCCTGAGCTTTGACCCCAAGTTTACACTCCCTACACAACCAACCTAAATCTCTAGGGCGTTCAAAAAAGAAAATATACCAAAGGTCCCTGCACGTGAGGAAAAACTAAGTGTGGACTTATAGGAAAGGTCTACTTGTACATTTTCCTGTTTTTGATCCACTGTTAAGTGGTGCAATACTTTGAAAAATTGGTATCTCTTCCTTAGTGGTTAAACACTCGCTCAAGTGTGAAATGCAAAAAGCCTGCCAAGAATATGTAAGTGCTTGTTTTGCAAATGAGCAACAGCCTTGCAAATGTAAAAGAACCCTTGGATGCTCACAGATGCTGACCTTCCCAAGAGAGCCATTTCCTGAGTTTGAACTGAAGAGGCCGCTGAAACGGCTGGCAGCGCGGTTCCTCCAGCGGTCTGTACCCGTTATAGATCCAGGGAGGGAACCACTCAACTGGGATACAGAGTCTTGATTGGGGACACTGGCCTCACCCAGAAACTCCGGCATGTTCTTTCGCCGACGCGCTTGACCCTGTCACAGACAGAAAGTGAGAGAGAGAGAAAAAGAGAGGCAATGAGAAAAAGTATAAGTAAACACAGAACAATGTTTGAATTGAGGCGGGGGCTGGGGTGGCCCTGGTCCCCCTATAAGAGTTGAAGGACAAAAAAACATATATATGCACTGTAAAAAAATATGTTTTCTTGATTCGTTATCACAACATTTTTTCTTTTGTCAAATCAACTTAAATAATTTATGTAGTTCAGATAACATAATATTTTGAGTTTCTGGTGATTAAATCAATCTCCTTCATTCTATTAACTCAATTTTTCAATTTCACTGAACTTAAAATTTTAAGGCAACCAGGTTACTTAATTTTTTAAGTTAAACCAACAATATTTTTTTACAGTGTGTAATTGTTATTATCGATTCTATAATTAAAATATTAAATGTTAAATATTTAAAACTTCAAAAAACGACATTAAACTAACTTTAAAACTATATTTTTTATTGATTATTTACACACTTGACACAAATTAACCTCTTATTGCTTTCTGAAAGAAAAAAAGAAAAAAACACTGACAGAAATGTTGCATGTTAAACTATTTTATTTGTACTTTAAGAGCTTTAACTAAGCATAGGCAAGCTGAATTGACCAACAATGTAAAAATAGTCACAGAGGAAATGCATCTGTCATTCAAACTTTGACAAGAAGTCAAAACAGCTAACTTTGTGACTAAAGTATGGAATGTAAAGTGGCAGAAGCAGCCCGACTCTGACAGGTGAGGAAGTGCAACCAAAACACTCAGGACATTTATACGTAAACAACGACAGGTCTGTTCTCAGACCATCTCTGCACATTCAGGGACATCTTTCACTTGGAGATGGGAAAGAAAAACTTTGCTGACCTTAGGGAGCATATTCAGCTGTCAACAGGTGAAAAGGCCATGTGGGTTTTGCCAACATTCTCCGTACAGAAAGGTTGAAGCATTAGAGACTTGACTGACAAGAATTAGTGAACCCTTTGACCTGAGCGAGCGAGAGGAACCCTTCGGCAACAACAGGAAAAGAGGCAAGGCATGTCTCGGAAAACAGGGGAAAGGCTTTTCCCCGTTCACGACAATGGAAAGAAATGAAGAATGCATGAGTGTAGTAGGGAAAGCCACTCAGTATCCCTTGGGGCTCATTACTTGGACATTGTGTTCTAATGATGCCTTTCTTTTGAGTGGAAAATGCAATTACAATGGGTTAAAAACAAACCTGGCATTTTTCGTCAGAGAAAGATCTTGAAGATCTTCAGGCCGATTCATTCGTCAATGTTCTGGGACAATGCCAATGTTTCTGAACAGACAGAATGTTCTGTGCCAAAAGCCAATTTGTTGCTTACCCAGATCGATAAACAATTCTAGATCAAGTCAATATGCACTTAGCTTTTTACTCTGATCAGATAAATTCACTCACCGGATTTCTGATTTCTGAACAGCACCGATCAATCAATGCTCCCCTACTTGCTGCATATGACAGACCATCCTGGTAGCAGAAAACTAATTAAAGTCATCCTTCAAAGATGACAAGCTCATTGTCTTGGTCTATGCCCATCCGAAGAACCTGTTTGACTCATATGTTTGGCTAGTTTCTTTCTGAGGAACACAAAGTCAACATTGCACCCAGCCAGCATGTGAAGATGTTATATTTCCAAGAGTTATCAGAGCTTACACTGATAAAATTCCTTTTAAAACAACGCAAGCCAATATGCTTGAAGAAACCATTCCATTTCTTATATTTATAGATGAAGAATTCAATTATAAAGAGCAATCCAAGCGCTGCGGCTGCAGGCAACATTTTCCCCCCCATTTATTCCCAGACAGGCAACCGTTGAACATTCATATTTGATTACAAAAAGGTTGAACCATTCAGATAAAGCCTGAGTGTCAAACACAGAAGACAAGTGATAATAAGCTCACCGTAGATGTCAGAGGCATTTCCAAGGCAGTCCACAGCATTGCACGGCATCAAAAGAGAGCCAGGCCCATGCTGCGCCCAGATTCAATCTCCGACAACCTGCTTCCCTCCTGCACCCTCACAAAAGCTACATTGATGTCAAAGGACTAATGCATTTAAATCCACTTCTACAGGCTCGTCGGCTTGCGCGTATACGAGCGTGCGAGTGAACCTGAAGGAGGCTGAGAGGACTGAACGGTAGAGCGCTGCATTGCTGAGGAGGGCTGGCCGGGTGTCATAGTAACTGCAGAATCCTGCCCTCCTATTGTGTGAACAGGAAGAGAGGGAAAAGGAGCAGGGGAGGAGGAGCTCCTTCTGCTACCTCAGCTACCTCAAACAACTGATCCTGGCAGCGGCTCGCTTTAAAATCAACAGCGACATGAGCTGACTGCAAAACAACGTTTATTGCACATCTGCTGTGAATGCAAGCGGGGAAAGGGATTTTCAATGCTGGGCAACGTACGAGTCAAGTCATTTAGTCATTTTCTCGTTGTTTCAAAGTAGTTTTACAGAAAATCTTAATATCTTCACACCTTATAGTCACCTTTAGTAGATTAGAGCTGGCGATAATATAGTTTACATTTTGCTACAATACAAGCAATCAAGTAGTATAGATTTTCTATATAGTATACGGATAAAGTTGGACAAGAGCAGGGTGATAATATAGTAACATTTTGCAATGAAATAAGGTAAATCAGGCAGTTTATATTGCTTTACATGAATGTACTATGTATGCAAGTAAAGTATGCACTAAATATCCCAATTTTATAGATAGTTAAAAAATTTTGACAACATAACAATCAAGCAGTTGAAATTTGCCACATGGCCCTTAAAGTGCTGGCATGCAGTTTATACAACAATAAGAACTGTTTAAATGTGCAAAAATAATTAAATATATTTTCCTTATCAGTTTGGTAAGACAAACTAGTCATGGGTTGAGCCAATGCTCAAAAAGTGTCACGGTGGCACTACAAATGGCTTTCCTATTTTTGTTTCTGCATAAAAATAGGACAAGTTCATCATGTTGTTCTAAACCTATATAACTATTTTTTTGACTCTCTAAAATTGGACAATTGGACAAAATAGTTGAAACATCCTTCAAAATATCTTCTTTTGTGTTCCACAGAATAAAAACGTCATTTTTTTTAAACGACATGATGGGTGAGTAAATTAGCACCGAATTTTATTTTTTAGTGAACTGCCCCTTTAAGGATAGATGGTCGATAAAGTGTTAAATTTGCACTGTGAATATAAACACATTTGGGGTCCTGTCTTCTAAAGCACAGCACACAATTATTCACTTTGTAACAAATCTAAAGGTGACTTAAGTGACTGTGACTAATTAGGTGCTAATTTGCATAACATCCTAATTTGCATTTTGCAGAGAGACTCTCTGAACTGTCCAAAACCAACATTAAGATCAGGTAAAAGAAAGCAAGACGGGAAAAACTCTACCGAGCTCTCTTTCATCCTGTCAAATCTTATAGGGATACGTCTGATAAGGGGGATATTAGTGCTTAAATATTTTGTTTGTGAAGAAAGACTATTCAAACTATTCAAATTCAACTGTTTTTTTTATGTAAAAGCACTTTTGCTCATGCAATATTGTTTGCAGAACATCCACAATGTACCTCTTAACATGAGGTGAAAACGAGGCACATTTTACACATAAAGAAATAAGGAAACACTAAACATTAAAGCATTAAACATTCCAGATGCTTCTCATGGTTACCGATTTACAGATGTCCCCAGGAAAACACACCTCTAATCATATGATACTGCATAAAGAAAGCAAGATAGTTTAAGTTTCAGTTTCCCACAAAGGTTAAGGACCTAATGATGATAAAGCGAATTACAATATAAAAGTGGTATATTTCATATTAGTCATAAATCAAATCAAAACTAAAAACTCTAATGACAATATGAGGGAAAGATGTTTTCTGATATATCAGGGGGTAAGCAGAATGCAACAGTTATAGGTTGGTTTTATATTTTATATGCATATATGGCTATATTTTATATACTAGCTCATTTGGATTTACTGTATATTGCAGTAAGACAACAGACCATTTTCACCGTAAAAGTGACTATACTATAATATAATAAATCATTTATTATACTATATCATATATTATATTATATAATTAATTAGGGCTGTCAAACAATTAATCGTGATTAATCGCATCCAAAATAAAAGTTTGTGTTTACATAATATATGTGGGTGCACTGTGTATAATTGTTTTGTATATATATAAATAGACACACATGCATGTATATTTAAGAAAAAAATATTTATATTTATATATAATATAAATTATATATAAATCTATACGGAGTATATACATGAAAATATTTATTAAATATATACAAGCATGTGTGTGTATTTATATATATATATAAAATAATTATACACAGTGCACCCACATATATTATGTAAACACAAACTTTTATTTTGGATGCGATTAATCGCGATTAATCGTTTGAGAGCCCTATAATTACTAATATAATATAATAAATTGATTTAAAACTAGCAATTTAGATGTTACCACATTAGTATATTTTTCTAGGTTACCTGATATTTTTACAGAAAAATTAAAAACCACAATCTTCTCCTGAACCAGATGATTTGAGACTGATATTAAGCCTGCATACTACAGCATTACCTTGATGCCTTGTTTAGTATCTCCCGGTGGATACGCGGGACTGTTAGGAGGGCTCGGTGTAGCCACAGGCTTGAGGTTGGGAGGTAGCGCGTCCGCAGCTTCGAAGCGCTGCACGCGGGCGGCCACCAACCCCGTAGTATGAGCCCTGTGGGCATGAATCCGAGGAAGCTCATTCAGAGGACTGTAGTGGATCAGCATTCCACCTGGAACCTCTGGGAATGTTGACATGCTGGGCACATTCCATGTCCTCTGACGGAAATTCAGCATTTCCAAGCTGGCACGGGTTTCTTTACCATGCAAGAGGATATAAGACGTAAAGTTCCAGTAGATCCTTGAAAATTATTTAGTCCTCTTCAAGTTAAGGCATTGTCGAAGAAAAGAAACATAATAGATCACGGCTGTATTCAAATCCACCTCAAAACTGATTTTTTGCTCTTCTTTTTCTTCTCTATCTACCCGCGTTGTTTCTCTCTGCTTGTGTTAGTCTTCTGATCTGACCTTTGATCTCAGTGCCAACGCTGAACCGCCACTCGTCCAGGCCGCTCTGTTCCACTTTGTGCCGTCTTTCACTGACACACACACAACTGAATTTCCAGATGGAAATAGCAGGCTGTAGGGCACTATCTTATCATTTCTCTATGGCTTGACAATCGCATTTATGGCTAGTTATGTAAACCTGACCAGCTAGGACACAGTACCCATCTGACCTCAGTACAGTAAAGCAACCTTGCAGTACAGAAAAATAATCGTTCATTACATCTTTAGAGTGGACTGCACCTGTCATTCTTAGTTACAAATTGAACCAGGATCAGTATGTATGAGGACTGAAGGAGTACAAATACATATTGTTGAATTAACGAAGCCAGAAAACCAAAACAAAACGATTTAGAGTAAGTATCAATGGATCTATTCGTGTCTTTCATGTGAAAGATAAAAAGGAAGTAGTAAAAAAATAATCCAATCTTTCCAACTAATTCCACTGGATTTTCCATCAGGGACATCCTGGGTGAAATCGGTTAACCTTGTGCTCCACAAAACTGCTGACGATGCAGAACTTTCGGACAGTCACAAGGAAATAAAATCTCATGAGCTTTGAACTTTGCTCCTGTTTGATACCCTATGTAAATGCTCCATGGGAAATGGAGGTGGATGAATTGAGCACATGCCTAAAAACACATTTGAAATTTCATACAGGGTACATTACAATGATGTGTTTACTTTATTGGGAAGGTTTATTGTTTGATTTCGAGCTTGAACACTCAGGCTGGCACATGCTGCTCAAGTGGAAGTCGAGTCCTTTGGCAGCGTGATCAGGATTTCCGAGACACATCCCTGTATTTAAACAAACTCAACCCTGAACGTGTTTCTGATATGATCCTAGAAAAAGGGGTGGCTGGTTTAGAAACCTTATGGTCTCTAACTGACAGTAATACGGGGAATAAGTTGCAGGTGGCAACACAACATTGTCACAAAACAATAATTTAGTCATTCACAGGGTTTGCGGTAAGTACTTGTCTTTGGAAAAGAACATTTATCGTAATTATATGACGCAATCATGTTTGCACAATGGGTGGAATTGATGGGTTTCAGAAGATAAAAAGTCATGTACTGTACACTCCTACAAGAACAGTAAAATGATGAAGGAAAGGTAACTGGATGTGATAGAAATGCTAGAATGAACGAATGAAGTGGAGACTGGGGCTGGATATCACATGGTTTAATTTGGTGAATATTTACTCAGGGTTAGCTTCTCTTTTTTGTGAAGTATTTTTTCACATACACTGCCATTCAAACGTTTGGGGTAAAAAAAACCAATAATTTTTTTAAGAAAAGAATTGATTTATTCTGCAAGGATGCCTTAAATTGAGACTTTTACCCTGATACAAATAATTTATATTTTAAATACATACTGTTCTTTTGAACTTTACATTTTACATTTCTAAATTACAAAGGAATAAATGATATTTTAAACATTTTAAATTGCAATAATATTTCACAATATTCAACATATCAAAAGACTTTTGACCCCAATTTTTCAAATGGTAGTGTACCTTAAAGACTTTATGTTTAATTATAATATTATGATTATCAAATTATAGATTTGTATTGTTAATGCCTAGGAAATAAGGTATACTTTACTAAATGTGGTAAGATGTCACCATGGGACCTTTGTTAAGGCTTTTCAATAAAATCTAAGAGATAATAGAACAAAACAATTAATGAAACTTCTCTTGTGACAACTAGCCCCGGTCTCCTCGATAAAGAGAGAGTGACCTACCAGGCCGACTAGCAGGTCTGCCGCCTCTCGGCGTCCCAGAGAGCCATGCTCTGCTCGGTCAGTAGAGGAACTACGTGTGCTGGAGGACCTCATGATGGGCAGACTAAGAGAACGGGGGTCTTTCACACACCGCTCTACCCTCAGCTCCTCTCCTGGTCGAGCTGCGCACACACATACACACAATGGGCATTTATGCTTGCCTGAAAATTTATCAAGTAATGTCACATGAATTTATCTAATTCTCCAGTTGATAAATAGTAAATATTCTTCCATAAAATTATTCAAATTTAACTATTTAATTCCTTTGTAAGGTCAGACTGCTCTGTTTCTCAGAGTGCTTCATTCTTAAATCATAACAAAATATGATCATATAGCAACATTAAAGGGACAGTTCACCCCAAAATTAAAATGTTGTCATTTTCTCACCTTCATGTTATTCCAAACCTATATGAGTTACTTTCTACTTTTGTGTTCAACAGAAGAAAGAAACTCATACAGGTTTGGGACACCTTGTGGGTAAGTAAATAATGACAATTTTTATTTTTGGGTGAACTGTCCCTTTAAATGAGCAAAAGTGTTGTATCTCTATATCTACATTAAGAAAATGAGTGAAAGGAGATATTGTAATCGATTCTCTAATATTTGATTTCAGTCATTTCTATTGATTTCACAGTATAGTGCTTGGAAGTACTGTAAGGAGGACATTACCTCGTACTCTGAGGTAGTGGCCACCGAAGCGGTAGGCTTCAAATCCCAGTGAAAGTGGGGTATTGGACTGATCTAGGAACAGGTTAACACGTGACAGCTCGATTCCTTTTCTTTCAAACACAGCTCCCAGGACTTCTCTGAAACACAAAGCTGAAAGGTCAGCTATACATGATTCTAAATGCATTGATTTGTTTATTTGAACCACCAAGCGGTACAAACAAATCACCTCAAGGTTTTCTTCTTCACAGCTGGGACAATCTCCATGCTGACGTCAATATTAAGGTCAAACTTCAGAGTGAAGCACTCTTTGCTAGGATCCTACAGGAGTGAAGAACGGACAATCAGCTTATGTTTTAGGAAAACAGTTATCGCAAATACAAACTGATTAAATCTTCAGACAAAGAAAGGTCAAGAGCACTGACTCAGAGGTACATCACATCCCAAAATCTTGCCAGCAATTTAATACACTTGTTTGAAAAGAAAAAAGGCACATAGACTTAATAAAAATCAGATCTTTTATTCTTCTCTTACATCTGTGTGTCGGCGTCTGGTCTTCTTTTTAACCAATTTCATTCCTCCACTCCTGCGATCCCTGAGATAAATAAAAAAAGGAATGATTGAACCTACATTGAATGCCATGGGGGTTTTTTTATCACAAAAGGTGTCTTTTTCACCAATCACACATAATTCAGGCACTAGACATGTCATTCATTTCAGCACAGCTCAAAGACGCACTGCTTCTATCCACAGAAAGCATGAGGCAAATGGAAAGTTTCCTATTGATAACATTTTGATTATAGAAGCAGTAATGCATCAAATGGTGATGAAGCAATATTTTAAAATAATTAGGTAAAATAATTATAAAAAATTAAATTCCATAATTCCAATAACTGAATGTTCTTCATGGTCCTCCTCATAATTTACTTCTCTAGTTTGTGATTACATGGTTATTATAATTATTTGATATACATTCATTATATAACATTCAAATTACTTAAATAATTGTATTGATTTCTCTGACTTCCAGGTCTAGAAATCAGACTTTTAAAATTGCCTCATGCAGTATATCCAAACAAGAAAGAAACATGATTTCAGCTTGCATCATTATTTTTATCTGTTGCTTCTTAGTTTAAGTATTGTTAGGTTTTATTTTAAACTATTCAGCCCCCTACTTTTTGGACGTGTTTGCAATGTTACACTGTTAATACACTCTCATAAAAAAAGGTACAAAAGCTGTCACTGGGGCTGTACCGTTTCAAAAGGTTAACTTTTGTCCATTTTAGGTGATAATATGTACATTTTAGGTGTTAATATGTACATTTTAGGTGGTAATATGTCAATTTTAGGTGATAATATGTAAATTTTAGGTGCTAATATGTACATTTTAGGTGATAATATGTACATTTTAGGTGGTAATATGCACATTTTAGGTGATAATATGTCAATTTTAGGTGTTAATATGCACATTTTAGGTGATAATATGTACATTTTTGGTGCTAATATGTCCATTTCATGAGCTAAACTGTACATTTCAGGTGCGAATATGTACATTTTAGGTGCTAATATGTACCACTAAGGTACCAATATGTAGCCTTTGGATACAAAAAAAGTGTACCTTTTGAAAAGGTACAGCCCCAGTGACAGCTTTTGTACCTTTTTTTCTGAGAGTGTACCTGATTTGCATCTTTGCTTTAGTGACTTGCGTACTAAAACAATGCAGACTGCATGTGCAAATAAACTATTTTGGGAGTTAATTCATTCTTAGTGAAATCAAGCCCGTGTGCGTATTGCCCAAAAATTAGACGTGACGTAAGCTAAAGCTCCTTAGTCTTTCGAACTGAATTACTAACGTACTTCACATTGCCTGCCAAAAACAGTTTGTACCCAATCATTTATAATGCTGCAACCTCAAGAGTTCAGATTTATACTCTTCGTTCCATTTCCTAAAGTAGTTTGATCACTAAAAGGAATAGATAATCCTATCCCAGAAGTTCTCCAGGGGATGATGCCACTGGAAAGTACACAGACTTCCTCTTTCATTATAACAAACCAAAGCCTGTGCCCATAATGGATGCAAGAATCGAGGGATAAATGTGAAATAGAACTGACCCTAGGTCAGTGCATCCATCCTCTCCGTCCTCCATGTCAGAGGGGGGACCGGTGCGAGGTGGACAGGAACGAGTGGACACGTTCCGGGCCAGGATGGAACCTGTGGGCGAGAGGAAGAAAAGCAACTCTAACATCCTGCCAGAAGCTGGTAATTAGAATTAACTATAAGTTTCATCCTTGTTTTGAAAGCAGCTGACATCTGTTTTCATTTTTCATTGGCTGAAACAAGTAATAGGTTGAAAAAGAAAACAGAAAGAGAGAGCTTTACCTTGTGGCTGGAGGTCAAACCGTGGGTGCCTGTCAAAGAGCATGCCGTCACGGGCGACGGGATGGCAGTTTGAGTCACATGACTCGCAGAGGTGCAGTGGGCTGCCGTCTCTAAGGTTCTGACACGATGGGTGGTGGCAAACCTTGGGCATAAATCAAAAAGGAATAAATGTCAAATTTGAAAAACACAGCAATGAGAAATCCAAATGTAATTGGCAGAATGGTCAAATGGCCACAATTTTCTTCTAAATTTAATGATGATGGGTGTTTCTATAATAATAAAAAGTATTTTAAAGCAATTTTTTTTTAGACTCTTACTTGCTCATTTCATTTGTCCTCTAACAATTTCCAAATGTGTATATTCATATCTTCATGACTCTGAAATTCTTGCAGTAATCTGCATTTTTATGATTTCCTTAGTTTAACAAAGCCTGGGCCTAACTAAGACAATGGTTAAATGAATTCTACACATAAAAGGAATTTGAAAAAAATATCAAAAACAAGGTATGAGCTTTCCATAACTTTAATGTAACCTTCATACTGTATAACAAAAAGAAAAAAAGATGAAGTTTGAATAAAAATCAACCCTTGGGACATAAAAAGTTCAAGAAACACCCTGCTGCGCTATTATGCAACATTATGTTGCCATAAGGCTCAACATACCATGAATTTGCTTTAGCATTCTTACCAAAGACCATTTCAAACACAAGACCAACAGCAGCAGGAAATAAAGTGTGGAAAGATAGAAAAAGAAAGGGATTAAGACCTCCTGGTTATGTGCTTCCTTCTATTGTTCTCTTGATATGCTTCACAACAGAAGCAGCACACACTCAGACAGCGAGAGTCATGCAAAAACTGAGCCGTACTGAAAAGCAGTGATTTTTCTCCTTATGGCTACTTATCAAACATGTTCAGGTTCAAAATAAAAACCCCTCAAAATATATTTAAGCACACATAGTACTCAAGCTAAACCTTCTGAAGGTGCCAAAACAAATTCTGGGGTAGTGACAAAGCGCCGGAGCACTTTCTGAGAGAAAACCACAAGAAGTGAGTAAGCAAGACACAACATGTGCCAGAAAACCCCAACAAACAATAGGAGACAAGAAACAGGAAAATGGGCAGATTCTAGAGGTTATATAAATCGCAAAAGCAGCAGTTTGAAAAATAATCGTTGTGACTTGCATTCATGATCAGTTTTATATGTATATATTACCAAAGTAGCTTCCAGCTCGGGAATTGCTGCAAAAGGCTAAATTGAGCAGAACTACTGCCAAGCCAAACTGTTACTTTATCCTACCTGGAACTTATTTGTCTTTGTCTTCTTATTTGAAATTCCTTTGCAATGAGTTACAGTAAGGAAAAATTATTTAGAAAGCCAGGAGAAGCACTCTGAAAGCTAAAACAATGCATTTTCTTCTCTTTTAAGTTGTTATGTTTGTTTCATACTTTGTTTCATACATATTAATTGTGAGGTACACAAAAATTATATTAATTTCGAAGTAAAGAAAAATAACATAAATCCAACAGCCATTGATGCATCTTAATGTGCAATATAAAATCTATCTCTCAGGTGCGTCACTGCTAATAATCATTTCTGTGCTGTCAAAACTGAATTTTCAGCAGATATTACAGTCAGTCAAATGATCCTTCAGAAATCATTAGCCTATTTTATGCCAATTCGGTGCTCAAGAAACATTTCTTATTATTATCAATGTTGAAAACACTTGTGCTGCTTAATATTTTTGTGGAAAACATGATTTATTTTTTTCAGGAGTCTTTGAAAAAAGATCAAATGAACAGTATGGCATATACATTTTTTGTAACATTATAAATGACTTTACTGTCAGATTTGATAAATGCACCCATGCTGTATCCTATGAGAGAGAAAGTCAACTTTTAATATCTGTGAACACTAACTAGCGGTTTTTCCATGTCCAATGCAAATGGCCAACATAGTAAAATAAAATAAATGATATAATAACATTCAATTTAATTTGTGTAAATAAAACATTCAAAATATTAATTTAAGAAGCAATTACTAACACTAAATCTTGCATTAAGATCTTTTTGCACAGTAACGTTTACAAGGCCTTGTGCAAAATCCATCTTTAGTTTTGCCCCACATGATCTGAAGAGAATGCCACGTTTATAAAATGAGCTTGTGATTGTCTTGTGAAGTCGTTTACAAAGGGCCTGGAGAGGACTGAAAAAAGTATCACACCAGTGCACACACACACACTTAAAGGTCATTAGAGATTTTACACAAGAAAATTATTAAAATGACCACAAAGTGAAATATCTAACAAGCAATACAGCAGGACACAGAACAAAAAGATATTGAACGAAAGCACACAGCAAAACCTTAGATAACTAAGAGAGAGAGAGAGAGAGAGAGAGAGAGAGAGAGAGAGAGAGCACTGTCATTAGTTTGGCTATGCCTCATTTCTCTGAGACCTTTCACACATCAGTGTTAAAAAAATGCAGCACTTCACGCAGCTCAGAGACTTTTTAATAACAACCATAAAACCTCAGCTGCTGCCGTGAAATAACATACAACAATGCATTTATGACACACACCTGATCCTGGTGTCACACGCATGTGTGTGTGCACGTCTGTGAGCGCCTGCCTTTCTCTCTCCCCCTGAAGTGACAGCTTCTCCGCGGTCCGTAAGAACGTCAGCGAACAATGTCGAGTCCCGGGACAACTCGATGCTTTGAGCGCCCAACAACCCCCTTTCTTGCTCTCCCCTCTTCCACTTCCCCTGCTTCCTTCCTCTCTTACTGGCTGCTTCTGAACAGTCAGTGTGAGTGTGTGTGTGTGTGTGGTGATGTAGGTGATTCAGATAGAGCAGCTGTGTGTACCGACTAGATCTAAAAGAGGGTGTTAAAGAGTTGTGGTTTTCCAGCCACACCCGCTCCCACTGATTTTGCCGTGCGCAAACACAGTTGTCCAACCACCCAATATAAAAACAAACACACTGTTCCATGTTTAGTTCTGTCATTTATCATCTATCTACAGTTATTAGATGAAATGTACCTTAGATTAACAGCCACATTTTTAGACAAATGTATGCATGTATAATATTAGTGATAATACAATATATCAGCACGGTAGTTTTAAAATAGTGGCATTTTAAGGTTATCATGCAGCATTGGTCTTGTCCATCTGGTCCCTTTAAAGGGATCACTTTGAAATTAATTTTTGATATGTTTTAGCTTACCTCAAGGGCATCCAAGATGTAGGTGTCTTTGTTTCCACAGTATTTTCAATTTTGACATTTTTCAGTCAAACCGTTGCTGTCTATCAGTCATACACTGGAGGCTAAGGGGGTCCACCAAAAAGCATGCACAGAGAAGTCAAAATTAAACATGATTTAATGACTCGTAAATGTAAGTAACGAGCGTTTTTTGTGAGAAAACGAACAGTATTTATATCGTTTTTACCTTGTGTAATCCAAGTGATCTGAATCAGTTGTGCAATGTCCAACTGAACCGAACTGAATCAGTTCAATGTTACGCCGGAAGTGATCGCTTGCGTGTGACGTCACTCAATATTTACACAGAGATTTCGGAAGTTTTACCTTTTACTAAACATATTTAGATAAACCGAAATCGTCTTCCATTGCGGTTTCCCGTTTATCTAAATATGTGAAAGGTAAAACTTCCGAAATCTCTGTATAAACAAAGAGTGACGTAGGCGCGCAAGCGATCACTTCCAGCGCATGCGCAGACCGAAGCGCCCGTGCCGTCAGATCATTTTGTCATGGCTATGATTACAAGAGGTAAAAACGATATAAATACTGTTCGTTTTCTCACACAAACCGCTCGTTTCGTGTCTTAGGCCATCAATGAGTACTTACATGTACGAGTCATTAAATGATGTTTAATTTCGACTTCTCTGTGCATGCTCTTTGAGGTGAACCGATTGAGGACCCCCTTCACCTCCAGTGTATGACTGACAGACAACAACGGTTTGACCAAAAAATTTCAAAATTGAAAATGCTGTGGAAACAAAGACACCTACATCTTGGGTCCCCTTGAGGTAAGCTAAAACATATCAAAAATTAATTTCAAAGTGAACAATCCCTTTAAGGCAAGTCAGTCCACTCGGTTGCCATGTTGATGACAAACATAAGTACAGCTCCTGCCACTTGGGAAAGACAGAAATTTGTCAGGATTACCAGCTAATTAGCATGTGCATTCTAATTTAAAAGTGTTCATAATCTAATCATCTAATTCTAATTGTCTTCTTTTATATGCAGGTGGATCCAGGGGAGGTGGAGGATTTCAGACAAACTTTGATTGTGTGTTACAGGACAAGTCAGTAAACACTAGAGAAGTGACCGAAAACACATTAAACGTAAACAAATAGTTTCAAACCATTTCTCTCAAAACCAGAGTATGTGAGCGCAACGGTGTGACTCTCTGCTCAATATTACGCTAAACACCAATGCGCTCCGTCACCATCTGTCTCCTGCCATCATCTACTTCAGACTCTTCCCTGAGTGCACACCTGCAGGGGGCTGGGTCATGTGGTGTCAGGATATCCTACATAAAAACAGAGTCTTTGAAGCCTGCGGCTGAGCCTACATCTACCGAATCCAGAATATTACAGTATCAACCCCCCCTTTTTTTAGTCTCTTCATCCTTCCTCTCTTTCTTTGTCAGCACTTTATATATAGCAGGCTGATGTAAGGCCTAATGATGACTTAGTTCATAAAATATTGTGCCTTAAAGTCACAACAACAATATGCAAACATACTCATATTCAAAGATCTCATATAATCTGCCATTAATGACCTCAGAAAAAACAAGATTATACAAAAACGAAACTAAACAGCAAAGGATGTGAAAGAGCAGGTGAAGCATGCCCCATTGACGGCATTCTCTCAGAAACATGCACTGTAAAAAATATTGTAGGTTTAACTTAAAAAAGTAAGTAACCTGGTTGGCTTAAAATTTTAAGTTCGTTGAACTGGAAAAGGTGAGTTAATACAATGAAGGAGATCATCAGAATCATCAGAAACTCAAAATAATAAGTTATCTCAACTAAATAAATTATTATAAAGTTGATTTGACAAAAGAAAAAATGTTGTGATTACTACACTGTAAAAAAATATTATTGGTTTAACTTAAAAAACTAAGTAACCTGGATTGCCTTAAAATTTTAAGTTGATTGAACTGGAAAAAGTGAGTTAATATAATGAATGAGATTAATTTAATCATCAGAAACTCAAAATTATATGTTATCTGAACTAAATAAATTATTTAAGTTGATTTGACAAAAGAAAAAATGTTCTGATTACTACACTGTAAAAAAATATTGTTGGTTTAACTTAAAACCTGGGTTGCCTTGAATTTTAAGTTGATTTAACTGGAAAAAGTGAGTTAATACAATGAAGGAGATTAAGTTAATCATCAGAAACTCAAAATAATAATTTATCTCAACTAAATAAATTATTATAAAGTTGATTTGACAAAAGAAAATATGTTGTGAACAAATCTTGAAAATATTTTTTACAGTGTGGGGAGACAGAAGTGTCATCATTTCCAACAGCTAAACGTCACACTTGTAACCATTTCCTGTTTTTACTAAACTCTGAATCCAAAACAACTTTCTGTGGCAACATCTCTCTGCCTTCCCCTTATGAGGACTGGGATGCGTAAGAGGACTACAAGTGTGAGCTCACTGTTTTTCTCTCAGTGAATGACGGGAAGCACTCAAGCATTTAAAAAATGTCATGGGTTAAACAGGGTCACACTGTGAGGTTGAGTAAGCATTAGTAAATTACATTCAATATAAAGTACAGTATATATATGATATGTAGTATCTAAACAATATCTAATTCAATTTAAGATCTTAATTTTTTATTATATAATAACTAGATAGAATTGTTTAAAGTTGAAATTGAAACGACATTTGGCTTTATTTTGATGCATGTCGTCATTACACGTGCCTATGCCTGAGGCGAGGAAGATTTCGATGCCTGATGCAGAGCTGAAAAAGCCTGTAATTTTACACTTTACAGGTCATGCATTTTGACCTTATTGTTCATCTAGAGTCTTAATTCCTGCCTGGTGACATCAGAAGTCTCCTTTAAAGGAGTGAATGAGAGAGCGGAGCACTATGTTTGGCAAAAGAGAACAAACAAGGAGAGAATTAGAGATCCTAATGTTGACAGCTGGTACAGCATGAAATATGAGAGGTAATATAGTGTAGGTTGTCTGATGGGAGAATAACGGTCAAATCAATTCATTTTAAGTTGAATTTTGTCATTTCTACCTCCATTAGAGGGATAAAACAGTATTATATACAATGACTGTTACCAAAAAGGTTTCACAAAAACTGAGGACTTCCATTGGTCACTCAAACACACCTCGAATTCACATCATTGGTTGAGCCAATCTTGACGGGAAAGGTTATTCAGTATTTTCAAACAATCAAACAGCTAGTGGTTGAAATGGGTACTGGAGTCCAAATATTGGAGAGAGCCCTCCTGCTTGACACTACTTGACACTCACGCAGGTTGCCAGATTGAGGACAAGCAACAGGAACAAGCGCAACTGACAATGGAATGAGAGGAGACTTACACACTATAAGCTGATGAGTTGATATTGCATTTTAATATGCTCCCATTCATAGAGATTTTTATATTTGCGGAGGCTTTTTAGGTCAGGCAGAATCTGACCCAGTTTGTTCGCTCGATTCCATGGCTCCAAGATGTGTTTTAAGCCAACTGGCAACCTATGGTGGCGAAATACTATTGGGTAAATTGGCAACGTGCGGTATCGCACAGACCTAGACAAAAACAGACATCCCAACACAGAAATAATTCTCTGAATTGTTTTTTATATGTGAATTCAGCATGTTTCCTAAATATCTGCAAACATATTATGGTATTTGTATGCTTTAGTACAGTCAAAAACTTGCAGCACCTTTAACTCTTAACAGAAAATAAAGAAAGATAAAAAGATAATATAGTTTGATTTCCTGCAGAGATATTAGCGGCTATATTAATAATTTTTGCAATCATTAAAATAACTGTAATTCAGTTTTATTAAACATTATTAAATTAAAGTTAAAATCTGCATTTAAATGTGGCTTTCCAAGCACACACACACACACACACAAAGTGAGCATTATTGCTCCATCTGGTGGTTTTAAGTGTTAGCGAGACTTCACAATCCAAAGCATTCCACGGACACTGATTTACTCCACTTTTCAGTTACTTTGTCCTTGGCAGCACTGAATGTGTGTCTCCCAAGATTGTTGTGTTACAGGTGTGAGTTCAGTCTGTTCTCACACTCAGCTGAGAGAGATAAAGCAGTGACAGAGGAGAAACAGCACAGATCTGCTGCAGAAGCTGCAATAATACCTTCAATCATATTAACGACTGTGAGAACGTATTTTTAAAAGAAAAGAAGCGCAAAAGAAGGTATTATGAAGTGCATTGAGATCCAAACAACATTGACTTTCACTGTATGAACAAAAACACTGACATTTTCCAAAATATCGTGTTCTTCCGAAGAAATAAAGTCATACTGGTTTGGAACTATGAAGAAAGTATGATATTTTTCCATTTTTGGTTGAACGATTCTTTTAATAAGCTCTTTTCATGGTTGTTAGCTTCTTGGTGTCTCTAAAATTACATTGTTAGGAAAATCCATCACGACCACCAGGTTTACCTCAAGCCAACAGATTAAATATTATTATTGAAGACTGAAAAGCAATTAACCTACTTTTCTAACTAAAATCAAGCCTTTGAAGCCAAGACATTGGCAACCTTAAGTTGAGACAGAGCGGCATTCTGGTATTTTCATCAAGAAAGTGTTTGAAAGACACCATTATCCAATCTGCTAACCCATAATACTCTGTTCTGGCTCCAGTTTAGTAATGTCTTGGTTAGCAGCACATTCATCTTTTACAACACAAATTACAGTCAGCTGCTAATGTCTGTGTTTATTATAGTGCAGTCACTGTTTAGTCTGTGTTTGTGTAAGGGAAGAGAACGGTCGGCCTATTTCGCAACTTTCACACACACACACACACACACACACACACACACACACATTTACACGTGCACACAATCATGAAAATGCACGCACATAAATGATCGAAATAAATAGGCATATGTATACACAAACTCTCATGCTGTGTTAAAATATTACAGATCCTGTTCTATGTTAATATTGTGTGGAATTAATCTGTATTGGATCTAGTTTTGCGACGTAGTATGTTTACACACAAGAAAAGAGCCAAACTTAAAGTCGGCATGAAACGGAAGTTGCGATTTTCTTTTCTTCCCTATTGTGACATATCCGAGAGCAACAGCTTCTCAAACAAGAATAAATGTACGGCGGGATTATGAAGAAATGTTGTTGCTAAGGGGAAGTTACTTCGTTTAAAGATTACGATAGCACATGAATTAAAAAAAAATGATGTGCACATAAATCATTCATCATAATAAATACTGCAATATTCCATAAAAAAATATATGAATTGTCAATTTTGATTTCTGAATTGTGTAATTTCTTGCTACTGGCTAACATTGGTCAGAAAAACACATAGCCCCTCCCCCAAACTCATGCCATTGGTTGAGTCAATGTTGCTGTTCGGGATGCTCAAAGTCAAACAAACACTCAAAGTAAAACATGATGGTGACTCCACAGAGCCACAGTATTTACACTTGTTTTCAGGGGAAATAATCTATGAATTGCTTACTTGTAGGTGTCTCTGAGATAAGAGTTTTTGAACACTGAAAAAATAAACACTTCACCTTTAAATGTCAGCTAGCAGGATGAGCAGTTAAACGTCAACAGCAAACTATCGTCATCATCTTTGTGTATTTTCACCTCTTGACCCTTTGCAGGAGACAGGAAGATCAAACCTACATGTAACTTGTTAGCCCACAAGAGATGAGCCACAAAGACCTCAAAACATAAACACGCACATTCTCACACTTAAAAACTCCTTCGTTCTTTTCAAATAAACAAGAGTTCCTCTCATCTTTCCAAATTTTAAAGGTAATGACATAAGTGTGTTCCTGGTTCAGATAAAAACATTGGTTACATTAAGTTAAGTCTGGCTTCGATCAGAGAAGACTAGAAACAGAAATGTTTACCCAGAGACTCTTTTCAAAAGCTCTAAAGTTCAGAGGACACTGGCAGAGATGTGCAGACAGGAAATGTGGGACACCAAAAAAAAACAAAACATGCAAACATCACTGTGATGTCCTATAATGATTTAGACATGCTCCGTGTAAACAAACTTTATCGGTTTCCTTTATAAAGGGGTTCTCTGTATCCACAGTTTGTAGAAAACAAAGACAAATGATAATGATAATAACATGAACTATAACTATCTGACTAACATGTAAGCAACGCTTCAGTTGTTTTTATGTGATCTTTAGGGGTGAAATTTATATATATATATATATATATATATATATATATATGAATTGCCAGGTGATCATATCTTATTGTGGCAGCCTGTTACATTGTAAACAGATTTTATTTTTCATTATCAATAATAATAATAATTTAAAAGCTTAGTCAATAGAGCCATTGAATTCCAATGAACATGCTTCATTTCTTTTATATACAGTATATATATATCATCTTTGTGTATTTTCAGCTCTTGACCCTTTGCAGGAGAGCCTTTGCAGTATAAATATGGTATATATACTGGTCTCTGGTTTTGTCCAATTCAAACACTGTTTATATTAAACCTGCAGAGCAATACATTAGCACATTACTGCGGCAGAATTGTAACTGTCAATTTTAATGGTAAAGGAACACCTGTTAAAACACAAAAGTGGAAAGTGTGGGTAATGAATAGGCACCGGGTTTGCCAATGAGGAAAAAATGTGAGTGACTGATATTTAAAAGAAGGAGGGACACTGACTCTTTAGCTAAACCAGTTTGGCAATGAACCTATGACAATGACAAGTAATCAAAGTGTCACCAGACTAGATGTATTACATTTTAACAGATAAAAAGAGAGAGACATAGGAACAGAGACAGCGTATAAAGGGAGAGAGAGAAAAGACAGGAAGGGAGAGACATAATGTGTTTTGTTTAAGTGTGTTTATGTGCGAACAGCCTCATAAACGAAAACAAGCGAGCAGTAATCTCACTTTTCCATACACGTATCCCCAGACTCCCAAGAGAAGGCTGGTGAAATGCCACCTATAACATCACATCCGTCCTCTCGCCACTGAACTTTCAACAGCACAAAGACAAAGAAAACTTTTGTTTTTCCTGTCAGGTCCCAAAGCGCAAATGATGACAAATGATTATACTCAAATTTACATCATCATCTCCAAATCTGATCCTACAGTCACCTCTAAAATTCTCTCGAAGTGTGTGCAGGAAATAAAGAAGAACATGGATGCACCATAATTTTTCTTAAATTGAATTCTTCCAAAACAGAGATTCAACTCATCGGTACACCTGCGGCTACTCACAAAAGGGAGAAATTTCAATTTGATTGGATGATAATATTTTATTTCCATCTTCTTATGCTTCTTAACTTCTTACCTGCAATTTCTTGGGTCCGTAAGTGTTAATGAAAACACTAAGTGGTGAAGATTTAACAGTTTAAGTAACTCCTGCGGAGAGTTTACCTTGGAAGCAAGCTGCCGTTCAGGACAGATGGGATGCTGGCACAAGATGCCGGTTTTCTCCTCTTGTGCAGGTTTCTCACCTGAAACAACACACACACACACACACACAGAGGTTAAAGGTCAACTGTATGTGGGAGGGAATTATAAGTGAGGTCAATTTATAGGTCAAACTGGAAAGGTGCGGTCAATTTTCACAAACAAAAAAGGTTAATTGTCCTTTGTCAATAGTGTGGCAATGTATAAAGCACAGCTTTCAGAACAAGCAGCTTTCTTTTGACCTACATGGCTAATCTGTGAGACCAACCTGAACCCGAAATCTGTGTGGGGAAAACTTTTGCCCTCATGCGACGTTCTCGTTTGTGTGGATTCCTATTTAAACGACTGGATTTGACGAACAACGGCAAATGTCATCGCACATGAAGGCTAATTGCTATAGATTCCCTTGGGAATTTCCTATGGATTTTGGATTTATAAGTGAAATAAGGTCTGTGGAAATATTACCAAAGTCCCTTTAAGACAAGTCATTTCACTCGGTGGCCATCTTTGAAATGTCTCTCGGGCATACAGTACAAATGCAGCTTTGAATGGGGAAACATCAAATTCTCCAAAACTGTCCACCAAGCTTACGATTAAATTTCACATTTGAAATCCCCAATGAAATCTGTCAACAACTGTCTCATAAATTGTGTTTCTAAATCATTTTTCAGCCTGGACAAAGCTAGCTAACCAACTAAAACATTTTAAAACCTAATTTGAAATAACAGAGAAATCAGGGATACAAACTGAACAGCTCTATAAAGAAGTATCAATTATCCAGGAGTAATGTAGAGTAGATTAATTAAGGAGATATATGACTGAGACATTTCATTACATGGAGGAACTCTTCTGAACACAGTAAGCCTGTGGGGGATATGTCCTTGGGTATAAGCCAAAAGACATAACAGCAATACTGTACTGCAGTAGATGAGGCAGCTGGGGGGATATGTAGGAGAGAGCGATTGAAAAAACTGAGAACCACAAACAAGAGCTAGTGGAGTGATACAATTTGTGCAACTTCTTAATTGCATGAAATGCTGATCAAGTAAAATTGCATGTATCACTTTACAACATATATATGAGTTAGCCATGGTCCTTTCCTTCAGCCATGCCATCAAGTCCATAAAAGACTAACAACTATACCAGGAGAGATGATTCAAATTACAATAAATATTAAATCTTGAGGAAGGAATTAACTGAAAACTGACAATAACACAAAAAGGAAAAGAAAGAGGAAAAATATAAAAAAAACAGACAGAGCGAAAAGGGTTGGCGGAAATCTAAGATTTCCAGACATTACAAGTTTGCTGGCAGACTGGCTGATTTTCCTTTCAGTGAGGGCAGTGGTATTCCACTTACCTAGAAACCCGGAGGTTTTAATGTGAAAAAGTGCATTATTTTTCATTGATTACGCCCCTCATTCTCCTTTCTATAAATGCTGCCAACTCAAAACTGGCTGAACTGAAGCCATTGACGATTACAGACAACAACATAATCAACAGCACAAGAAATAGATGCAATATTATAATATTACTGAGAAACATTCCTATAGGTTGATTTCTTACAAAATAGTAAGAATACAATGCAACTATGATGGTATATTGATACTGTTGTGTGTGTGTGTGTGTGTGTGGGGGGGGGGTCTTTTTTTAAGTCTTAACCTGTTATAAAAAAAAGCTATAATACTGTTATAATACCCAAACTAGTTCATTAAATATTTTTTTAAAATATTTTTTTTTTTACTATTATTATTATACACTTTCACACACTAAATATTGAAATTGTTTATGATTATTTTGCTTTGTATTTAGATTATCATAGTTTAAAAATGTCATACAGTAGTTTAAGAATGAAAGACTTGGGATAAGTGTAAAACAATAAAATCTATGCATAAAGGGCATTAAATATATATATATATATATATATATATATATATATATATATATATATATTACTATTATTATTATACACTTTCACACACTAAATATTGAAATTGTTTATGATTATTTTGCTTTGTATTTAGATTATCATAGTTTAAAAATGTCATACAGTAGTTTAAGAATGAAAGACTTGGGATAAGTGTAAAACAATAAAATCTATGCATAAAGGGCATTAAATATATATATATATATATATTAAAGACAGAACTTGGAACGCCCATACAATGTATGGTTGTAAATGTTTAATTTTTTCATATACCATGGTATTTAAAAGGTGCACAGTTCCTACTTCATCAAGGCATCTGTGTATTTTCCAACATCCTGAAAGTAGAACATCACCAAGCTAAGTCCAAGCTAAACTCTAGATATTATTTTCAACACATTCCATCTCACATCACCTCCATCACTCGATGAAGAATATTCCATTTCTCCTTCTTTAGTCAGAGAGGTAGAGGGCACCTCCTAAAAATCCTCTGGTAGGAATGTGCAGAATGCCAGGAACTGTTTTTCATGCCCCTCTGTGTACCCAGTTGTTTGCTGAAGTTCCTGAGGAGCGCTCATCTACTGTGTGCTAGAGCGGAAATATTTTACATTATACTGGTTTTCTTTTGCCTCCATTGGGAAAAAAAAACAAGCTGATGCCATGGATGCCGCCAGTATATGTTTTGAAAAGTCTGAGAATGTCAAACCATTACCAGCTGAAGGTCTGGAAGCGGCGTTGTTATCGATTCTTTATTCCTAGCTGACTAATCCTCTTGCCTTTTGGACTTAAATGAGATTAGACAGAACCTGACATTTCAAAATTAGCTCATCCGATGTCGTGAGTTTGGGGAGGCACAACCTGCTTATGTAACCATACATAGGAAGATGCGCAATGTATTTGGGAAACTTTTTGGTATAACTTATGAGGAACAGAAATGACTATAAATATATGCTTGACAAAGAGGGATACAGTGTGTGATTAGTCAAAATATTTCCAGAGGCAAAGGTCATTCAAAGTGGGTCCTTAGCACACAGATTAAATGGTAAAGATAGCAAATTGGACAAGCTAAAACTCACTCTCCCCCTGCACTCTGCTGTCACAGTCTCTCAGTACCTTCTGACTACTTAGTGGAAACCAAACATGTGGTTCTCCACACAAAGCCAAAACAAAGGTTTTAAAAAAGAAAGAAGCCATTTTGTTGGACAATACCCAAGTGTAAAGGCATAGATTTACACACACACACATTAGGTTTTCATGTTTTATGGGGACATTCCATAATGTACAAACTGTATATTCTATCATCTAACCCTAAACCTACCAATCACAGACAACTTTCTGCATTTTTACATATAATTAAAAAAAACCCTCTAGATTTATACACTGCTTTCCTCATTGGGACCAAAAAAAAATGTCCAAACAAGGACACAGATTTTCGATATTGCCATTTTTGTGGGGAGATTTGTATCCCTATGACATAGGGTTTACCAGGACCCCCACCCACCATACACTATACACACACACATAATAAATAAAATTGAATAAAAATAACATTACGGTATTTATTTAATGTCTTGCATTGCAAAGCCTGTTTTTTCAATCGAACACAAAATGACCACAGATTTTTTGGGCCAAATTTGCAGCAAATAAAAAGGTTCAGCCTATCCCTCGCATAAAACTGTTATATTTAGGATGATTTGGAAAGTTGTTTGGACTACTTTTATGATGCATTTAAGATTTTCATTCATTTCAAAGCTCACGTTTATTATTTTGCAAAATGCCTTAATTTGTTAAATATTTTTTGTTTTCCTCAGAAGAAAGAAAGACATGTATGTTTGGGAACAACCTGACAAAATTTTCATTTTTGGGTAAACTATAGGCCCTCTGAGAAAAACTAGTCATTCAATGAAAAACGTTGTTTGTAAGAAGAAACATGGCATGAGAAATATGGTATAACACATATCCTGCCCATCTTCAATTTTATAAAATATCCTCAAACTGACAACAAAAAAAAAAACTTTTAAAACACAATTTTGCAATTTTGCGATTACAAAAAAATTTATAATGATTTAACCAAACTGTCTCACACCATTCAATGGTGTCAGTTAAAATCTCTTACCACAAGACTTCTGGGTAATGTCCATGAGGGAGGTCCAGGTGTACTTCTCCACTCCCAGCTCACTCTGTGTACATGGTAGAGTTTCCAGTTCATAAGACCCATGCCGCCGCCAATAGAACATCGTGCCTCACAATCCAAGCACAACCGATAAATCTAACGCCACATCTCACTTGTTAACACGGAGGAGATTGAGATGATCTTCTTCACTCCTTGAACCAAACATCAGTCTTTAGCTGATTACTTCTCTCCGTGTTTCCCCAAATTAAAGAATATAGTAAAACTTGAGTGGCTTCTCTTGTGGAGAAAAGTTCTCAGAATACTGGATTTCTCTAAAGTTTCCAGGCTGGGTGCTTTGGACTTTGTGTGAGCCAGTATGTGAAGGGGGGAAAAAGAGGGGGGCTTGACCCACACAGCACGCCAGACAAGCGCTGCATTCATCCACATGTGACGTGCATGCTGAGATGTGAGGGAGACTTGGACCTGTGACTTTTCAGAATGGCAAGAGATACAAAGCTGCCTTTTGAGATGTCCACCTACTTGTAGCCCACGAACTCCATGCATCTCAAAGTTACAGTATCATATAGAGCAATGAAGCAGAAATCTAGTTTACACACTCTCAAATCAGAGTCAATGATATGGAGCAAGTAATGGAGGACGACGATAACCTCTCAAAAGCAGGTTTAGACCGCTCAAAATGAGAAAGGGTTAAGATAAAGAATAAAAGAATAGCTGCAAGAGTTGGCGAGTGCCCTGCAGAGCCCCCACAATTTCTATTTTGCTCTGACAAATTAGAGAGTAGCATGGGAGAGTCTTAGCTGTTGGGATCCAACATTTCCAGCCATATGGTAGTGATTTGGAGCAGTGTGACGTGCAGGGGTTAGTTTTAATGACCAGGCTTCCAGTGGCAGTCAAGCCAATATGCCGCAGTCTCAGACTCTGTCAGCTTAATCATTCGCTGGGACATGTACAAACAACAAAGCTCTTTTTATCTTCACCTGGACATTTCTCTCTGCGAGCTAGTGTACGACAACATCTTTTATAATTCCAGCTTGTTTCATCTGCCTGTTTTTACGTTAAATAATTACGTTCAAACTTTATTGTTGAGACATCATAGCAGTCTTGTTTCTGCAGTACATTGCTCTGTAGTTGTTATCTGACTAGCTCGTCTGGTGTATCGTTGTGGTCACTCACGATTCGGAGTACATAAAAGAGTTTAAATAAAGACTAGGACTGTTAATCGATAAAATCATAAATTAATCAAGTTAATCACATATAATCTCACTGATAAAAGCAACCAAATGAAGATAATTCAAGATATGTTGATATGATATGATACAAATTTGCTACAGACACCCACTGTCCATCTGCGATCTCCATCCACTATGGTGCATTAGCACCCCTAGTGAGATTGTAATATTAAGTCATATTTTTTTGTTTAAATGCAAATGATCATCACATACCACACCCAAATTTTTTTCTGCATCATTGCATTTGGCTGGTCATCATGCTATCTTCAGCTCATAATACTCAGCGTGTAAAGCATATGTTACCACCAGCATGTTGGCCACACATGAAAGAACACTGTGGTGTGACAGCTACTACAGTCAATTATAATAACTGGGCTAATCCACTGATCTGTGATTCTCCTGACATTGTTTATCTTTGTTTAAAACACTAGCATTAGGACAGTCATGCACATGGCGAACTATCTGAAATCAGTAATGGGCTTGGTTTGGAGGCTAGATGGCAAATTAGTCAGCCAAGTGACAGTTCCCAAATAGCCTAGACAGTCCCATGCAACGGCTCCTATTCAAAAATCAGGTAAACAGGTCTCTATTTCTGGTATTCCTCATCATAAATTCAAATACTTAGACAATATTTGACATTATTTTAAGATATACTACTCAATTTCTTCACTGATAAACTGTGAGCTTCATAAAAGCTTCCCCATTTGTTAGTTTGAAGTTTGAATTTAATAACTATGGCCCTGGACCTCACAGACAGAACATAAGAGGCATTCCCTTTGGTTGGCAGAGTCACTTTGTTTCCACTGTCAAACTATTTTTTATAAGGATTTCAAACTATTTATATTGCCGAAAAGAATATAAAAATTAATGATCTTGTGGTCAATCTTGCTGTGAAAAAAAATAACTAGTTGCACACTATGTGAGTTCCTTTGGCTAGCGAGGGGTTGTTATAAGGGAATCCGTTTGTTTATTCGACATATGACATTTCATCTGAACAACAGGAAGGAAATCTATAGAGAAAAACCTTTAGACAGGATGGAAATTAATTGTACATTTAAAATGTAATAATATAAATACAGACCCTCTAAAAACGCTCTAATTATAATAGCAACATATATGAATTGGAAACACTTAATTTAAAATCAATTGAAAAAGGAGATTTTGGCTGTAGAAACAGATTGAATCACAGACATTTCCTCAAGATAAGCCATCAAAGAAGTAGGGCCTAATATGTAAACACAATTTAACTAAATCTAATTGTGAGGATAGAAAAGCCATGAACAAGAACAAGAGACCAAAAAGTACTACATAATCCTGTACAAACAGACACACATTATCACGAGTAAAATTAAGTTCAGTCTATTTTCAAGAATCAAAAACACAATACGACTAATCAGTTAGTGAATATGGCTAACTAGTCTAGGGTCAGAATTACAGAATTTACACAGACATCACCTGCAGCCTGGGAGAAAACTTTCCTTCAGTCTAAATTACAATTATCACCTGGTCTGATAACCTGGCTTACCTGGTTATAAAAGTTGAGATAAAGGAATAACTTGTTATTCCCAAACTTATCCAAAAAAAAAAAATAATGTATGTCTAATAACTCAGCCTACGCACGGATGAATATCAAATCAAATCTTGCAATGGTGCACGTGAGAAATAGTTTTACGATAAGTTCGTGATGATTTTGAAGCTTGACATCCTCGAACTTATCATTGACGTCATCATTCATTTTCATTAAATAGAGAAGTGGGAAATGAAATGATAGAATTCCGGGTGAACGATAAGACATCGTCAAAAAACTTATCGCGTGCAGCACGCTGTTTTAGTTGTCATCATTTCCACAAATATGCCCAATATACAGGTACTGTAGCTACACCTCACATTATTGCAGCCGGTAACACATAAGACAAAATGCCACTTACCAAGTAGCAAACGAAATCCAAGCCAGCTCTTGGGTGGCGAACCGTATCGATGCATTATGTGCTGTTATAACCATGAGGGTTAATATCCAAGTCCGACGTATTCATCTGTTGTTCCACAGCCAGCTTCTCAGAGATGAGACATCCGACCATCCGCTGCTAAGTGTCAGCAGTATAGAGCATAACATGAGCGCTGACGCTCTGTTGGCAATCCTCCAAAAACAAAGTGCGAGATAAGTCACTACTTTAACTAAGTTTGATATTATTGACATCTATATACAGCGTATAATGGTGGTTCCCTATACAGCCAGCTATTACGTTTCATTAAAATAGCGTATCTCTGATCTGCTTGAGGGACGTCTAGCGCTTCACCTTCCGTGTGCTGGAGAGACACAAAAGGACCTGTTGACTGTACCGTTGACGCACGAAGTTTTTGTCTCCTTTCTGGCCTCAAGGTTTACTGAAACTTATTCAATTGCGTTGTAAGAACATGGCTTATCCACTTTCAAAGTCAACATGACATCTTTTTTAGGCACGCACAGCTTTGTGTCATGTTAAAAAAAAAACAACTCCGACTTCATTGTCTCACCTACTTTACACGCAGGCGTTTCCCTTTCCCATCTTCTCTCGTTGCAATCTGACATTTCATTTTACCTTTCAGACCAGATATTTAACGGCAAAATGCTACATTTATTCTACTTAACGGCAAAAAATGCTACATTTATTCTGTCCAACAATTGACACCTAGACCTGGGCATATTTTCTGCCGCCCATTTCTATTGACACATGACTTTCTCAAGCTGTACTGTTTTTGTTGTTGTTTTTGTTTTTGCATATTTTTGCAGCCATTCCAGATTGCTATTTACATGGTGGAATTTGCAAGCGGAAAGACTGAATGCTTCTCCAGAGAGGAAACGGGCAAGGTTTTAGCCTATGTGCGCAAGCAGACCATCTACGGGACAACCTGGATTCCACCTTATCCTTATGTACACAATAATAATCTTTTACATTGTAATCCTTTTATTTTTAATATAAAAATACATGCACATGCATAGGGTACATGCATTGTGCACCTGGCTATGGGCTCATATTACTAATTACCTTTAAATAAAATAAAAAAAATATTACCCAGTGACTTTAGACCAGGTATTTGTTGGTCAATGGTGCAGTCTATTTCAGTTGCCTCAAAATAAAAACATGCCAACAATGCACCTGAACACACCTCGTTGCAGACTAGCATGCCCATTGGTGCACAACTGGTTGCAAATGCATTGCTGTTTAAACATGGTTCAGGATGTGTAAATGATAACTGCGTCGGGCTGAACACTTGCGTCGCGCCTTGCTCCGGATGTGTGATTTTCACTTAAAATAATGAGGGCACACAAATTTATAAGGAAATGATGTGCACGATGATAATTAATGTATAATAAATGCACTACCCCCACCCCCCGCCCATAGTGACTTTAAAATATGGCACTCCTTACCAAGTTGCCAGCCTACCCCCATCCCTTTTCATCTCTTTTAAGTACAAGCAAACCTGTTCACGGCTTGCCAAGCTGTCCATATGTGGAGTATTAACCATCTGAAGGTCCCTGCATGCCTCTCCTACAATAAACACCTTGTGCATAAACCAGACTTATACTTTTCTGCAAAACAGACAATACTGCCTTAATCTTCTGAGCTAATACTCACTTACTATTTGGGTTCACTGTAAAAAAAATATTTTCATGATTTGTAATCACAACATTTTTTCTTTTGTCAAATCAACTTCATTCATTTAGTTCAGATACAGTAACATAATATTTTGAGTCTGATGATTAAATCAATCTCCTTCATTGTATTAACTCAATTTTTCCATTTCAATAAACTTACTTATTTTTTTAAGTTAAACCAACAATATATTTTGACAGTGTTCTTTATAGCTGTTACTGACACTGCACGTCTGGAGAAACGATCTTATTCTGTCACTGATGCGCAAAAAAACTCATGATGCTATCCATCACATTTGAGACCTATTTGTCCTTGCTAGTGAATCATGTGTCTGGAATGTGGACATGCTGAAGGTGTATGGACCTTTGAGCTGGACATGATGTTCTCAACTGTTGAGTTGAGCAGGATTGGTGCCCTGAGCTGGTGAGCTGGACGGCAGACCTATGATCTATCCCTGGGTTGTTTTGGATCAAATCCCATCAACGTGTAAGATCGCTTTTATCAGGCGTGACAAATCCCTAATCCATTCAGGATGACAACAACTATGCTTTGATAAACCAGGTCTGTCTGACATTTTAGGGAAGGGTAAATCTGTTGTTTGAGTAGTCTAAACTCTTATCCCACCTGACCATGGTCTATAAAACAGATTAAAAGAGATTACCTCATCTTTGATAAAATCTGCACAAAAATAAACACCGGCTGTCCTTTCTGCCATAGAAAACATGCGTATTGTCTCACTACCCACATACAGAGTAATAAATCAATACATTAATGATACTCATTATTATCATCCTCACATATGCTCTTTCAGAAAATTATCACTGGCTTTTGTGAGCTGAGCATACAGTATGTGTCTGCTTAGATGGCTGTCTCTACAAGCTTTTCTTAAGCTGATTAGCAGCTTGGCAGATTAATTCATTAGTTTGGAAAAATAATGAATACATTTAGGCCATTGTATCAGTGGACTGGGGTCAAATTTAGTTATATTTTTCATTTTTCTTCAGACTACAACACATCTATCTGCTATCTTCTTGTATTAAAAACATAAATATGTTCCAAAAGTAATAGTAAATAGTTACATTGAGAACAATGTTTATAATGAAATTATAAGAAAGAATGATAATTGAATTGAATATTGATAATAATTTTGAATATAAAAGAATGTCATGTTGGGGGAACTTAACTTAATTTCTTAATACTTAAATTAGTAGGTAAAATTACTGAACAGTTCACCTTTATGTCAATAAATTTCAGTGCGGAACATGTTGTCAAACCCCGTTTCACCTGTTGACAGCTGAATATGCTCCCTAAAGTCAACCAAGTTTTTTTCTTCTTCCCATCACTATTTTAAGTGGAAAAATAAGGTGGATAGCATACTCGGAGCAGTTTGTGGCTCTGATTTATGCTTTTCAAAAGCAACACAATCACAGCTGCAATAAATCTCCAGCTTAGGTGTACAGGTCAGTGCTCTTTAAGTTGTTTATGTTCATTATTATTGTAATATTGTGTGCTTTGGGACATGAGGTAGTTTAACTCCATCTCTTGTGATGCTTTTGTTTGCTCCCTGTACGCGTTCATGTGTTTTGAATGAGGCGTGGCTTTGGAGACGCTCTGAAGGGACGGTGGGATCTTATGCTTTCAAAGCTAGCTTGTGATTGCTAGCCTCTCTGAAAATCGCCTTGCCTAGCTTTAAAGTCGACAAGAAGCAGAAGTTGCAATAGTTTTTTCTTCCCTGTTGTGGCGTGGTGGGAATTTATTGGATCGTTGTTATTTGCTAATTTCATGTGAGTGACAGTTTGCTAGAAGGGAAAATTATTTTACCACCCTAGTGTAGTGCACATGTCATCATCAGAGAAGAGAACAGATTTAGTTGCAAGAGGTAGGGGAAGTGTTTTCTTGATTAAAGATCATGAGAGCACACAATTTATTTATTTGTTCACATATAAATAATTTATGATAAATACTGTGAAGGCCTACATAAAAATAAGAGTTGTTAATTTTAATTTCATGCTGACTAAAAAACTTCAGAAATTTAGTGTGTTATACAGTAAGTCCCCCTGTCACAGTTGCCCAAGGTCTCCCTGTATTCATCTCAACTCTTCATTTACTGTATCTTGAAGGTTAAATTTAGATATACAGCCAAAGTCTGCAGTCAGAGAGAGTAAAGAGAAAAAGAGAAAGACAGCCTGAGGTCTTGATCATATGGTTTTTAATCAGTTCCTTTCCACCACTCCCCTGTCTTGCCCTTTCCTTCAGTTTATTTCTTTAGTTTCCCATGTCTCATGTCTACATTGATTTTTATCCTTTCTCTAGTCTGTTTCCTCCATATCCACCTCTGACCAACCCATGAATAAGATAGGAGTATCCAAGATGTGGTTATTGCTAAATCTATTCTGCAAAATGCACAAAACATGAGTGCATGGTTATTGTGCTAAAATACTAAAAGCATAAAACTACTCAAAATATGTAATAATGAGATACACACAGCAGTGTGACTGTGTAAAGCTTACTGAATGACAATTCTGTGGAGTTCTTTGTATAGATTCCATGAAGGCATGGCTATGACTGAAGCAAAATCTTGTTTTGGTTTACCACGTACTTTTATCTCTCTGTCTGGTTTTGGTACCCATGCATTTACTTCCCCCTGGTGGTAAAACCTAGTAAATACAGGACTCCGACAGACGGTTAAAAGTGATTCTGCTATTGCATGAAATCAACGGACTGAAATTCTGAGTCACTTGGGTCTTTACGCTTTGTCTCTGCTGCTTTTCCTGGTGACAGGAGCTGTTCACACTTGGATGTGAGAGTGAGTGTGCGGCTAGATATTCCTCTGGGCTCACGCTGTCAGATTTCATTCCCTCAGGCACAAATATACTGAGTTCAGTGTATCCAGCCTGCAGGCTATCATCAACACAGAAAGCACAGTGGATTTGAAGTTAGCCAGTTGCAGCTGCATTGCAGGTTCATGTTTATATAGAGGGGGTTGGTTTAGGAAACCTAAAATCACTTGCATTACGGAGACCAGCCAACAAAAAACGGCTTTATGAACAAATTTAATGAAAATGTACAAATGGGAAAGGTTTGTATGACAGTTCGGGTAGTTAGGGATCATGTGACCTTGTATTACGCATGCCCATGATGTCATCGTTTTCATAAATTCAGGTTTTTGTTACTTGGAGACAATAGGCGTGTTTGACTTCCACAGACTGATCGGTGGATGACATCAAAATGGCTATTCTATAAGGGCCGGCTCACATATCACGTCTTTTCCCCTCTCAAGTTCGTTTTGTCAAATGTAGGCACGTGGTGCGCGCTCAAAATGGAATTGAAAATGTTATTGTTCATTTATAAAACTGGATCAATAATCCATTGTTTTTTCGGTAAAAGAGGCTAAAAAGATTAACAGGATAAAAAGACGGTCTGTGTTTAAAATGCTGTCTTATTTAACTTGTATAACATTTTGCAGAAATGCAGAAATTACAATATGCAGTCTTTGTTTGTTTGCATAAGTTACACTTTCTTTTTGCCATAAGTTTAAAGCAGCTCTATATGCAGTTTTTTTTTTTACCTTAACTGAATAGCTTCAGAGTTATTGCAATGGTTATATAACTATTTTCGGGTTGAATGTTGTGCGTCTATTTATTTCATATTTCCCCTTTTACAGGTAAGAATGGGGTTTGTACTATGTTTGAACAATTTGTTTATGCGTTTAATACTGTAAGGAACATGCGGGGAATATTAATGATTGTAACGTAATTTATGTGTGTGCATTTAGCAGGCTATATGTGTGTCATACAGACCGAGATTAAAGGGATATTTCACGTTGAAATTAATTTTTGGTATGTTTTAGCTTACCTCAAGGCAAGATGTAGGTGTCTTTGTCTCCGCAGTAGTTTCAATTTTGATATTTTTAGGTCAAACCGGTCTTGTCTGTCAGTCATATAATGCAGGTTTATGGTCACCACCTCAAAGAGCATGCACATGCAAAGAGCAATTCCAAATTAAACATGATTTAATGACTCATAAATGTAACTACACATTGATTTGCGGTTTGTGTGAGAAAACGAACAGTATTTATATCGTTTTTACCTCTTGTAACCACAGCCCTGTCCAAGTGATCTGAGGGTGTGGGCGCTTCGGTCTGTGTATTCTGAATTAATAATAACGTACTCGGTTACTAATGTAACCTCTGTTCTCTCTAGACAGGCAGAAATATCGTCCTATGTGTTCAGCAGAAGAAAGAAACTCATACAGGTTTGAAACAACTTGAGGGTGAGTAAATGATGACAGAATTTTCATTTTTGGGTGGAGTATCCCTTTAAGAGAATAGGGACAACACTTTTAGACCATGTCACGCTGCACGCTGACCATTTTTTTGGGCATCTCAGATGATTTTCAATCATCGTCAATGATATATGTCATATATGTATCGTCGATATATGTATCGATATATGTATCGTCAATGATATATTCGATATATGTATCGATATATGTATCGTCAATGATATATGTCAATCTGTAAGTAAACTATATAGTAGCAAGCAGCTTAATGTTGAAGCAAAATATCTCATCACTTAGCGACTATTAATAGTCTCCCACTCATTGAAATTGTTTTGTGTGAATTCCATGTACTGTATAGATACTGCACATGTAACTAGCATGCATGTGCCACCCACGCACACTCACAAGGTACACACAGTTGCTCTTCGCTTTAAGGCTTGAAAAGCTGCTGTACATTCATTTTAGCATAACACTCTGTTCAACTTTCCATATGGTATATTACTACTTCACAGCAATAAACCTAATCTTGATAATTTCTCAAGCCGTTGTAAACTATTTTAAGCTTCATCCGTGACCTCTTTCTACATATAACACATTCTAATTAACATTTAAAATAACCTCTAAACCCGATGGCTACATTTCCCTACCTGCTTCAGGATATGGTTCAACTTTATATAGAGATAAAGCCTAGACAGAGCTCACAGACACAAATCAATTCCCACATTGAAAACACTCTTTATAGATTAGCCCACAGGCACAGGTCTTTCTTTGGCTGACCCTCGCTCATTACAAAGCTAACTATTGGATTTTGCCTCATTAAGACAGGGCCACATGCCAGAGTGCCCCCATCTGAGGTCAGCAGCTTCTTATCTCTCCAGAAACAGTTAGAGGAACTAAAATAATAATAGTGAACTCCCTCACAGTTACTGTAGCCCTGCTAAAACCTCCTACATTAGAACTGTGTAGTATTGGATAGTATATGCTGCTGAGAAGCTAAATGACCCTTCTGGAATGATCTAGATTCAAGCATTCCACTCACGTCCACACTCAGAAGTCTCAAAGTGAATATATATGGATGATACTCTCTAAAGATCTTCTAAGGTGCCTACAGGAGCTCCATCGCTCAGTTCTCATTTCGGTACCCCCTGAAGACTGATTGCATTACAGCAGAGCTCTCATCCATCGCAATAAGAGGGAATAATGAATGCTGGATTCCATAGCGCGAGTGTTATGACATGTCCGTGAGGGATATTTTATTTTTCTTTGTTCAGAAAGAAAGTTCATGTTCTAAAAGAAAGCAGATATTAAAAAGAGGCATTGATCTACTGTAGATTTTAAGGGTCTCAAATTAAAGGTCTGATAAGGGTCTCAAATGGTCTGGTTTTTGTTAATGACTAACTAGCTAGTAATCTAACTAACTTCTTGGAAACAAGCTCCAAATAAGGTGAAGTGTGTCATTTTTGTGCTCTAGGGTCACCAAAATTGAATTTTCAATTGTACTGTATATCTGCCACTGTTCAAAAAATAAATCTGTCTTGCATCAATTTAGCCTATAACTCAACCTACTAATTTAATTTCAGCAGAATCAATGGTTTACTAATAGCTCTCTCTGTAAATTAATCAGGGATATAAGAAAGTATTATAATATTGAAAAAAATAAACCTTTACTTTACATTTTTAGATTAACTTAAATAAAAATATTACATACAGATTCTGGGAACATGAGAAAGATTCATAAACTCACAAAATCAATGCATACAATTTTAAGAGTGTGTCCAAAACAAATATTTACAGCTTTGAAGTGGGCTTGTTATCTGTCATTACATTCGCTTATTATTGAGGATTTATGTTGTAACTCATGGCTAATTTAACATTCGAACACAATTTTCAGGTCTCTGCGTTAATACAAAGCATTGTGAATTCTCAGTGCCATAAGAATGTGTTAGTAAATCTATCTAGATGATTGGCAGACTAATGGGAGTATAACCTCACTCACTGACTTTAACAGACTTAAGAGTGATGTCCAAACAGCCGCAAAATCCTCTATTGAAGTGATCCTCCTTGCTCCCCCTATCCTTTAATCTTCCTCTCTGTATCTCTGTTTGGTGTGTCACGGTTGTGCAGGTCAGGACATAGACTGATAGCTAATGAGACCTTTTTGCATTCGTTGTTTGCTCTTCTTGAAATAAGACACCAAGGGCCGTAGATCACAGCTTAACTCTAGCATCCACTGTCATCCATCTTATACAGTCTTGGGTGGCCTGAAGCCAGCGGCCATTTGTGACACAACACCGTAGCATTCATCTCGATGTGTATCATTTTTCTTCATTAATAAGCAGCATTGCAGATGGCGGAGCATGAAAATGAGATTTGTGTGAATACACAATGAGAGATTTAGAAACATCTTCATATTTGACAGTAAATAATTATGGAAATCCACATGATTATGTACATTGGAATTATATAACCGAGGTATATGTTGAGTTATAATAACTGCATGTTTGCACAAATCCAATCAAATGCAGGGAGATATTGATCACGACAGTGGTGACACATCGATTTGACAGGGAGACAAATGTGAAATAAACATTTCCATTAGTCACGTATTAATGTTAATGCTGTTTTAGACCCCGTCCACACTACTGCGTTTTCGTTTATAAATGGAAAATTAAAACGAATAGGATCTCCGTCCACACTAGCGTTTTATCTGCATTAGAATTGATCTCCGTCCACATTAAAACGACTGAAAACGTGGATCACATGACCATTCCCCAACACTGGGCATGCGCGTGCCGGTGTAAACAGGAAACTGATTGACATGTGATGGGTGGCTGACGAATATGGGAAGGACACGTCCTGACTGATGACTCCCAATCATAGAGCCTCTGTGTCATCGTTTCTAAAGTCCTCCGTTTTTTCCCATCTTCACTAAAATGCCCGGTTATACAAAACGCAAAACGGAGCTGCAGCGTTTCTAAACTTCTCCATTTTAGGTCTTCGTTTTTTCCGCTTTAGTCTGGACGTGAGGTGCAAACGTAGCAAAAGGTCTCCATTTTTAAGCGAAAACGCAGCAGTATGGACGGGGCCTTAGAAGGGGAAAAAAGGTTGTAGAATCTCTTCAGGAGAACAAAATATATGAAATGTACATAAAAGGTTGAAAATTAATCTTCAATTGTATAGCTTCCATTGAAAATTACCCTCAAAAGTAACTTTTAAAGCCCACCACACCCTTGCTACGAGCTACAGCTACCACGCCCTTTAAAAGTCATCTTGTTTCGTCAAAACCACTGCGAGTCAAGAGTATCGAAAACAATCGGTAGCATCTATTTAGCATAGCATTTCTATAGTTATATTGTGTGTAGCCTAGTTAGTTAGTACAGTTAGGATAGCTTCAAGTTAGCATAGATTTATCTGTGTTTAGTACAGTGATCAGGATGGTAATGGAATAGAGTTAGAAATGGGCTTCTCCACACAGCTCCACATGCAGTGCCAAACACTGCTTTTTGTGTACCAAAATTAGCACGTTGAACTAATAATTCAGTAAATTTGAACTTGTGAAAAGTGCAAGTAATATTGTTTCAGGTCTTTAAGAAATATAGTTCAACCAAAAATAAAATTAAATCCAAACGGTCATCTTTTACTTACTCTCATGTTACCATGATTTTTTTTTTTTTTTACAGAACATGAAAGGAGATAATGATACCTTACAATAAAAATGAATGTGACCATGATGGTTGTTGATCAGGGAACAAAGAAACACAATTTTTGTTTGTTTCACACAAAGTGATCATGTGTATTCAGAAGACTTCAAATTTTGTGCATGCTGTGCCGTGTGTATGGTGCTTTATGGTTCTTTTTTTGTCCTTTTTGCATTCTGACAGTCCCCAATCCCTTTAATTTGTATGGAAGAAATGAGCTAAGACATTGATAAACGTCTACCTTGGTATTCCACAGAAGAAAAACATCCTACAGCTTTCGAATCACACAACTGTGAGTGAATGATGAGAGAATGTTCCTTTTTGCGTCAAATCCTTCTATCACTGGTGCATTAGTTTCCTTGAACTGCGTCAATAGCATATTTGAATCTGGAGGTGGTGACACATGCATTGCCCTCCTTCGGAATTTGCACCTTATTAGCCACCCAACTGTTCAGCCATCCTATAACGTGAGCAGATAGATGAATTTAGTTTTGGAAAGGAAAGATTAAAAAATATATATATAATAAAACGAAGAGCAGAAATACTGCATGAACATGGATCATAATTCTACTTTCCTTTCTGATCAGCCACTCTATTTCCCTTGAGCTTTTTCTTTTTAAGACGTGGGTTCATTATAGCCTAGGATTGCAAAGTTAGCAGATTTTGCCAGAACAGTTATAGTAGCATTAAAAATGCTCAGAAATTATCTTTGATAAAACAGCAGAAACCATTGAAAAATTAAAACACAGCCCGCGTACTGCATTACTGACCTAACCCTGCCATGTTCATGTACTTTTAATCCCACAGGTGATTCAACAATCTGGATGTGCATTGGAAAATAAGGATTACTTCTTGTTGAGTTCCCCTGTTTTGAATGAAAACCCATGCATACTGATTCAGTGCATCAGTAATGGAGATGTCCCAGGTGTGCATGCATGGAGCAAATAGTAAATCTAAGCCAGGGTCATACAGAGACCTTCAACACGCTTCAAAGTCAAACCTTTTGGATCAGTCAGTTTGATGTTACAGGATGGCTACTATCAAGAATATAAACAAGAATAAATTATTAAGAATAAATGTAGATTTTGGAAATTATTATTAGAATTTAATGAATGCGTTTGAAGCAGTGCATATTCATAATATGAAAGATGTATATATGTACTATTGTCAGATCTATTCCTTAAAAAAAAATAAAGTATTACATAGAACTCTTTTTATTTATTTTATTTTTTAAAATTTAAAGCTACACTGTGTGATTTTTACCCCCATATAGCGGTGAAAAGGTATATGACCATCCAGTGAATATTAGTTTCTGTTCCTCTCAATTCCTATTTCGTTTTAACTCCTACGGTGGCCAATGTAGTCCAAGATTAACATGGCTTCCAGTTCGACCTCGTCCATGAGTGTTAACTCAAACGTATAAACGCAAAAGGCGAAGCTTGAATTAACGGGTATGTCCCGCTTTGGCTAATGTTCTTTCAAGATGGAGGGGCAACATGGCGACCGACATTAGAACCCCTTACCCCTTGTCACGGTGTGTTGCAGGCAGAAGGACAGGCAGAGTCCAAAATTCAAACGAAGATTAATTATTTTAATTCCAATACAGGCAGGAAGACGGGGTACACAGGGTAACATCAAACATTGACCGACAAACACAGACTGAAGGAGGGAGAACTAAATACACAGAGGAATCAAACAATAATGATGTGAAGACAGGTGATACTGATGAACAAGACGAGGAACAGGTGGCTGATGAGGGAGTGAGTTCAGAAGTGGAGACAAGAGGATCCTGGGAAGTGTAGTGCTGATGACAAGACAGGACGGTGCAGACGAAGACTGTGACACCCGTATGTATTTTCAATGTCATATTATACACCCACGAGAATACTTTATTACTTGAATGAAGTAAATATACATTAATGAGAACATATATTTTTGAAAGAACGAAGTGTTTTTAGCTAAGAATAAACTAAAAGAGTAACACAGTGTAGCTTTAAGTGTCATTGCTCCAGCTGTGCATTTCAGAAATGATTTTCACCTCTCAAAATAATAACGTTTCAGAGCATCTCATACAGAATGGATTAGCTGAAATGAGTTCTCTAGAGACCGGCTATTTTTCTCCATCCCTGGTCTCTATGTGTCTCAAGATGCTCTTGGTAGAGACAGTCACAAGTGGCAGCTGAGGCCCCACACTGTTTGCATATGAAATATTCATCTGTGTTTTAGGCCTGCACGGAAGGAGCCGATAAGCCTGTTCCAAGCAGATGCTCCCTATTAAGGAATATGAGCAGGAACAAGCATTCTGTTTTCCTCCTCCCTTTAAAGTTTTCGCACTCTGCCTGTGATTGTTTGACTGTGTTATTGCTTTTCCTTATTTCGTGTAGATGTGTTTGATTCAGTTGTTTGGAGGAGGAATTTGCAAATGAGGAAATTGTGGAGCCATACACTGTAAAAATGAATACGCTTTATCTAATCAATAAAATTGTGGCAACAGATTACAAGCAATATTATTAATTAAATTGAGCAAATTAGAATTGACTAATAATTAATCAAATTATTCCTTAAAAGTTAACCATTTAAAACGAGTAAAGTTTACACCAAAAAATATTAAACAAAAATATCTGAATAACAGACAGACATCAAAGATTAATTAAGAACTCTTTATTTTATATTGCCAACATTGAAGACACCCGATGTTGACAAGCAGAATCACTGAAGGAGAAACCTTAAACAAAATGGTTTACTTTTAAGGAATTAATTTGAATTATTATTACTCAATTCTAATTTGTTAAATTGAATTAAAAAATATTGCTTGTAATCTGTTGCCCCATTTTTTTTATTATTAGCGCATTCATTTTACAGTGTATTATTGTTTTTCACAATATAAATGGGTCTTTATAGCTGTCTTTAAAATGTAGGTGGTTCCTTGCTATGAGATCTTTATATTCGGAGGTGCATAAAAAACCCTACTTCATGGAATCTTAAATTATTTTTTAAGAGTATCAAGCAAAATCATTTGATGAGGATGATTTTAATCCATTTCAAGGATTTCATTCTACACAAAAAAAGTCAATCACACTATTCAAAATTTTCTCTCTCATTTTTCATATCAAAATCTTACTCATAGTGCCAAATGGAAAGACAGCAAAAGTATCAATTATAAATGTGTACCTCTCAATAAAGACACAAGGGAACATTTCATTTCTGTTTTTGTGCTTACACATGGACACTGTGAGATCAGGTCATATTCCATGGAACCCCAATTTGGTTAAGCCTTTATAGTCCCTATAACAATTTTAATCCTTGACAATTTAGAGATTTTCAATTTAATGTCCAACTATGAACGAAAGAGGAAAACCCTCTTTAATGCATTCTCAATTCAGTATTCTCAATTCAGCACTCTCTCAGTGACATAAACGCTTCAGGTTCAGGTATGCACACAGAAAAGCTTTATAGATGGAAGCATAAAAGTTTTAGGCAGAGCAGCAGTGAGGCCATGTCCTTGCTACTCTTCCATCTACTCTCTCGGTAAATGTTTAATAAAGGGTTTTTATACATCTTGTCTTCTCTAAGAACTGAGATAGGCTACAGTTTTGAAGTCCAGTTTAACGTTTTTCTAACATCCACAAACTGCATGAGACAATGATTCACACAACTAAAGCACAAATCCTTAGAATAAAAGCTCTTAATGTCTTGAATGACCAAAGGTCATGTAAAAGCATATAGGTACACAAACACACCATTCAAATATTTTTTTAAAAGATATTAATGCTTTTAGTTTTCCAAATTCGTTTTCAAATGCAGCATTGGTGACCATATGAGAAAATTATGCAAAATTAAAAATACAACTTTTCTAATTACGTAAATTAACAGATAATAATTATGTCAGTAGCCACTGCAAGACTTCCATCTTAAATATAAATATAAAATGTTTATTAAATATGGAATATATAAGTTAAATATTAAATGTGTAAAAAGATGTGACGTAACAGCCAACATTCATTCATCATATGGCTTTTCAGCTTACAAAAGTCAGCTCCAATATACAGATGTATACCTGAAACAGAAATGCAACCCTGATCAAGATGGGATATTTTATTAATAGAGTAAGAAAAAGAGACATTTACTCATGTTTTATGATACTGATATTAGAGTGCCTGGGCCCAAGAATGGGAATCCCCTCATGAATTTTGCTAGTCTAGGATTTTGCTTATCATTTCTCAACAAAAAAAAAAAACGGCATCATCAGACGATCAATAGCTACTGAAGAACATTCAGATCCCACAACCTGCTGTAGCATCAAGGAAAAAAAACCTTCACAAGAACATAAGAGGAAAATGCAGATGCTCCATCAAACTAAATAATAGAAACTTTGAACACTGGGGCATGTACTGTACATCAAAAAGCCTCTATAGCAAATTCAGGGTCAAGAAAGGAAGAGGAGCAGTGGAAGGGAGGAGGAGCTCTCCTTTTCCCTATCTGATGTAAGAATGACAGGAGAAGGGAGGAAACAAGGGGAGGGGAGTGGACATAAACTGGCTTAGGGACAAAAATCTCCAAAACCTGTGTTTGAACAGTAGCCGAGAGGAAGATCTAGACACAATGTGACGCACTTTGACTCCCAGAGCACCTGGGGTTACTACTGCTTTATTAAGACCCCTTGCCCACATACGGACATCCAAGAGTTGCAGAGAGGGACCTAGAAGTAGTTACTTACGTCTATGTTTGGATTGCTACGATCATTGTTTGTCTCCATCCTAGATGCTAAAGGGACAAGTTGGGATTTGGGCTCACAGAATGAGTGCTATCGCCACTGAGGACCAGGACATGTTCTGTGAGAAGGCAGTGGCCCTTATCGTTGACCTCTGCCTGGATGACAGCCCTCTCCTAGACTCGGAAACCTGTCAGGATTTCCTTGTGCTTCTGACCAGTGAAAACCCCAACATATCCAGTTCAGGTAAGTTTCCTGCAGCGTTTGATGGGAAGCATGTTTGTTGGGGGTGACGTGGGTGGGGGACGTGCTTATGTTTATCTGCGTATATGCGCGAGCTTGGGGTAGGACTTCAAAGGATCGTGACCTTTTAGATATGCCCATTTTTTTTGTTTGATTAATACCAAGGTAACAGACTTTTTGAAAGTAAGTTCTGTATAAATAATGAATTGCCATTAGTAACCCGGCACTTTTTTATTTCCCTAATGAGCCTGCTTGTGTTTGATGTTGTTTTCAACTAGGATGTTACTCATTGGCGATTTAGATCATTTGTACCCGTGGCACCTCCTTTTTTCCCCCTAATGACAAGTGCACAATTAAGCTTAAGTTGGAGAAATTTCATTGATGGGCTTTATAGAAAGATGGATGCAAGTGTTTTACAACGCACCGCTCCAGACTACAGGTTCACGGCAGTCACACAAGGTAAAATTGACATGAAATTGAATTTTGGACACAAGATCGAAGGAGCTGTGACATCTCAAGAGTTGGCAGGTGATAGGAATGTCTAAAGCAATTCAAATTATAATGAATTTCATATCTGGCAAACTGCCATGGAGGAAGAATCTAATTGTCACTCTGAGTTTCTGTCACAGGAGAAATCAAATAAACACCGCAGGCCCTGACCTGCATCATGTCCCCAAACACAAGGATAGTGAATGCCACTGTGTGTTAACCACACATAAACACGAATCACTGACGCCACAGAACAGCTCTAATGCCAGCTCTTTAATAATGTAGAAGTACTTCTGACATAATTTAAATGCATATACAGTACAGTATAAACACATATCTATGTCATATTTTGACATGTGATATTGATCCTTTCATTATACAGTACTATATCCCAATACTCACATGTAGTTCTCAACTGGTGGGACAATGTATACAATATATATATATAGCCTATACATAATATTATAAAATATTATTTATATCATTACAATACTACAATTTATAAACCATCCGTCCAATCCAATCACATTTTGACACTGAGAAGCTAAACAAATAAGTCAACTTCCAACATGGACAGCCTGAAAAATGTCCCAGATCCATTAGATTGGGTATTGCTTTGGGTTGCCACTTCATGTCCAAAATAAAATCCCCAAACCAATGCTCTGTACAACTTTTTCCATTAGTAATGCTAGGGGGAAAAAAAGCTCATAATGTCATAAAATCATAATGATTGAGCTCTAATTAGGAAGGACGTGCTGAGTGTGTGAAGGGAGATGCCTGCTGACTTGACTAAGAGTGGAGGGAGGCTCTGGAACCTGCAGTCCACAGGCAGTAATACTAGATGAATGGAGGACTGCCGCTGGCCTCCGCAACCCCATGGCGAGAGCTGCACCCATCACCCTGCCAAAAAGCAAAGGTCATGCATCAGGAGAGCCAGGTGGTGCAGCACTCATGCAATGCCAAAATCCAACACAATAGAGCAGGGGAACGTAACAGAGGACGCACTGATCAACGCTCTGCAGTTTGTTGCTAATTATCTAAAGCAATGTTCAACATCCCTTTTGAATAGATCTCTTGATGTGTGAAGAGCTATGTGTTACTGCAGCTGCACTCTAGTAAAGAGCGTCATTTTCTGGAATTCATGGGTTGCTGTAGTGTTAAAGTCATTCCTTAGTTGTCCCATGAATGAAAATAATATACAATAAAGATGTCAGATAAACGTAACTTGAAAGCTGTTTGTTTAATAATTCAGGGTTTGCCCCTGAATTACTTGAAATGACTATTGTTGCATTGCATTTGCAAGCTTTATTTATTATTAAACTTATCAGTTTGATATTTTCCTGCTGTTCCATGCATTTATCTACAGTATATTGGTGACATGTCAATTATGACTCAAATAAACAAATACTCTATAACAGCATGTTTAAAAGATCTTAATCATGTTATGTCCGTGCCTACTTGGTCACAATCGAAGTAAACACTGAAGCCATCATTTATTCTCATTGTAAACCAGCATTACAAGTTTATTGACTGGTTGTATAAAAAGAGTGCAGAGGAAAGAGAATTTAAGATGGTCAAAGTCAATATAACGCCACTCAAGCACATGATGATGGCGTATAGGGATGACCATCTTTCTCACCCCATTTCTATTGTATGGTAGCCCTCAAGGTTAAATCAATTACATTTCCTTTCAAACATGACGAGGGTATATGTCTGAGTATAATGGTTGAGCAATAGAGGGCATGTGGAGGGGGGACCTCATTTCTTTCCACTATAGTTGAAAAAGATGAAGAGAACCCAAGCTGAATGCCAGTCGCATTACAGAGTAGCACCTCTACTCCATCTGTTTCTATAACACATTGAGCAGAACCCTACTATTAGCCAGATTAGTTTAGTTTAGTTTAACACACTAAGCTCCACTGCAGCGAGCCAGCCACTCATTCTAGACTTACTACTGCAACTACCGCATTATGGCCATGAATAAATAAAACAGAGAGTACGTCAGACCAGCAGGGAAAATAACATACACACTCTGTGTTCTCCTCCCTGCTGAAGAAGGAATAAGACAGAGAGGGCGTTTTGTGTGCTATGTGTGTAAAATCACTACCGGCGGAGTTAATTCTCAGTAACCCAATGGGAAATTCCTGTGTGCTGGTGAAACCCTGTGAGGTATGATTAAATAATTTAGCGAACCCCAGTGTTGTGTGCCAAGCTAATTTGTGACCATACCTTTATAGGCATTGTTAATTACTGAACAGGTAGAGACTACACTGAAAGAAATTGACTTTGGAATTCACAGTACTTAACTGACAGCAAGTGACGAGTAACTTACTATAAAAAACCCTGTAAAGTACTTTATTTCAAATGTGTTTTTATTTTTTTACAGTGTAAGCACAGCCAAATTACCTCCTTTGTCATTTTTCTTTAGGACTTATATGCTCACTTGCACTAATAGCGAAATGAATAGCGAAATCTGCCTGGAGTTTGACAGTGCCATCATCTTTGATATGAATAATGTTCATTTATATGCAGGCAACCTATTTTCTAGTAAAATAAATGTGAGAATCAATTCAGCAGTTCAGCCTTGTCTCTTAACTTCACAATATCACACTGGCATCAGACAGTATGTGTCAGAGCACAGTAAAAAAAAAGCTCATTTAATTACAGTGATCTTCCAAATAATCTGGCAAAACAAATAAAAGGATTATATGGCACTATATTCTAAATAGCTTTGTGTAAAAAAAAAAAAGGATTTAAAGGAGAACTCTGGCGCAAAATGAACCTTTGGTCTAAAAGACCCCTTTTGCGCCGACGTCACAGTTACGTCATGGCGCTAGCTGGAGGCAAAACAAAGTGAAAACTGGAGGCGGCCAATGCAAAACAGCACAGATTCAGCTACATAATAAGGAGCTTAAATAATTGTTACTATTATTAAATGTCATCTTTTTGTGTTGTTTGGTGCAAGAATTTATGAAAAATGAATATGCTGTATCTGGAACTTTTATTTCTAGAAAATATTCACATCACTAAAATCGCACTGTATGTCACTCTTTACATTGTCGTGGTCTCGGCGCTGGCTCGGCAGAACTGCGGATCGTACACACAAGTCTTGTACAGGACCATATAGGCATCTAAAGATTTATATGCCCTCAGTTTCTCTTTACGATCGGTTTCTCTATAAGGTAGGTGTAGAAGTCAGGCCACTCAACCGAGGTAACGTACGTTAATCCTGTCAGATCATCCATGCATTGAGTGAGCGTGTAGGCGGCTAGGTCGGCCAATCTGGTTCCGTCCGTTAAAAATAACTTTTGGAAATAACAATCGCAGTCCTGGACACTGGGTGACCTTACACATTAAGATAATATCGGATTTTCTCCAGTCATTGTTAAAAAAACAAGCTAACAATCCTTGCTAACTAGCGTTAGTGAAGCGGCCAGATGGATCTTTCTGCCTCCACCTAAGCTCCGCCCACAAAAAAACGTCACCATGTTTACTAACTGTAAAAGGGTCTATAACACATTGGTACCTAATCGACCATTCTCTGAGATTTATTTTCATGATAATAGAATGTAAAGAGTTTTATCTCTAAAAACTGTTTAGCGTATCCGTTAGTAGTATGGGGGCATACAATAAGTAAAGGCTCAAAATAGCCCCACACTAACACAGTAACATAATGAGGGTCCCTACATGCAAAATTAAACGGTCTGTACACTTATTAAGTTCTCAATGCTTCGTTTTGCATGTAGGGACCCTCATTATGCTACTGTGTGGGGCTTTTTGAGCCTTGTTAGTGGTATTAACTATAGTGATTTCTCTTTACTTATTATATGCCCCCATAGTAGTGGATACGCTAAACAGTTTTTAGAGATACAACTTTTTTACATTCGATTATCATGAAAACAAATCTCAGAGAACGGTCGACTACCAAGGTGTTATTAGATCAAAGGTTCATTTTGGAAAAAAAAAAAGATTTAAAGGAGAACTCAGCGCAAAATGAACCTTTGGTCTAATAACACATGGTAGTCAACCGTTCTCTGGGATTAGACCAAAGGTTCACTTTTATAAGCACACCAGGCAATTGATTTTCAGTGAATCATGACTTAAATTTCAGCATGCTACAAAGGTGGCTTCAGAAAAATTGGAATATAGTTATATTGTATATGGACCACTTGATACTATTGGGGTTGTTGTCATTTCGTAGTTGACAGCCTTTTTCCTTTTATTGAAAGAGCAGCATGCAGGATATTTTTCACATTTTCAAAGTCTGTTATTTGAAACGACATGAGAGTAAGTAAATGATGAAAGAATTTTAATTTTGGGGTAAGCTATCCTAATACTTTTAAATCCATTGCTTTCTTTTCTATGTCATTCAAAAGCAGGTTGAGGCCATTGAGAATAAGATAATGGAGACCCTTTGAGCTAAAAGTGTTTAGGCATTGCAAAGGACATTGGTCTCAGATGTGTATCACTTCTAGGAATCAAGACATTTAAGCCGTGACCATCTCAAAAGATGAGAGTGAGCAAAAAAGAAGGCGATTGAAAATGGGCCTGACTTTAATGACGGAAAATTGAATCACAGGCTGCCCTGTAGCAGGACATGGAGAGGATTCAGGGGGTTTAGGCCGAGAGCGACATCCAAATGGACTCATTTCTAAAATCTAATTTCCAGGGTCTGCCTGTTATGGGGTGACTGTGACATTTCATCCCTGATTGTGTTAAATGTGTTCTCTGTTCAGTGGCATGGGCCGAGGTTAACAAGCCATGTATGCGGCTGTTGACAGTTAAATTGCCTCTCAGTGGCAAACCTCTCAACAAAAAGAAGTGCAACCGTATTTTCAATATTTATGGGCTTGCACAACTGTTGGGTAATGATGTATATTATATGCTTCCATATAGGCATATACACTTACGAACAGAATCTAATTTCTACTTGCTTTATCTTATGATCTCCTCCATCCCCAGTATATACTAGTATTTTTCTTGTCATTTTTTTAAAAAAACAAAAAGACAAATATCCCTCTGCAAGATGTGTTTGCCAATTTATGAGGATGTTTTCAAATTTCATTCAATAAGAAACCCGTTTAAAATTAATAAATGTATTGCATTTGCTTTGTCAATAAGCTCTACAGTTTAGCAGAGAAAAGGGTATTAAACAAACAAACATGTAAGATGTAAGAACACTCATGGGCTAGACTGCTTTTCAATTCTTGGCAGTAAACTGTTTTCAGCACCTGGGAATAGAACACAACATTTTTCAGCTCATAATTCAGCTTATTACACAGCGGCAAATACAATGTGCCATTGAGACCTCCATTCATGAGAGGCCAGAGGTACAATCTGTCTTGCAGTTCGATGGCATGCTGAGAGATCACAAACTCATCTACTGCAAACATTTATGATAATTCATTTAGATCAGTGTTGGAGATGACTCCCACGTAATTCTATATAATTTCATAATTTTAATATTAGTCAAATGCACAGACTTCAAAGTAAAGTTTACTAGCTTATACCAAATAATGATGTATCACATGAGTGTTGGTTTATATGTGAATGAAAGCATATATTAGAAGACTTGGAATTAAACCACTCGATTCATGTGGATTTAAACATTTTGAAGCGTCAGAGATCTGGGTAAATAGTCTTTCAATATAAGGACAGAAATCTCTCAGATTTCATTCAAATATCTTCATGTGTGAATATCTTCATTTGTGGATCTGGAATGACATGAGGGTGAGTAAATGATGACATTATTTTCATTATTATTTTTGGCTGAAAGGTTGCATTACATAAGCAGAGAATAGACATTTGAATTACAGAAATAAGTATTTAAAGTGATGACCATTTTAATCCATTTTCTCACTTATTCTTTATAATCCACGTAAAGGCCAGGAGTTTATCTCAAGTTGTTTTAATTACTTTTCATCTAGACCTTTTACTCACCTGCTTATCCACAACTTTTTCCATTTTTATTTAGCAGCAGTTCCACATGAACTACTTTTCATAGAGGCCACACTTTTGTGCATGTTGAAGGAGAGATTATAAAGAAAGAATATTTGAATCGTAAGCATTTGTTTTGCCTTTCATATCAAACATTGCTAATAAATGTAGATTCACACACATTGACTCAGTATTGCAATACAAGACAAAGGGCAAATTCATCATGCCTTGCAGAATAATTATCCAAAGCTTGTGAATATTGATTTCAAACATGGTTGAGTGATCAGGACTGAACAAAGGCACAGATATCCTCAATAACACGCAATAAAACATCTTTATACACCATTAATGACCCATAGACAAGAATGATCAAGAATGGTTCCTCCTCGTACCTCTTTAAAGGTGCCTTCTGGAACTAAAAATCAAAAAATATTCCATATTCCATAACAGATGGGGGCAGTATACCTCCAGAAAATGTGTTGTGCCGCTGCCGCACGCACTCACGTCTTCAAACAACACAAACGAGCGCTGTTTTGCTCTCTTTCTCCGCATATTATTCAAATAATTTGACACGATAGTAAAAGGTCGGAAGACCGCAGTTTCACGTGGAGCATTTGGAGATTTTTAGAGATCAGAGACTAAATGAACAACATCTCAACACTAAATGAAGACCGACTCATAGACGCCTGTCTCAAAAACAAGCTGTTGCATTTCGACGATATGGGAAAATAAAAGCCTGCAGGCTATTATTTTAAGTTTACGGTATTCGTTTTGTTTATATTACACTTTTATTGTTAGTTTGAATTAATTTGACAGACAGCATTCGCTGATGTTGATCAACCTAGCGAAATTCAGAGCTGCCAGCTCTCACGAATTCACCGTGAGACACATGCAATTAACACTTAGCAAGCAGGTTAGTTAAGCTCTCAGATTCTGTCAATTTTATTATGCAATTCAAACAATAAATACCGTTTTGGCGCTTGTACATGTTACACCACAGATCCCTAGCGCACGTGAACCGATCATCTCTACTAGCTAATGGAAAAAGAACCCGAACACTGTTGAAAGATATGCTACAACTTACCAAAATGTATTCCTCATGCATAATGTCGACCAATCATTTTTTGAACTCTTCCCTGAACTGAAATGTAGTAATGGGCTGTATTTCCACACGACTGACATCAGGTTCAAGTACACACACAAGCCGGCGAGCGCGACTCACTCGTGTACTGCAGTTTGGCTGGTGGTAATGTTGCCCGGCCGCATACCGCCTCCCATGGCCGGAACTGGTATTACGACACCTACCGGGCCGGGGCTAGTCATTTAGCATGCTAATTTAGGTTTATATCTCGGCAGCACTATAACTTGTCAGTTTTTTAATTACATCATTGCACTTATTTCTTCTCATTCTTTTGATGCGTGTAGCTCATTTTTTGGATTTTTACCTCAATTATTACATATGCCACCTTTAAGGTTTAAGTGATTTCCAGATTTACCTAGCCTCAACACACTTTGAATCTTGCACATTACATGCAGTAGGCAGTATTTCAGTTTGATTGTGTTACATATTGATGCAGTAAGAATAATTCAACCAAAAATTTAAATTGTCATTATTTATTTGTCTGTTTGACAATCTTTGTTCTTCTGAACAATAGAACGTTTCAACTGTTTTTTTCTATACTGCAAAAGTTAAAGGGATACTTCACCCAAAAATAGAAATTTTGTCACGATGGGGGAATAATATGGAAGTCAATGGATACTGTCAACTGTCAGGTTTCTAACATTGTTTAAAATATATTCTTTTGTCAACAAAAGAAAGAAATTATTTCAGTTTGGAACGGTTTGGAACATGAAGGGGAGTAAATGGTAACAACATTTTTATTTTTGGGTAAACAATCCCTTTAATGGCATCCAAAACAACACAGACAAAAAAGAAAAATGCTAATTTTCTCTTTTTAACTAATTAGAATGAGGGTAAGTAATTGATTATTTTTTTTAAAGTTATTTTCTTTATTTAACTGTTGGCTTGCACATTACTGTTCTAGCTGACAACTGCCTAATATGTCCTCATGTCCAGAGAATAAATTACCAATTAAACCTACATGCTTCATTCTGTTAGTTTTGAAAAATCAGTCTGCACAGTGAAACGCTTAGCCAATGTGATTGAGGGCGCACATAATTACCACATGATTTACATTAGAATAAGCCTTGTTGTACAGTATCTCATTGTAGGCAGGAGATGGAAATTAAAACAGAGCTGGGCTTTTGACCAAACCCTCCAGAGGCTCCACATTCAAACCGCAGCCTTCTCTCTGCCATCATTAGCATCCTTTTCTATAAGCCCATATACTGAATTCCAAAATCTTGATTCATGTTTTGACACAAAAGATAACAACGCCACAATTACCACTAAGCAAATTGTGTGTTTAGTAAAAGATGTGTTGTATCATGTTTTAAATATACTGAATGAAATATGATGTTATAGAAATGGAAAACACTGCACCATTGGAAGATGGTCAGGGTGGAAAATAGGCTATGATATTGCAAATATCTTTACATTCAATAGTGGAAAGATTATCTCTTGAAGTTCTTATGAGTGTCAGTGTGTTTAAGTAAAGTGTGTGCATGAAGTATTCTGTATTGCTTAACTGCCTTTGAGAAAAGCAGAGATGAAAGTCCGGGGCTCCGCTCACCAGGAGCACATCCCCCTCCCAATGCAGCTACAAGATCACTGATGTTAATCTGTCTAGAAGTCGGCTAGGGGGAACCGTGACATCGCAGCTGGAGAAGTAGCAGCAAACCACATGAATGTAAGAACAAGGCACATTGGGTTTGTAAGACGGAGGAGCCTAATGCAGACGTGCATGCATCACTGTGCATACAAGTGCGGTCCTACAGTCAGACTTAAATGCTGCATGGATCCATGATTAAAATGAAATGAACATTTGCACCCAAAATGAACGTCATTTTCTCAACTCGCATGCTGTTACAAACCTGTTTTGTGGAACACAAAACATACAGTAATTTTTAAAGAATGTCTTGGCGGCTATTTTTTATATAATGAGTTGTCAAGCTCCTAAATGGCAAAGAAAGCATGCATCTGTTGTGCGCACTGGTAGTTGTGGCCTAATGGTTAGAGAGTTGGACTTGTAATCTGAAGGACATGGGCTTGAGTCTCAGTACCGGCAGGAAATGTAGGTGGGGGAGTGAAAGAACAGTGCTCTCTTCTACCACAACGGTGCCCTTGAGCAAGGCATCTAACCCCCAATCGCTTCCTGAGCACCACAGTTAAAAATGCCATTTTGCTTGGTTTTGCACTGCCTGTTAGTTGGTCTGCTGAAATCTATCATCTCTTTTCAGGATGTCTTTATATCTCAGTTCAGCTCTACAGCACCAGAGTTGAGCAAACGGTGCAGAATTGGGGTGTGGGAGGGGGTCATTCTGGTGACATGTCCAGCACATTTGAGCCGAGTGAATTTTAGGCGAGAGGAGAGTGGTTCACTTTTGGTCACTTTGAACAGATCTTCATTCAACGTTTTATCCTTCCAGGTCTTGCCGATTATAAACCTGAGGCATCTAGCATGAAGCACTCTCTTGATGACTGTAGTCCAGCATTCAGAGCCACACAACAGGACTCTCAGAAAACATGCTTCTTCATACACTCTTTAGTGCAGACAGATAGATGCTTATAATCTTTCCCTTTAAGGGTCTGACAGAGTCTACTGCATGATTCATTGAATTTCAAAGTCAAATCTTTTAAGCCTTTAATTACCCTTCCTGCCTTTTAGTAATTCTGAAAATAACAACATTTTTTTATTCATGAGGCTTTTTCATTAATATGCATGCTTTTATGTCATCTATTCACTGTTATAAATTAAAATGATAGCAATACAATTTCCCAGTTAACAAGTTAACTTTCTAAAAAAAAAAAAAAAAAAAAAAAAAAACTTAGGCTATGGAATCACAATAAAGAAAAATACAGTGACAGATTTAGGCTATAGACTGCATTCTGGTGTCTGTATTTTACAAATCATAACCATATATGTTCCATAATGTAGGTACATAACTCATTACTGAAACCTTTGTATAGCTATCTCGTAATATATAGGATTGTAGCTAGGCTAATATAGATATTCGAATTTTAATTTTACCTTGCATTAACTTTTTTAAAGTAAGTATACATTTATAGGCAACATTAAAAACGTGAAATCGAATGCAAAATCTAGGCTATATTTAGGTAACAGGTTTTATTGTAAAGTTTTTACTTTTTCTAGCCGCGGGGTTATTTGTTTGAAGCAGTTGTGACCGCTCTCTGGCTTGGCAAAATGAATGTGTGTGTGTGTGTGCCCCTAGACAATTACAATACTGCATCTCTCTAGCTGAGCAATGGCTGGCTTCCTCGCGGTGCCATAGAAACGCGATCCCGTGCACGCTGCTGTGTCGAGCTCATTCTGAGACGAGCTTGCGGATAGACAAGAGCTGTTTTTAGACAGGGGGTCTCAAAAACAGCAAGAAAGCGAGTTTAAGTGGGAATACCAAAAGTGAGAGATACGGAAAAAACGCTTTGTGGTAAGAAAATATATATATTTATTTATTTATGTTTCAATAAAGTTGGGAGTGTATTATCATGTAGCCATACGTGCTTTGACAGAACTGCATTACCTACAAAGACGCATTGTATTTTTTAGGTACTTGATGAATATTTGTGTACTTCTACGCCTTATTTTCATCTATAATACTGTATATTATCATTTTGTTCGTTATATTTGTTGTTTAATTGAAGAGTTCAAAGTTCCTGCAGCAATGATAGGATTTTCATGCAGGTGTTCAGCTAATTTGCGTCAACCCCTCTTGAAGCTCCCTCGAAAGAGATAATAGGCTGCCCTGTTTCATAATAGTCTAATTAGAAAAAATCTCCATAAAACAACTTTGGGAAGGGGTGGAAGACTTTTATGTCGTTTTCTTCTAATCTAGTTTTTAGTACCTCTTTAATTGACACCATCTGTGGCTGCTTCGTCCCAGGGAAAATATTTATGACCTAAGTACAAAGGTTGATATTCAGTGTTGTATTGATCTCACAATAGTATCTCAGTGCTTTAGTTTTGAGCATATTAAACATATGGCAGTGAAAGGAAGGTGTTGGTGGTGCCCTGAGGCTGGTTAGGACAGCAGCTTACATTTCTAGTTGAATGTTATTAGAGCACAGTTTGTGCAGATCCTCTTGTGAATAGGGTGCTGAAAGAAGGAAGGATGTAGATAGAGTGTACATCACATACATTATCCAAAATGCAGTCAGGATGTGTATCCACATGACACGCTTTTGTACTGCATGTTTATGTGTGTGAGTAAATAAGGGTACAGCAAGTGCAGTGACTTGCTTGTCTGGTGCATTGGCAGTCTGGTCCATAACGGTTCCTCTCAACAGCTCGCTGGGAGCCTTCTCCTGCATTGGCAGTTGATCACACTGGAGCTAATAGTGTTAAAGCATTGTTGTCAGCTACATCTCCTAAAGTTGCAATGTAGGCAAATAAAAGATCTGCTACAACAGGCTGCGGTGTATTGCTTATCATCCCTTACTACACTGACTTAGTGTCCCAACCTTTAGACAGTGCTGCCAGTGCATTTGCTGCCCAAGATGGAATAGCTTGTTGTGGTATAAGCGGGAATTATAAGTGGGAAAAATATCCAAAAATGTGTTTAGTGCAGAACCTCTCAAAATGCAACTCGACAGTTGCCTTCAATGTGCTGTATAGAGACACAGGGACTACAATCATTGTGTTGTTAGTAATATTAATATTTCATTTGTTTCCCAGTGACCTAAATGAGATTTACTTAAGATTTCATGAGATATCTTTTGATGTTGGCGCTAATAAACTTGGTGGAAAGTATGTTAACCATTTGCATTATATGGCAACTGTCTTTCAAATATTTTTTCTGTCTCCAAACTATGTAGCAGCGTTTTATTATGAGCTTTACCGATAATGGATGCATAATATTGGTCGACTTTTTGCTGAGGGGGTTGTATTTTTATAGTACCGTTGGCGCTGTGTCATCAGTACAGCACTATTGACTGGGTCGAACTATATGGCCAACCTCAATGTGTTTTGTTAAAACTTGTTTGAGGTTTTGTTAAAAGCTGCTAGCATCCTCTGTTTATTTCTCTTTCTCTTGCACAGAGTACACTGCGTTTGATGGAAACACATAGGGACAGTTTTTACCTTTAGGCTTAAAGCTGTAGCCAACTGTAGCTACGGCTACTGCCATGTCACACTATTGTCATCTTAAATGCCAAAATTTCAACTTTCATGGCACCCTCATTGTTTCTTTTAAGAATTGGAAGACAGAAAGATTTAGGGGTATTTGTGTTGCCAAATACAGGCATTGGCCACTCACTTCAGCCTATTCTGTGAATGACTTGCCGTGTCCATCAAGACCAGTAAGCTAGCTCTTCTCTCGCCTTATCTCTGGCTCACACTTGCCTTTCGCCTGCACAACAAATGCTAATCTAGCCCAGTTTCAACCTAAAGGAAGGGAATGGCACTTCTAATGTGGCAGATGATGTGATTTCCTTGCTTATCTGGAAAAGACACAGTCCTGAATTGTATCCAATGTAGGCCTTTGGGGTAAAAACAATGCTTTTGAGTTTTACATGTAATGAGCTGTTTTTATAATTGTTCTCAGTTCTCGCTTCCTTCTTCTCTGTTCTGTGCCGAACACACATCAGCCTGTGAGGTGCAATGAAGGCGAGGAACATGCTAATAACTTGTTAAAGCTGCAGTGCGATTTTGCTGCTTCACCTAATTACTAGGAGTGTTTTGTAATCCAACTCTGCTTATATGACTTTGTTAAACAGTTATATTCTGAGTTTAACTGAGATTCAGTTGTTCCTTTTGATATTATATATTGATATATTTTTTTCCTGCAAATTGTTCATCTTAGTTGCATTCTGATTCATATTTTTCCCCATATTAAAAAAAAAAACAATGCAAAATACATTTTATTTACATATATTATATCAACCCCTCCCCCCAAATAAAGTTGGCATGAGAAAAAAATTCCAAAAATCTATTTTCTAAATTGCATGTTACTTCTGTCAGGACTTCTATCGTCAAAGATGATTAACATTTAGCATACATTTTGGATTGGCGGTATGGTTCTGTTATGGGGAAGAACTCTCTGATGGTACTGTACATGCATGCAGCCTAGAAAACAGCGATAACCCCCTTAGGGTAAACAGAACAGAACCAACATAAATGTATTGCAGATATCATTAATGTCCAATAATTTAATGTAGAACATAATTCAAGAAAAATGAGTCTGATTCAAAGAGGAATATCAGAAGCCAAGTCCTGACTGGACGAGTGGAGGAGCTGGGGATGGAGGAGGGTAATTAGCTCCTATGCTGCATGTATACGTAGGGATGCAGTGGTAGGCGTCGTATTCCTATAGGTAGACTTGGATCAGCTGAGAGTCAGCTGACTTGAGCTTGACTGACGTGACCTGCCAGAACTGGCGATACACTTGATTTCTCTTTGGTGACATATATGCCAGACTTCTCCAATCCTTAGTCTGCATAAACCCTGCCCCTTTCCGACAATCAGTTGGCCTATAGATTTTTGATAACGTGTTTCACTTTCAATGTATGGAAGAAAAGATCTGTCACTACTTCCATTTTATGGCTTTAAATTATATAACTGCTATTTTTAACACTTTAGCATTGTCTCTCACCAAAGTTCATGTCCTGGGACCTCTATAAAAGCAAAATCTTTACCCAATATGCTGCAGTATTCTAAAGATTATTTTTGTCATTATCAATAATTGAAGGGTTTTTTTTTCTACCAACACAAAATAGTTCCAATAGAAGCCAAAGCATGGACAAATGCTACTTTTGTGTCATCGAAGGGTAACGCCCCCTTTTGGGGGAAAACAAACGGATCCCCCTGAGAACAGATCTCTCTAGATCTGCAAAGTTTCTTGATAGCAAAAATGGCACAAACTTAAAGAAGCTACTGATATGGGGTTACAGAGGTGTCCTTTTGAAATGGTCGAAAACTGGATTAATGATCCAAATATGGACTATTCAGACATCTACCACTATCTTGTGGAATCACCAAAGCCCCTTTCACACAGAGATTCCGGAAAATACACGGATAATGTGTCCCGGGATTGTTTGATTTCGGTTCATTCACACTGCCAGTGATTTGCCGGGATCTGTGAGTGCATTCACACACAACTCGTAAAGATCCTTTAGGCCTATATGACTTTTCGACGACTACTGCTCTGGGCTACGTGTAACAAAATGAAGATCAAGCCTTCTTGGCTACATAGGTCCTATACATATTTTGCCGTACACTGTAAACCTTTTTACAACTTTCAAAGTCCTAGCATTTTTTGGACACAAGCAGAAACCAGCCAAGTCCTCTTTAGTCCTAGCCTACCACTATTTCAACAGTAACTTATAGTCGACAACAAAACTATGTCAATAGCATAAATCAAGTTAAATATGATCCAAGTGACATGGCCTCATCGTCTAGTTTGTCATACTGTGAGTGTTAATGACAGTATATGTATATATATATATATATATATATATATACATACTAGAGCAAGTTCTGTACTCAAGGGAATCCATTTGTTTTCACCAAAAAGGGGGCGTTACCTTTCGATGAGGCAAAAGTAGCGTTGGTCTATGAAGTTTTGCATGTCACTAAGCAACATACAGAGTGGCCAAGTGCTACAAGAGCATCAGCAATTTTCCCACAAATCACTCCACTCTGGGAGAAACCCAGCTCCGAGCAATCTTGGAGCAAGAGAAACTCTACTTCGTCCGGTCACATTCACTTTGACTTAAAAAAAAAACTGTTCGCCTCAGGCAAAATCACACAGCTCTTCATGATCCAATCACTACTCTGGTTTGGAATACAGATCACAGTCAAGCTTTTATTCTATATGTCAAAAAATATTTTAGACAAATAAAGCCAGTAGACTTAACAATCTCACCTCCAAATATGTAGTTGTGATCATACTTTTTTTATTCTTACTCTACCTAACAGTTCTCATAGAAGAATTTCAGTTAATGTAAAAGTATCCATAGCTGTTTGTCACTATAACTTAATTATTGATTGCATGAATTGCAGTGATGTGGATTGGTTTGATCAGTGTAGGTGGCTGTATTTCGAAGACTCAATGGAGACATAACATATGATGAATAACTGTACTGTTGAAAGCGGTTTTATGCATTAGGGGCACTGAAATTACAATCGAGAGAGGTAATCGTAGGTTATATGAAAATTACTACTCAGCAATCAGCGTAATTACTTGTCTGCAAATGAAAGGCCATGAAAGAAGAGGACTTTCCCATGTTGTCAATGGCCCATGGCCACCAGGACAGGAGCAGAGGGAAATATGGCCGTGAAATAATCACGGCAGTCATTTAGTGATTTTGCTTTAGGAGTTTTTACTTTTTAAGGCCTACTCTGCGACAGTGGCGTAGGCAGAAATTGTATTTTGGGTGGGCCAGTGAAAATGTGAGTGGGCCTATAGGTTTTCATAGAAAAAAAATACTTCAATAATAATTAACTTTAGAGAGTAGAAAAATTAATAGACAAACTGCAAAAACAGTAACACCTTTATATTCGGCAAATCATCATGTTCAACCAATAGACTCAGAGCTCAATAAAGGCTGGACAAACCAGTGTGTAGACAATAACTTGTCTATTTTGTTCAGGCTAGTCAGCTGTTCAAAGACAGTTCACCTGAAAATAAAGTAAGCTAAAATAATAATATCGCAGTTAGATCGGCGGGTAAACCCACGTCAGGCAGACCGGGGAGAGAGGGAGAGAGCCGCCAGCACCTGACTAGTCTTCTTGTGGGTTTATGAGTCTGAAGAACTGGCTGGGTGGACTCGATAGATGAAGGCAATGGCGTGTCTTCTTCCTCAACTCTCGCTTTTTCCAAATAGCATTAAAGAAAGTTGTTTAGCCATTATTATGGCGCCACCGAGAGTTTTCCTATCGGAACCCCCAGCAAGCGTTCCAGAGGGAGGCTTTCTACAACTTGCTTCGACAGTTGCATTTTATTCGGCAAAACAAATTAAACATACACAGCAGTCAACAATAAATCAGGTATATATTAATATATTTTCTTAAATACGTTTGAATTATAAAAATAAACTAAAAATGTATTTTTATCAAACTTGCCTGGGCAGGCCAGTGAGTAGTGTGGGTGGGCCAGTGCCGCCCTGGCTCAATACTGGCTACGCCCCTGCTCTGCGATTGATGCAAGTATCCATGCCAAATAAATACTACCAGCTTATCTGCAGGACGTAAGATCTTATTACTGGAATCAATTCACCCTGCAGTTTGTTCATGCTGGGAATACTTGGTCCTGCAGTGAATGAAATAAATGATTAAAAAGAGCAAATCATCGCAACATACCAGCACTATAAATAGTGTGATTTTAATGAAGCACTTTTGAGATGCTTATTAAAGTGCTTTGTATCTGCTTTAGGCCTGTGTTTCGAGTGTTGATGACACGCTGTTCTCTATTCATTAAAGTGGGCAATAGCCTTATGTTCCCTTTGCCGGCCCTGACCACAGTTGTCACAACCGTATACCACAGGGACTTGTGAACGGCTGCAAGCTAATAGTAGGAGCACATTTAACTGGATTTCGCCCTCTTCCCTCCAGAGCTTTGATAGGGCTCAGTAGTATTTGATGGAGCTTACATAGAGTCTTGGAGGTTGAGAGAAAGTGTTAGGTCTATATAAATCTCTTTTCTCATTGCATTGGATTTACTTTATATGGCAAATCAATAAGGTAAATAATTAGATGGGTTTATTGTTCTGCAAAAAGTATTTTAATAGATTCTCGAATACAGTCAATAATATTTCAAATCTATTTAAATTCTTTTTTTTTTAAGAAAACAGTTAGCATTGCTGAAATATATCATTCACTTTTAAGAATAACATCATCAATTTTTCTATTTAATCTCATGGCTGAACAGAACAGTGTTTGATGGCAACACCACCGCTATTATATCATAAACACTGTAACTGAAACTAATTGGACAAATGTGTTCAGCACTATTTTTATGATTGCATGAAGGATTGAGGGATAACTGAATAAGGTATTTCTAACAAACCGTGACAGATGAAAGCAAAATATAGCCTTGGGTTTGCAATTTTGCAGCAGTGACAGCAACACTACCAACAATGGCGCTAAACCCTTACTTAGCAGAGTTAAAATAGAGGGTGGGATATGTCTAATGGACAGGTTTCTATGGATACCAGGTTAGATTTAAAGACACTTGAAGAGAAGTTTAAAGGAAAAACCCTGGGGCTTTGGATGCTGTCTGTCACTGGTACCAAACAAACCTTAATTAGATGTAGCCTATTGGTCACAGGAAATGTTCCACTGGATTTGTTTCAGCTTCATATGGGAAAGCAAAAACACATTTAAATCTCATTCATGAAAAAAAAAAAAAAACTCTTTAATATTATACTCAGTCATGTTAAATAATACTACTGCTTGATCAATGTAGACTTCATTATACACTGAACAAACAAAACAAAAAAACACTTTTCCAGATTTATTAATTGTGATCTACACAAAAACAATTGTGTTTCTCTATTAAACTTAACCTCTTTGTTTTCAATCACTAATTCTCTAGAATGTTCAATCTACTTGATTAAATTATGTAGGGTTAATGTGATCCAATTTTCAACATTCACTGCATGCTTTGGGACTTAATGGATGGAGTAAACTGTTGAAATGAAAAATCATTTGTGTCTTTAAGCAAGATGGAAATGAGAAAAGGGAGACTTATTAATTATTATCTTATTAAGTGAACAAAACATATGAAACTGAATAAATTGATCCTGTCAGAGAAATATTTAAAATGTTTAATTGGGTCACTTAAAAATAACCTCAGTCCATTGAATTTTGTGAAGTTACTGTATGTTTGCGTAACTTGATTCATGTGGAACCAATGTACATAACTACAGTGAACTTGTAACTGATATGAAAAAGAAAACAGTTTCCACTCAAAAGTAGAAACCAATGTTTACAGTCTGAATACACACTGAAAAAGGTTTTTGCACTCATGTTTTTAACTAAAGTTCACTTAAATGGAATTAGGTAAAAATCTATTTAACTAAGATATGTGAATTAACAAAGAGAATAAGTAAATTGAACTTGCCCAGTTAGAGTTTGAGTAATTTATACACTCTCAGAAAAAAAAGCTGTCACTGGGGCTGTACCTTTTCAAAATGTACACTTTTGTACCCAAAGGCTGCATATTGGTACCTTAGTGGCACATATTAGCACCTAAAATGTTCATTATTAACACCTAAAATGTACATATTAGTACCTAAAATGTACATATCAGCACCTAAAATGGACATATTAGCTCCTGAAATGTACACATTAACACTTAAAATTTACATATTAGCACCTAAACTAAAATGTACATATTAGCACCTAAAATGTACATATTAACACATAAAATGTACATATTAGCACCTAAAATGTACATATTAGCACCTAAAATGGACAAAAGTTTACCTTTTGAAAAGGTACAGCCCCAGTGACAGCTTTTGTACCTTTTTTTTTGAGAGTGTATACCCATTTAAAGTTTACTTTGGAGTAGGGTTGTGCCGATAGACGATAGTATCGTGTATCGACGATAGTCTGACATATCGCCGATGGCAGATGCCTTTGACGATATCAATACGATAATTGGCTCGTTTTACCATAATGTATTAAATTATTATTATTAGGCCTATTATTATTATTATTATAAAGCTAGTATTGTTATTAAATGAATATTAGGAACTACAATCAATTTGCCTTGCCTAAATTTACAACGACATCACCTCATAACAATTGCATCAACACACTAATGAGGACTCCTCTAAGAGAATGTTTTTAAAACAGACTAAAAAACATCCCACATCAAAATTTAATTGCAAGGTGATCCATTCACAAATTATCAAGTGTGCTCGTTTTAACAGAAGCAAAATTCAATTTCCTACAGATCCAAGATGAAAACGGCATCGTTGTTCGTCAGTATTTGTTTCCGTAACACATTAACAAAACGTTTAATGACACTAACACTAAAAACAATACAATTACTAAATAGTATTAATAATAATATCACTAAAATAGTATTATAGTTACCGTTATCATCGTCGTCTCTGAGGGAACGCGGCGTTAATGCAGATGCCGAAAGCAGTCCGTTTTTACTTTCACTTTCAGAGATTGAGCGCGTTTACATGCGACGACTTTCTTAACCTGATTATGTTGAATAAACTTGACAATGCATGTGGTCATGTAAACGTTTCCTTTATCTGAGTCAAGTCATAAGTATAAACCGATCGACTCAGCTAGACGTTTGGCCCTTGCTCTTGTTTCTCCCGGGATTTAAAACACATTAACCCGCGTACTTCGTGCTTACTGAAGTGCGCATGTGAAGTGCGCAAAGAGCGCACTGCTAGGGCTTTTTCTGACCCAAGAAATTATTAAAACGTGTTTTCATCTCGTGCAGAAATAGGCCCTAGTCAAAATGCTTCATGTAACGGCATGAGGATAGGCTAATGTGTCCGTAAATTTCCCGTTGACAAACAAAAGGATTAGGATCTCTTTTTTTTTTTTTTACCTCACTATACCAGGAAATAACCTGATCCTATTAATAAACACTCCACCTTTGCTAGCAAAATAGAAAAAATATTCTCGTATATAAAACAAGCAAATTAATGAGTAGGCTAAATAATCAAGTTAATAATCAAATGTTAGCCCCGCCCCCTCACGATACTATCGTGTATCGCCGATCTCACAGGCTGACGATAGGACGATATGAAAATGGAGCATATCGCCCAACACTACTTTGGAGTTCTCTGTTTCAAGTACGCTATACTCAGTTTTTGTACATTTTACTCAAACAATGTACCACTGTATAAAGCCGTGTTTTTATTGTGTATGGTAAACAATAAAGTAGATTTCTTGTTGCATTTTGTAAGACAAACTGTATTATAGTGAGGTACCATAACCCCACTGAGGCCTCGGGTACATGGTTACAATCAGTGGATAGTTTTATGAATGGATTATTTTGAGTAGAAAATGAATTCCAGATGTAAAAAAACAACAGGTTAATAACTTAACATCAAAAGCAACAATACAACATTGTAAATATAACTAGAAAACAGTGAAAAACCAAACTTATTAATTATTCATGACCCGCATGATGAGAACAGTATCAGAAATTTGAGTCTTTACTTAATTTGAAAACTTTGATTTCAACACAAAAAATCATTTGTAAATATAACAAACCATTCCAAGTAAAATATAAGTTCTAGCTTGAGTTGAACTAATATTATATTGAACTTATAATAAAATTGAACTTGTATTATAATACGTTGAACTTATCTACAAGCTTGAGTTGAGTACTAATATAAAATTTTCTCTTTACTTTAAATTCTTACCTGAACTATCTTATTCAATGTAAAAATTACATTTGTTTGTTTTTTCTGTAGTATTTACTTCACCACAGAATTATTTTTATTCAAATTGCCATTAGTATTACTGAGGAGCAGTTGTGTTTTTTTTTTTTGTTTTTTTTTTGTGCATGTAAACATTTACTTCACTGCAAAGTCTCTGAGGCCTTTGTAGGATGTTGAATCTTGTTAATGCACTCCGGCTTGTTTGAGGTTAAGCTGTCAAAGCGTAAACAGTGTAATGGTTGTGTAACCTTTCATCACACCCATTAATATTTCATTTGCGGCAGAAAAGAGTCTAACTGCTGAGAGGCTAATATGCGTATTGACATATAGTACTGCGTATGAACTTAATATCCTTACTGGGTAATGCTTTAGATTACAGCCCGCAAAGTTCTGCGTGAGTAAAACAAATTTACAGCGTAACTTTCGGTAATAGTGTACCTACAAAAATACATGTAGGTATAAGGGACATTGGGGAATAAAGCAGGAACAACCAGGAAAATTAACAAATTATTTATACTGTAAGTATTTTAGAACTAAGAGGTACTTATTCTACTTCTGATTGGCAACAATCTTACGTTTGGGAGCAATTTAACAAAAACATACACTGTACCTTTTTGTAACAATAATACATATAGCATATAGGCTTTTTTTTGTTTCAGGGCAAATAAAAGTATTGCATTTTTTTTTTAAATAGCTCCTTGTTCTATATTGGGTAGGTGGTGCGTGTGACCCTCTTGTTCCATGTAGTTACAATAAAAATACATACACACAATCTGACACCACTGACTTTGAAACCTTTATCTGAGAAGCAACTTATTTCAAAACAGATTTACAAAACTTCTTATTCTTTATCAACATTTCATTTTAATTGCTAACAGCACACTTGTTTTTAAAAACAAAACTACAAATAAGAGGTCAAGTCCTGATGATACCTTTGGTCATGTTGTAGAATACCTATACACAAAAGCAGCCAACTATACAGATGAATTGTCTCTGGTACAGTACATTTGCTCTACTAAATTAGACTGTACAGAAATCAGAAACGACACATTTGCAATTAAACAACGAATTATTAATTTTGATACAGTGTTGTACGTTCATAATTTTTTGCCACAAAGTCTCCCAAGTGGACGATTTTCCACGTTTATTGGCACATTCATTATATTGTCAAGTTGTTTATGTGCTCCCACAGTCCCCCAGTAGGAGAAGTGGATAACTGTGAGAGTGTGATTGAAATGAGAATGTACATTGTGCCGCACCTGTTTATTTTCTTGGTTGCCAGCCAAGTGCTCCATCCCTGAGAGGCGTGCACTCCAACGCATTTGTAATAATAATCATAAAAAAATGATTTATTTTTCATCCACTCAGAGATATAATTGTTGCCGTCGAGCAGGAATTTGACCAATGACCTGCTCTTCTTGAATGAAGTCGTCTGTAATTACATTTAGCTCATTTGCAATTCCATCTGGAAGTTGGGTGCACTTCAGTGTTAATGCTGTCTGAGAAGTTTTTGCAGTCTTAACGATTTACTCATTACCCTGTGATATTCACACTTTTTAAGAGGCCCATTTTGAAGGCGTAAGAACCAATTACTGTTGCTATAAAGAGGCAAACCGACTGTGGATCACACTGAATGATCATTTTTACAACTATGCTATAAGTTGTAAGTTGTCTTGTCAGCATGTGCTGATTAATATTTCTGTTTGTGTGCTTTGTGGTGCTTTATCAATACGTGTGCTGTAGTCATGGTATGATCAGGACATTTGTTTTAATAAATTCACCACAGGATAAAGAAAGATATTTCATTGAAATATGCCGTTTTAAACCGATGAATGCTGGCATCAGGTTTTGCGGAGATGCATGAGAGGCTAAGCCATTGATAGCACCTCTACAGGTTCTCTTTGATCATGTTTAAGCTGCTCATTTTTAATCTAATTTATAAAGAGCTGCTTGCTGTTGCTGATTTTGTATGCCAAGGCTCAACAATAAGGATGGGCTGCTGGCTCAGGGTCAGTGTGAAAGAGTTTCGAGCGAGTTGAAAAAACGTATTCATTTAAAACGTAAAATCATTGTTAGACCTCACCCTGCTAAAAAAACTCCAGTCAACAGCATAAGGTATGTTTTGCACACTGGGACATTGTTTTGCAATGTACATAAGCTCTTTTTAACTGGTTTTAAATTATTTATATACAGGTCTTTTGAAACAGGAGACAATTCCTTTTGAATCTTTAAAACGTTTTACCAGTGACATTGATTGATAATGTAATCATTACTAAAACCATTACACATTTTCAGTTTCAGCAGTGGAAGGAAAAAAATTACTAAGTTACAAAATCAATAAATCACGATTTAACCTTGTATTGTTTTCCTTCATATCATTAATGTGTTAAATATAGAAATATCCCAGCAAAATGAATGCTTGTCCTTAAAACACAGACAGCTTACACTACAGCTGTCATGCTGTGGTAAGAAGCATAGTTTCTCATTAAAAATGACATGGACTTTAATTTATTATTTTGGGCACAATACTCAAGCTATCATTCAATAGATTATATGTCTTTCAGTCCATTTAAATATATACATGTCAAAAAAATGATGTTGTGGAGAAAGTTGCTGACTCAATTAACCACATGTATATGGGAGTAAGGTGTGCAAATGCTGCATGCATGTTATTGTGATTAGTAATAATGGGTTTCTTTTGTTTATGTAAATTTACTATACTAATGTTATACATGAATTGCAATTTCAAATCAAATTTGCTAAAGTTATTACTCTGCCATCTGCATTTGACACAAGCCTTTGGTGGTTATCAGTGATTTTTGTCAGATTTGCACAAAAAAAAAAGTCACCGGCGCCTTTAAAAAGCTGTCATTATTGTTTTGCATCTTATGCTGTCGTTTTCCAGAAAGTGTGTTTATGAATTTATGGAGTTATATTTTTAACTGTATAATTTCCAGCCTGCATTTAGTATATCTTTAAATCTTTCAAAACACCAGTTGGGTCAACACAGTTAGTACGCTTTATAATTGTGATGGAAATGTATCTAGAAGGGGCATTTATGTTATGTGCATTTTTTTCAATGTCCCCCTCTGTCCATGTTGTATCTTCTGTCCAGACATTTCCTTCAGTCTCCTGCTGCTTGTATTTGCGTTGTGTGGTGTGGCCCTGCTGGGTGTCATCAGCGTCGCCACCTGGAAGCTGTGCTGGGTGCCCTGGCGCAGCAAAGTGCTTTCCTCTAGCGCCACCGCCCTTGCCCCCACCCGGCCAGAGAGAGACCAACACAGAGAAGAAGGTCACGGTGACTACTACCCAGCCCTTGGAGACATCATGGCATCAGACAAGCTGAAGGATCCTGGCAACTTTCTGGAGGCGGCAGTGAAGATTAGTCATACATCGCCAGATATCCCTGCAGACGTGCAGCTGTCCATGAAGGATCATTTGTTGAGACGTACGCGTATCTCGCGGCAAACAACCGAGCCGGCCTCTTCTAACAGGTCAGTGTTCTGGAAGAATGAAGAAATGTTTGTGTCTGAAGACCTTCACATAGGTCATCAGGGTTTACAGTATATACAAAGCCATTATGAGGTTAGTTCCAGTCATTCCTAATCATGTTCATACTTTGGAAATCTTGTAAATGTCAGACACAATTAGACCTGAAGGAGGTCTCTGGGTTTTATTTACTACAAAAAAGGTCAGATGGTGAAAAACCACAATAACTCTAGAGTACAACCATATTTAGCGGGAACATTATGGGAAGCTTACAGCATATCCAGAATTATCACCATCAATTTGCATTTGATCATAGGTTATAATTCAAATGTAGATTAGCACCTGGTGTGCTGCTTTGTGAAAGAACCCATGCATCAGATCAGCATGCCAAATTTTGTCTGATTGTTGCCAGGCATAGTTCCTTCAAGAAGCACCTTCCCAGACAGATGCACCATGTCACCAGTCTGGACCGCGGAAGTGATTTTTTAGACGTGGAGGAACATCCCATCTGCACCGCTGCCTCTCTTGGACGTATCCAACCTGAACTCTACAAACAGAGCACAGTAGAGGCAGAGGAGTCATCTAAGTATGGCACTGAAAAAACATGCGGCAAGATCAACTTCTCCCTTAAGTACGATTATGAGGGAGAGCTCCTTCTCGTCACCATCCTCAAGGCATTCGACTTACCCGCGAAGGATTTGTGCGGCAGCTCCGATCCTTACGTCAAGATCTACCTACTCCCTGACCGAAAGCGTAAATTCCAAACTCGCGTGCACCGCAAGACGCTCAACCCCACGTTTGATGAGACCTTTCAGTTTCCGGTCCCATACGAGGAGCTGGGGACCAGAAAGCTCCACTTGAGTGTATTTGACTTTGACCGCTTCTCTAGGCACGATATGATTGGTGAGGTGATCCTGGAAAACCTTTTCGAAGCTTCAGACCTCTCGCGGGAGACATCCATATGGAAGGACATCCAGTACGCCACTAGTGTAAGACAATTCATCCTCTTTACCTCTTAGTGAGACCAGACCCCACTGGTGATTTATCACATTAATGTGGCTTATGTCACATTAATGCGACCCTAATGATTTGTTTTTTTTAAAATATAGGAATACACTTGTATTGAGTATTTCTGAAAACACAAACAGTGATTAATTAGATGATTCATAGACTGTGTCCTATGGGGTGTGATATGGTAATTTGTTGAAATTGTAATTACCAAACATGATAAATTGTGCATATTAAGTACTAAAAATTTCGTTTTATTATATGATATGACAATACTGAGTCTGCAATAATATAAGTTCTGTTATCATTTACTCACCTTCGTGTTTTTCCAAACCTGTATTACTTTCTTTGTTTTGTAGAATATAAAAGTAGATATTTACAATAACGTTTTTTGTCCATGTGATGAAAGACAATGGGGTCCAACATTTTTTTAAATATCCTCTAGTGTCCATTTTTTCTTTACTATAAACTGATGCATTTATTGCCAAATTCTGTTTTATTCAAGGTCAGAACTTTTTTGTGTAGATTTTTTTAGTATTTGATTACTATTTAATGTATGTAATATATTTAAGGAAAGAGATGCTCAGTGCCCTGAAATTCCAAAATAAGGCCAGACTATTTATCATCTGTTATTTTGGTGCAGCAGGACTCTTACATGTTAGAGAGTGTAGTGTATTGAGTTTCAGGTTTGTATCGCTTCTACTCAGCAGGGTGTTTCTGGCATAGACATTATAGGCAGTCGCCTGAGGTTCTCCAGGGCAAAGCTCTCAGACGCTCTTCTTCTGTATCACTCACCTGCAGCAGTTTTACAGCAATGTGCAGCACGCTTTCAGTTCCACCCAACGCTTTCTTTGAAATTGAAGTTTTCCAGACAACTTTTCAAAACTTGTCTGGTCTCACCAAGGGCACCATTGAAGTCAAAACTGCCATAGCCACTTCTAGTCACACTTGACAGAGCTTACTGTAGCTATTTGCTGCCTCTCCTAATCAAAAACATTCTGCACTATTAATCGTTAAAAGATCGTGATCTCGATTCAAAGTCAAACACCCCATTTTATTCAACCTTTAACAAAACTACACCAAAACATTAAAATCTGTGTTTGCACTGCCACTGACCCCGAGAAAGCAGTTATCACATATTGGTATGAAACAGCTTCACAAACAGCACAGTATGGTTATTTTTCTTACAAATATTAAAATTATCACAGAAGTACTAGGATAAAAGTTTTTTGTTAAGATACTAACATTAATGTCTATAATTGCAATTAAAATAGATCAAATCATCTTTAAATCTAAATGAGTGAGCCACTGAATAATGTATTCAAACCGGTTTCTTTTTATATTATTCATTGAAATTAAATAAACAATTTTAAATAGATTGCAGCAATTAACATTTTTGTTGTTAAGTTGTCTGTTCAGAAGAATTGTGAAACAATTGTGATTCTCAATTTATCCAGAATCATGCAACTCTAATATAAACTGTACAGTTTAATATGTAAACGCTTTTATTCATCAGAGACATTTTTTTTTTGGCCTTGAAAAGATTGGAATCCTGCGATTGACACAATGATAACCAGGACTGCACTGATAACTTGTGAGTAAAATATACTGTGTTAGTCTAAACTGGGAAGGGTCACACCACTTGCATATTGTTGTCCTATTGTTGGTTTAATTGGCTCTCCTCATTTGTAAGTCGCTTTGGATAAAAGCGTCTGCTAAATGATATGTAAAATAATGCTAATTATATCACTGATACAGCCACGCAAACTGCAGTTTAACTAACAAGTCTTACTCTGTGACTCGAGACATGTCCTAGTTGTTGTCGAGGTAATCATGTCTATGGTATTCATGGCTATGACTTTTATAGTGCTGTGAGGAATACATTCACATGATTGATTTTAGTAAATGCTAGACATCACTGATCTCAGTAGATGAGCTGTCAAAAGGCTAAAGCCCTCAAGATGGGTTAAATGTGGGAGAAAGACCTAAGGAGTTGTTATGCACTCACTACCTTTCATCTGAATGGTCTGTCAGACCAGTTTATTAATGGCAGTTGTTGGCCCTGGTTACAATCAATTCATCTCTAGTTTTCAGGCTTGCTGAAGAGACTTAGTAGTACAGCATCTTTATGAAGTAGCAACCATATTTAGATGTGGCAGTGCATCCCATAAATTATCATTGTATTTGTCTATAGAATACAGGACTGACTTCCAAACTTCTAAATGAAGACAACCCTGATATGTTTGGTTTGAAACATTTTGGTTTGTCACTACCTGAGTGAATTCAGTTGTCTGTTCTGTAAAATACCAAACTGATTATTCCTATAGGAATTGTTCCTAATGGTTTTATGTCCCTATCTTTTTCATAAAACCATTATTATGTGAATTGTGTTCTATTCAATGCATCAGTTTAAGTAAGAATGTTTTTACACTGCATTTTCGCTTATTAAAAATACTATTTAAAAAAATTGGGTCTGTACGGTTTTATTAATGTTTTTGACAGAAGTCCCTTAAAATAAAATCATTAAAATAGTCCAAGTGACTACAGTGGCTCAACCTTAAGTTTATCAAGCAACAAGAATTTTGTGCGCAGCGCTTCTGTGTTGTCAGAATGTTGGCTCACTATTGGCCAACACTGGTCTTGTGTGTGATGCGTGAGGAACAACGTGAGGTTGAGTAATTACTGACAGAATTGAAATTTTTGGGAGAACTAACCCTAATCTTACCAGGTCTTCAGTCTCACAATCCTTGAGAAATCATTCTAATTTGCTGATTTGATGCTCAAGAAAGATTTCTTTGTATTATCAATGTAGAAACTATGATGCATTTTTTCAAGATTATTTAATAAATAGAAAGCTAAAAAACAAAGAACAGAGCACCTTTTTAAATATTTTTTTAATGATTTAATGCATCATTTCTAAATACAAGTATTAATTTTTCAAAACAAAAAATCTTACTGACCCCAAACATTTAAATAGTGTACAGAATTGGGATTAAAGAAGTTTAAATTTGCTCACCGTCAGTACGAAATACTAACATAATGAAGATTATGAATAGTAACTACTATACAGTATTATTTTATTTGTAATGATGCCATGGTCAACTGGATTTTGTGTGTCTCCATTTGATTCTGCAGGAAAGCGTTGATCTGGGAGAGATAATGTTCTCTCTCTGCTACTTGCCAACTGCAGGGAGACTCACACTTACGGTCATCAAATGTAGGAATCTCAAAGCCATGGATATTACCGGTTATTCAGGTGTGCTGCTGTCTTTTTTATGTTTGTGTCTTTATTTTCTTTCATCTGTGTCCTTCTTGGCTCCATCTTTATACACATAGACAGACACATTTATCATTGTCAGCAAGCGAATTACAAGTGCTTTCATCAGACATTTTCAGACCATGAGAAGACAAGGTTGATACGTTGAGAAATTGATGTCACACCTCCCTGCTCTGTTGGCAGATCCGTATGTGAAGGTGTCACTGATCTGTGATGGGAGACGTTTGAAAAAGAAGAAAACTTCCATAAAAAAGAACACATTGAATCCAACATATAATGAGGCGATAATATTTGACATTCCCCCAGAGAATATGGATCAAGTCAGCTTACACATATCGGTTATGGACTACGATCTGTGAGTGTTCTTCAATATCTGATATTTTCTCTGTACAAATATTATGTTGTGTTGTCTGTGTGCTTCACAATATATTCCTTATTCTCCTGGTGTGTAGAGTGGGACATAATGAGATCATTGGAGTCTGTCGTGTAGGGAGCCATGCTGAGGGACTTGGAAGAGATCACTGGAATGAGATGCTCGCTTACCCTCGAAAACCCATTGCTCACTGGCACCCGCTCGTAGAGCCCAAGAAGTCTGAGAAGGAGGTGACTGTCGGTTCTCAAACGTTTCCAGAGTGGAAAAGTACATTTTCATTTCAATATTCAAATCTCTCCCTCTCTTTCCTTCTGTTTTCCGTCTCTCTTTCAGTGGAAGACTCGCACCGCAAGCTTTGACAGTCAAGGGTCTTGTCCATCTCCCAGACTCCCTTCTAGTCCATAAGTGAGTGACGACTTCTCTCTGCGTCTTTAAGCCAAGCATCTCCCAGGGACTGATAGTGAGATTTAAGATATGTTCTTAGGCAACATGTGACACAACTTATGTCTGTGTGGACAAGTTGGAAGAAAGAGGGTGCTCTTCAAAACTTTTCAAAGTGCAACTGAGCCTAGCCAATTGTTAGCTTTTTATGTCTCGATGGAAGTTTTGCTCAAAAGCTTTGCTTTGGAAGTGAGCAAGAGGTTATACACTTCAAGATGGATTAAGATCCCCACAGGGGTAAAAGGGTGTATTAGTTCATTTATATTGGTAGATGTATTATATTTTAATTGACATTATAATAGTACGAATATATAGTTTATTATATATTTGGCCATAATCCTCCTTCTTTTTGTCTTCTTTGAATAAAAAATACATGTGTTTAGAGATTATGACTGGAGAGATATGTTAAGTCCTCAATACGTTCAACCTATTAATGTACTGTATTAGCCGAACTTTATATTATTTACAGAGCAGAGATATTCTGTTGATCTTCCTTTCGTTTGTGAAGTAGTGAAACTGTTCTGCCTCAAAAATGCCAATGCCAATAATTATTTTTATCCTGTCTACATATGTATCTTCCTGTGTAAACTGTAAACTGTTTCCTTTGTTCTTATTTAAACATTTATGTTTCTGATGGTTCTATGGCTATTTTGAAAAAATGTACCATATTTTTCTTCAAACAAGTTCAGGTCAGTTAAATGCAGCCATGCACAGCTTTATCCTGCATCATCCATGTACAATGTACAACTGGCTAAAATTGTCATAATTTCACCATGCAGTAATTGTAGCTTCCAAAGTATAACCATAATGAATAGCAAGGGTTAAGGCCGCAAAAATCCATGGCTTTCTAACAAGACTTGAAATGATATCATTATGTAAATTAGAAGCACTGTTTTACAAAGACCAATTTTTTACTTTACATAAAATGTGACAAATGTTCATTGTTCGGTATTTTTCCTGTTACCTTTGAGGTGTTTTCTCTTCAGATAACATGATGTAATTTGTTGACTGGCTTGGATGGAACTCACTGTATCAGTAATCACTGGAACTGGCATTTCTGTATGAAATGCCTAATTCAGAGCCACTTTTCCCCTTTTATATTGAGAATTTGTATAATAGTAATTGTATAACTGTTTCAGAACATCCCCTTGTACTTTAAGTGTGATTAAAGATCTTGCTTCTATATGTTTTGTTCTACTTTTATTTTTTGTTAAATATCAATATCAGATTCGGGCCAGTTCACACAGAACGTGTGGCAGTGGAATGGAGAAATTTTTAGAATGTTTTGTCATGTGTGATCAGATTACACTACTGCTGTTACATTGTTTCAATGTAAACTAGCGTTACAAGTACGTGTTTAAAATGGTGTTCTAAATACATGGCGCTCAAGTTAAAAAGTTGCTCTAGACTTGCTTTTTTATTCCACTATCATGTTTAAATGAACTCAAGATGTAGAAAAACAACCACCTCTACGCGGCTCGAATACTTGATTCTGATTGGATAACTGACCATTCAGCAGTTAAGTGTTTGGCTGTCTTCACTGAAAGTGTTACTACCTTCATGTCTTTGGCATATTTCGTATATAAGAAAGAACTAATTGGACTATGTCAAAAAGTGTATACGCTGATTTCACGCAGCTGCTATTTTGAAATCGAAAGCGAGGCTCTGGTGGGAAGAATCTCGGAAGTACGGATAGACAACAATGTCTTGGATTTCCAACCTGAAGCTGCTGCCGCGATTTAAACTATTAGATGTTAATATCCAATATAGGATATGTATATAGTTCGTTCCTGCTTCTTTTTTGTGTTCTGAATATATATTTAAAAAATGTATTTATAAATGTCACTGTATATAGTATAAACTATGAAAGAAATGTATGTACATTTTTAGAATAACAAATTTCTACATTAAACACAACAATACGCCATGGCATTCGCGACTCTCCTATGATTTAAAGTGACACTTCCGGTTTTCTTCCCACCGGAGCCATTTCAAAATGATGGCTGCGTGAAATCAGCGTATTGACTGACTCATTGTTTAAATTTTGTATTTCTTCTTCCAAAACATGTTTTTGTCTCACCCTGATTCAATTGGTTAAGCCTAGACAGAGCAGGATTGTTTTAGTTATTTAATATATTTTATTTAAAGCTACACTGTGTGATTTTTACCCCCATCTAGCGGTGAAAAGGTATATGACCATCCAGTGAATATTAGTTTCTGTTCCTCTCAATTCCGATTTCGTTTTAACTCCTACGGTGGCCAATGTAGTCCAAGATTAACATGGCTTACAGTTTGACCTCGTCCATGAGTGTTAACTCAAGCGTAAACGCGAAAGGCGAAGCTTGAATTAACAGGTATGTCCCTCTTTGGCTAATGTACTTTCAAGTTGGAGGGGCAACATGGCGACCGACATTAGAACGCCTTACCCGTATGTATTTTCAATGTCATATTATACACTCACGAGAATACTTTATTACTTGAACGAAGTACATATACATTAATGAACACATATATTTTTGAAAGAACTAAGTGTTTTTAGCTAAGAATAAACTAAAAGAGTCACAGTGTAGCTTTAAAATGATAAATTGCCATATGTAGCTCTATTAATGGGTAAACCAACAGTAACGTCTTCAGCTAGTCAGCTTGAGATCTTTTTCTATCTAAACTGGTTATACAGTATCTCTAAATCCTAGTAGTGAATGTGACCATAGGATATTCATCCCCACAATACCAAAACACAACCAAATCAGTTTTTTCTGACCTCTAGAGGGCCAAAAATTTGCACAGTGTACCTTTAAGTATTGATATCACTGTAATATTGTTGATGTGTTCCTCTAGTTGCTAGGTGAATTGTTGCAATTATTTATTAACTGCAAATGTATTTATTAACGGCACATTTCATGTCAAAATAAAATATAAAAACATTTTATTAGTTCTGCTCCAGGCAAACTAAGTTAAAATGGTTCTTTCTTGAGCCCTTTACATTGATCTAAACACATTTATCTACACATCTAGTAAACAAACATGTGTCCAATCAATCATGTTGTGCTCTCAGAGAAACTACGAAGCTCAAATGTATTGAAGTGTGACTCAGCCGGGTTGCATAAAAAAAAGCAAGCCAATAACAAGGGGGTTTCCTCTCCAAGTCTGCTTGATTCTACACCTCCAGCTTCTTTTTCATTTGGAGTTTGTAAAGGATTTGATAGCCATCATCCCAAGCATAGAGAAGCTGCTCCACTGGGCTGTATTTGAGGCTGGCGTGAGTGCCGTACCGTTTGGGAAAGTATACATGTGGAGCGTCGTCATTTGTTACCATGTCACTCACGTCAAACACGCACTGAATTCGGGAGCGACTGGGAAGTTTGGAGTTGTAGACCACATAAACAGTCCCACAGATGACGAACGCTGCTTCTGCATTCTCCCTCACACAAGGGGTGTCCCACATCTGTTCAATGTCTAGAGTTTTAGGGTCTATCTTGGCCAAAGAGATGTGCCTCTCATTCTCCTGAGTGGCGTAGATGGCCCATAGACCCTCTTCGTCCACTGCTAAGTCGATGAAGGTCTCGGGATTCAGGGTGTACGCTGGGAGCTGGTTTTTAGCTGGAAACACCGCCGTGTCCGTGATTATGTTCTTCTGAAGATCAAACTTTATTAGTTTCATGTCCCCGCCCTGCTTCAGATAGTAAAGGTGGTTGTTGTAGATTGCATGGCCCATACCACTCCAGGCCGAAGGGAGCTGCACGCCGGTGGCCCCTGAAGTCCCTTGGGAGGAAGTGAATTCACGGACTGTACCAAACTCATACACCGTACTGTCACCTGTCCCGTTTAAGACGTACACCTTCCCGGTGGCACTTCCCATGTCTTTGGTCCACATTCCCTTTGTGCCGCCCACTCGTTTGAGGATCTTCATGGCTTTGATGCTGGAGATCATGTCACTACAGTCTAAACGTATAAATGGAAAATCAAAGTAATTTTCATTTTTGGATGAACTATCACTTTAAATATTGTATTAACAGCTCTTTGGCTTAGAAATTCTCCTTTCAGTAGTCTGTCATATCTTAATCGTCAAATATTCTATGACCTTTCCTTTGCAATCCGTCTTTTGCTGGAATTAGAAAGTCAATATTTGCTTTCCACTAAAGTGTAATAAATTTGTGTAATAAATAAATAGAGATTATTTAAAACTATTTTTAATACTCCCAATTCAACAGACTGTGTCCTTATTTTGTCTTTTTTTATTTATAAATCACAATTTTAAGTAATATTTTATTTTATGTTAGATAAAATCTGTAATAGTTCTCACAACAAAAACATGGCATTTGTGCCTCTAATGCATTGAGAATGGAACCCCAGAGAACTGAATTTGTTGAATGAGCCAACTATAGCTCATGCTTGCTGCAAGGCAAACATTACCCGTATCTAAGCATGTGGAATGTTACCTAAAGCTCTTTACCTGTAAGCTTGGCGTACTTGGCTTTGTTTCTCTCCTTGACAACTGTCACCTGCTGCTCCACCAGCTTGTCATCCACGTCCACGCAAGGCTGCGCGCCATTCTGTGTTTCGAGGTAGTCCATCTCTCTTTCCACGCGATCTACGCGTGTTCCCACTGTGTCCAACTCGCTCCGCAGTGCCTCTTTGCTCTTGTCCAGGCCCTCTAGCTGTGCCACCATCTGCTGCTTGAACTCGCGCAGCTCAGAGGCGTAGCGGCTGGTCTGCTCATGCCACAAGGAGATACGATCCTGCCAATGGAGAAATAAAGAAAAACAAGTCTCAAGAGCCTCAGTAAAATAGATACGAGTTAGTCAGATGTAAACATATCTGTTAAAAGTGGCAACTTCAATAATACAAGATTAACTAAAGGCTAGCAAGGCTAGTGGGATAGTAATTTTAAATAAATGTTCTTCTGGTTACCACAATACTAGGGGGGGTTGCCAGGGCGTTGCTATGAAGCTACGAAGATGTTCGGTTGCTTGAAATAGCCTAGTTATACAAAAATGATATAGTACATCCAACTTTATACAGTATAATTACACAAAGCAAAATATAGGAAATCTCTGTGTAAAGTTGGATATAGCCTATACTTTGTCCGCATACACACAACTTGTGTCATGACAACTTGTTGGTATGTGACTGAGTCGTCGTCGTGAGCAGATGTAAGCACCCAGGAGAGGTTGGATGAGCTTGGGAACTTTTTATTTACCCCAATTAGGCCAATGGAAAGAAATAAAAATCCCCAAGTTTGAGAGGAGCGCCCCCGACAAATCTCTTAAGAATCACGGTATGCTTTACGGCAAGGACGTCACACACATCAACAACAACATATGATTCATAAAGACACTTGCGCGCATTTCATACGTGATATAAAGGCTAGATGTCTTACGTTACGGCGGAGTCTTTATCGTCATCACCAGCAGCAGCCATCTTGTCACAGGCAGGCTTTCTGGTGGACTCTGTGGTATCTGATGTATAAGTGATCAGCACGAACACAAATACTCTTATCTCGTTGAAATCTTGACGGATTTACAAACGGTTTGGTTTCTTACAAATGTTATCAACGTGGCTATAATTCTGGATGATTATTTATTTATAGAGTTGTTATTCATAAGTATGCAGTGTCATAACTACATCTCTGACGCTTATAACAAAACAGACCGTTTGAAAATCGGTAGAAAATTGAGCAAGTTACGGTTATTTAAAAATGACATGCACCATTAAAACAATGTTACGAGTGAGCGAGCTGCCTGTGACAGCCGCCAGGTGCTGACGTCGATCTCGATTGACCAGCAGCGCGGACGAGATATCTAGCCTTTATATAGATATCTATGTACTCGACGATGGAAAAAGCAAAGAAAACAAGGAAACGATAATCTGAACACGTGAGGAACCAGACAAGAGTCCCTTGGTCAGGCTTTTCCATAGATGGGGCTTTTCACTTGTTGGCGCGAGCTAAAAAAGCAGCACTGGATGCAACAGTGATACTGACCTGGCGATCTTGTTGATGGACTAGTAAGTAAATATTTCTAAGTTTGAGTGCATTTTATTTTTTATTTGAATGAAAAGAGAGTCTGCAGCGGCGATAGATGAGCGCGTGCGAACGGAGACTGTACGTGCACAACACGCTGTTTTTTATGTCAGACTAATGACAGACTGTTGATCTTTGAAAAAAAATGTTTGGTTCACGTTTGAAATTCATTAACTTTTATTATAGGCTATAGTCTAATATCATAGAAGGCCTGCTCATAAACACCCTCTAGATCACTTATTTAAAGGCACATTTCTACCTTAAAGGGATACTTCACCTCTGGAAAGATGAATGTGTGTTTAAAATGGGTCATTTATGAAGAAGAAATGTGAAATTCTTTTTTTAATTTGGAGCTTTCTAGACTGAGAAAAGCCAGAAAATGTATTTTTGTCTTATGTGGATGAAAGACAACAACTCCAAGAATGCACTTGCTTCACTGCCCTAGGAGGCCACACCTATCAGTAACAGAGCGCAGTAGTTAAACAACAAGTCTAGGCTACTAGTGAGTCTCCGTGATGAGCCTGTCCGAAAATGTGTTTCAAGATAGGCCAAAATGTCTGGGATTCAGCTTTTGCGTTCTACAGTCGTCATTCATTATGTTTACTTGTAGGAGCAGGACGAGGCTAGGGCCGTGGGACAACGGCGCGAGGCCGGTGGTGTGAATACTGATGAGCGACACGACACCTGTGAGATGCACCAGTCTTGTATCTCTCACAGAGGAGCGGGAATTTTCTTAGCAATTTTAAAATGCAACGCAAATTTTCAACCGATCACTTGTTTAGCATTCATGTAAACACTACATTCAGATTCACCAATCGGAATGAATTCAGATTGAAATAAAGTTATATGTAACAAAGTTCAGGAGGAGCACGTTCAGGTAATCAATCAATCAACTCAAGACTCACACTCAGACAATAACACCTCACACTCTGCTTGTCCCAGTATAGGGGGAGTACTCTGGGTTTGGGCAAAATTCCGAGCTCGGAGTCTATATCAGCCCATCGGGCTGTTTTTATAGGCCCAGGCCACTCCCGTCTCAGCGGGACGTGACGTAGTCACGTAGACATAATATTCCCTTTCGAAAACAAAACTCAGCCACTGTATCTTCAGTGTTTCAGATAATGACTGTTTGTTCTCTTACGAGATGTTCTCACGTACTGCGTAATATCTTACGCTAGGGGAAAACCTCTTTTCCACGAAATATTGAAGCCAAAAATTATTTGCCTCTTGGCCGTGCCTATTGGCTGTCCTGCACCAACTGCAGCAGCCTATCAAGAGTGGCCATTGGTGACGTCAGATCCAATGGGGGCGCTTTGCACCCACTACGTCACGTCCCGCAGAGACGGGAGTGGCCTGGGCCTATAAATACAGCTCAATGGGCTGATATAATCTGGTTTTTCACCGCCGAAGCAAACCAGAGCGTGTTGCAGGCACGGCAAAAATACGCAGTACTTGTTCCTTCTAGAGAGAACCGAGGTTATAGTAACCGAGTACGTTCTCTTACGAGAGGTTTCTTTCGTTTTGCATAATATCTTACGCTAGGTCATATGACCCATTTAAACCCCAAAATTTGTGACAAATCTTCCATTACACAAACAAACCGGACTACTATTGATAGTAGTAGCTATAGCATATAAATCACTGTAGTATTAGATGTTAAAAGTGTGCACACAAAAGCTACAGGATAACTATGGGGTTTTGCAGTATTTTTTTTTTTGCTGATTTGAAACAGTATGGAGATTAACAGAACACATTTATAGGCTAGACAAACAAATACAGGCCACTATTTTAGACGTTAGTATAGAACATGCATGCAGAGATTGATTTCAGATGGCTTTAATGCACACACATGTTCTAAGCATGTTGAATACATTTTAAACCGTGAACTCGAGCACACTTAATACTGAATCAGACAGCCTCATGAGTGTAAATTATTCAAAAATAAGCCCTCCCTTGACAGCTGCAGGAATTCATGAGGACTTTGGCATTGGAACAGCATCATTTGCGCTGCAGATGGATCAACCTTTGGCAGCAAATGTTCAGTGGAAGGAAAGAAGAAGCAAAGTGCGTTTTAGCATAATCACACAAAATGACTTGCCTGAGAACTGTATGTGCAGAGTCAGCAGCACAGAGAGAAAAGAGAGAAAAATTTCTTTATGTGGATGAATCCAAGACACAGAGGGGGAGATCAGGTGACTAACTCAAGGAGAATAGAGATAGCGCGTGTGTCTGTCTGTTTTTGCTTCGCTGTGATTGTCTGGCATGCATTGGGTACAGTTATCATGTCGCGTGAGTTTGTGCTTAAAATATCATATATATGCATATATTTGCAAATATTGCTGTATACAGTAGATCTCTTACCCGATACTTTGAGTAAAAGGGGTTCACCATCTGCCTTTATATTTGCATGAAACAAACTTTTTTACTTACAAACTATGTTGCTCCATTAATATAAAAAACTGTATAAATATACATAACAGTTCAAATAGTCAGCACTAAAAATTTAACCTTTTAGGAGTTCCAACTATGGGATCATTTTAGTTTTAAGTAATTATTAGTTAAAAATTTAATTTTATGAATTAAACAGCTTGTAAACATACTTTATCAAAGTATTATTCAATAATTAAAGACATTTCTCCTTATATAACCTTTTTGGCATAAAGTGTTTTTACAATTGTCTCAAGAATCCTATAAAGAACACCCTGAAGCTTTTTATTTCAAGAGTATTTGTTTGATCATTAAATATAATTTCAGCCCACAACTTTTCTGTGAATCTGCACTTCTATGGGGAACCTCACAGAACTTTAAAAAATATCAAAAATAATAATTAATGCTCAAAGTTCAAACCGAGCAAGTATTATAGACCTAACGTAACTGCACTATATCCTTAAACAAATCCACAATTCATCCAAAATTCAGTCTGTTGTCTTGTTCTTTAGCTTCACTCCTCTCGAAACTCCATGTCAGCCCGTATCTGGAGGTCAGGGTCTGGCTGGGAGAGCATTATTGTTCTTACCTCAATGGCAAGGAGTCTTCTCTCCAAGTAGTCCATAAGGGCCTGCTGCTGTGCCCCAACCAAGCTAGAAAGAACGAGGACAAGGAACTGGAGGGCTCTCATATTAAAGACCGGAGGAGACTGCTTAGAAATGGTAAGTGTGTGAGTATGTGTTTTTGACAGGCGGAGTGGAAAAGCCCTCATGCAGAGGCACTAAGTTGGCTGGAATGTTTAGAGAAAGAGCAGAGCGAAAGGAGGAGCCTAAAACATCTGGAGCGGCTCTTTCTCTGGAGAGCTGGACCTCCGTCTCCTTTTCTGGTAAAACACAGAACTACTAATGACCAGAATTGTATTATTCATGTTTCGTTATGATTTACATTTGTGATTTATCTCAAGCATACACAGAATATAGTCTATTTTTACAATAGTATATTATATATTCACTGTAGTAAATGTAAGACTGTAGAGTTTGAAAGGCATGGAAATGAGCCCAGTTAGACAGTAAAAAGAGAATTTACGGATGTTCTTGCCCTTCATTTTCTTGCCTTATTTTCTTTGGACGAACGGCACAGCTCACATTCAATCTGTTGCATAACACTAGCAATTTCCTGACACTGACTCATATTTCAGTCTAGTGTAAACCATAGAGTGTTTCACTGCAGGCACAGTTTCAGTGTGGGGAGAACGAAATTTGTGAGGATCACTCACAGTGATCAGTCAAAGTGTGAGAACATGTTGAAACAACCATTGATCGTGTTGCGTATATGTGGTCTGTGGTGCAGTAATAGTATGGCTGACTTCTTTCATCAAATGCATTTAAACACCAGTTTACCACAACCGAAAGGGGAACATTTTGAGATGCTAATAAAAGCATAAAAAAGCATAAACTATCAATCAGACGACACAAGTTTTTATCTTGCTGGTATTTTAGAGGCTTTTCGTAATTTGCGTATCAAATATGATACAGTAGTTATAAATAATTCAACAATAATCTACTTTTTAAATGCTAATGTTGATATTTAAAAATATTACAACCACTAGGAGGCATTACAGCATAATATGACTGCATTGGCAATAGCATGCAGCATCAGGTGGTGAAGTGCACATGAGATCCTCTTCCTGTTTTTTGGGAAATAGATAGGAAATAGAAAAGAAAATAGATGTAAGTAACCTACTATTTTCTGCCCTAAGTAAGACTTGTGTTGTGACCTGATAGTACTTGTTAGACCAAAGACACAATTTTCTTTTCATTCAATTGCAAAAAGATAACGTATGAGTAGAGGGAGTAAGTATATGTTTCTTTAATTGTATTTGCTTTATTAGGATCAGCATAGACTTTTTTTTTATCTCAGGCTGTCTGCCCCTAGAATTATCAAAACTGTTATTTTACTCCAAAAGTCAAAGGTCCCAGCTTCTGACAAAATCAAAGTGATAAAATTCCTTCCTTGCACATCTTGTACATCAAATATGGTGCATGCACTTAACCCAATGAAATTAGTGTAGGAGGCTGTGTAAGTAAAATAATTCAAAACGAAAAGGAAGCAACACTACTGCCTCCATCTTGTCTGAAATGCTTAAGATGGCCTTGTGCCTCTCAACACCCCTTTGCACTTAGGTAAAAATTAAAAACGTATAAAAAAAACATAGGTTTTTTCCTGATAGCAATCTCTGAACCACCCTGTGGTTAGACTGTTTGTCTACCCTTTTTTTCTTTTCAGTTTCCCTTCAAACAAGAGCTGTGATTATTGAAGCATAGTTTTCTTTCACATCATGAATAACATCAATAATCATTCATTGATATTTAACATTAGTTAACTAACATGGATCTAAGAATGAACAATAGCCTACTTCTTCAGCATTTATTAATCATTAAATGCACTCAAAATAAAGATTGTATTTATTAACAAGAATGCACTGAACTAACATGAACAGACAATGAACAGCAGTATTTTTATTAACTAACATTAACAAAGAATAATAAATACTGTAACAAATGTATATCTCATTGTTAGTTCATGACTAATAACTAATCAACCTTATTGTAAAGTTTTACTAAAAATCCTAATAAAAATGATAAAACATTTACTGCAATTAAAATGAAAACAGAATACTTAATACTCTACACACACAAACCCAAATCCGGAACAATTTCCAAGCCATTAAAAAGTGTAATAGGAATGGTGATGTGACACAATTGTAAAAATGCCTCTGTCGCAACCTTTTTGGACTGCGATAAAAATGTGTTTATATTTACAAAATACAATTACATTGTTTGGTGAAAAAAAAAGGGAAATATTTTCTTCTTTTGCCAGTTAAATAAAGTTGAAGGATAATTAACACATCGCAGATTCTTGCTTTTACAAAAATGTCTAAACTTTTCTGTATTTGGGTTTGTAGTGATACTAAAATAGGCTATCTCTAGTCTCAATGCATTTATTACCAATAAAATAAAACTATTTAATAAAACTATTGTTGTAACTATACTATACAACAATATATAAAATAAATGCTTTAAATGTACAATTAAATGGTTATATTTAAAGTTTTTGTTTTAACATAATTAGTTGATTGTGACACTTTTTGCCATTGAAATTGGCCTATTATTTTTGTAAGATGTAAGATATTCCACGTATTCGTGACGTAGGCTACCACTGTTTTGACTGTCGGGGAGACTGCCCTCGCGTCGCATCCAAGGGTAGTCGGTCCAAACGCAACGATTGAACGAACATTTTATGGTCCTCCGCCTTCCACTGACGACATATGTTTATAAAAATAAAAGTAGACCGCTTTACAGAGTGACTGCTATCAGGATATGAGGCCTTGGCTTTAACCATCACAACAAAATGTTTCTGCAGAGAATCACGGTCATCACCTACTAGCTATTAAGATAGTTTTTATGTAAAAATCTTGATATCATTATAAGTGGACCTCAGAGAACAGTACAAAAAAAAAATTAAAAAGGCAGTTAATGGCCCATTTAACCATCCGGATCCTTTTGAAATGTATGAAAGAAATGCCACAAATGTAATGTCCCCATATTACCACCAGAGGTCAGTATTAGGCCTACTTGAATTCTGAAACAGTTTCTACAAACAGCCTTTGAATGGAAGTTCCCCAAACCGGAAGTGTGCCACTCATAATTCAAAACGAAGTTAGCTCATCAGGAACAAGGTGGATACCCAGGGGCGTAGCACCAAATTCTGGGCCCTGTACACTCTCAATGTCAATGGGCCCCCCTACACATGGCATTTTACGATGCGGGTTAGCAAAGTGAAAATTCAATTTTGAATGAAATGTATTTTTTTAATTATTTGAATATAAACAAATATAAACAGTGTTTAAATAATAAAATCAGATTATAGTAATGACTGGTTCTTTCATTCACCACCTGAATTGATGCATTTGGCCTACTTGTGCTCAAATACCTTTAAACCTTAGGCTACATCGGTTTTGTGTACTAACATTTTGATCCATGATACTGATGCAAGTTTTAAATGAAAAACATTTATTTTTAAATAGGAGAACACAAGAACACGAGAGACAACTGTACCCTCAGAAACCAGGTTAAACTGATGCTACCAACTTTCTCAGTTGGTCGCATCAGCATTTGATTTCGTCGCGGTTATTTTTTTTATTTTTTTTGCTACATGCCATGGGATTAATCAATGCATGCCAATGAATAGTGGTTTTAATGGACCAAAGCCAGCAAAGGCTTACCATAAATACCTGTAATATATTAATTATCATTGCCAAATTTCAGGATTTTCATGGATTTTGGACAGTAATTGTAATCTGTAATTTTAAGAATTTTACATTTGAATTACATTCAATCTATCTATTTACATTTGAATCATAATCTTCTGTGTCTGTCATTTTTCTATTAGCATCATATTTCTATCTTTTAAAAATCATTAAACATTCAAATGTACATTACATTTTAAAAGATTAGAGTATTACAACAAGCTAAAACAGATTTTTCGTTATCAAATTTTATAAGTTAGTTCAAAAATCAGAAATCTCACACTCCTTACCTCCTGCATATAATTTGTTTCCTGAGACATTTTAATTTTTATATTTTTATTCATGAATTCGTAATTGGCGTGTTCCACCATCAGTGTGCAATGCGCGCGTGACGTCTATGTGTCTTGCGGAAGAACACTGTTGCCGGAGCTACTTCTCTCCATAATGTCTATGGCGAGTCACGCAGTCACTGGGCAACTTCGCATCCGAGTCAACCCCGGGAATCCGGATAAAAAAATAGTCCGAATATAAACACTTATAACAGGCGTAGTGATTCAGGATAAGTCAAAAACACGGTTTGGAAAATGGATTCATGATGTAGCCTACTCGTTCGTTTTGAACATAAGTTACGGACTGCAGTCTGCAGCAGCTGATACAACGGTCGGTGTTCTTTTGCGCGAGCGTCCACTCGTATATATGCGACGCGACCACATCACATACAATTTTAACTCGCACAATCAAATTCTCAAAAAAATGGTCGCATATGAGACCAATTTGGTCGCAGTCTGGAACCCTGCATTAGCAGCAGCTGTCTGGAGTTGACTAAGTTACGTTGACTTTAATTGGATGTAACGTTAGGTGCATATAGCAAACTCAGTTCACCTTTTGGGAAGAAAGCAGTCATCAGCTGCTTCCCCGCATTCTGCCTCCCATCTTTTTCTTTCCTCTCTTTCTATTTTTTAAAGCCCGATTTGGGCTTTTTGCACAGCATGATCAGATCAGGCTCCCGTTACAGGCTCTAGACTCACTGCGTTATTACTTGTTTGCCGCCCGCTGCGTCTATGGGCGGTCGACGCGTTGCGGACTAAACCATTTGGAAGGGGGTCCAGAGTGTCTGGCACTGAGTTCATTTTGGTCAATATTTTTTTTAAAATTATTATTAATGACATCAATTGGAGGGCCCAATTAATTCTAATTAGGTTTAAAAAAAAATTTTTTAAAAATTGGTGGGATTTCAAAGGGCCCTCTCCCTAGACGGGGCCCTGGGTAGTCAGGTCCACTTTTCCCCCCACTACCACGCCCCTGTTGATACCCCTACTACTATGCATGTATTTTTCCTGTTCTCTGTATTTGTTTCACACATGTCTAGAACAAATATGAATATTAGTTTCAAACTGAACATTGACGCATTGGCATTGTCTTTAGTCACCTAGTAAGAAATGTACTTTTGCTAGGCTAAAATATGTAGAGCCTATGGATATAGCATCTAGTAAATCTAGTTTTGTCATGCTAGCATGTGTGGAAACCAACCATGTGTGGACTCATGTCAGGTTGTGCCCCGCTCACCCTAAAGATTATCACAGGTGGATTGAACATTTTCTCTTCTGAAACCACAACAGATTATGCAGAAACAAATCATTGCAGAAAAAGAAAGGTCTGAGAATATTTTTGTATGGTCAGACAGGTATTTTTCTGAACTTCCTATCCAACTCACTCTCTCTCTCTGTGCTCATTACCTGAAATAATTCTACACAGAATTGATCACCCGAGGAAGTGTAACTGTGACTTCTTCAAAGGTCTTCAGATTTCCGCCGTGACCTGCTTGTTACACTGAAATATCAAGGCTCTGGATAAAAGTTTACCCTTTACCCAGTAGGCTACAAAGGCCACATTGTAGAGGCTCAAAGGGCCAGATGAGAGTAGTACAACATGTTAAGCTCTTATCCGTTAACACTTTAAAGCTCAACCCCTCAGTGAAGTCCTGACTTTTTTTAAACAGTTGTTTTTTAAATATGCTAGTAGTGTATTTTTTTTTTATTAATTATTAATTTGGTCCTCTCTTATTGCAGAAAGGTTTGTATAGATAGATAGCATAAAAAAGTATGCATCTCAAAAACAAATTTGTCAGATTTTACAACACCATTACCGACTAAATGCTAAGGTAACCTTTAGCGCTCCGCCGAGTCCCTCAATCTAGAAATAATTCAAAATAGCTGTATATTTTATATAATTTTTTAAAGTTGCTAAATATAAAGTGATGAGATTTGATCATAAAAGCTATAGTCGTGTGTTGAAGTTTGCACTAAAAAAAATTGCCATTGACTTGTAAAACAACCACTCATAGAAACCTATGAAATACTTAATTATTTAGTAAGCAACTAGTACTGGTTTTAGCATAAATTAATATTGGTTTTAAAATATTTATTTTATCATGATATAATTATTTGATCATCTGTCTCATAGGCTGTCATATTTTATACACCTCAAAATCTAAATACAGTCAACAGAAACGTCAATCAAACGTTGACCAAAATATTCCTTTTAACTTCAACTGTAATAAGTGCATCACCATGATGTCTGCATATATAATTTTTTTACAAATTTGTAGAGGCAAGCAGTAGTGGTTATATATTTTGTCATGATTAAATGGTATTGAATGTTTAATTTATACATTGTTTAATGTTAAAAATTAATTTAATTTCTCTGTATTTAAAAGAGCATTCTTATCAATATAGGCCTAGTCCTTATGTGTCTTGACATGATTTTGAGGGGACGGTCTTTCAGCTTGCAAACTGATCAGTACAGGAAATCTCCAACCCTGAATCATTTAACCATTAAAACCACCCTCAAACCCCAGTGCGTGAAGGAAACAAAAGGTGTTGGTTTCACAAGGTAAAGTTAGATGATCAGACCACATGGGTCACGGATAAGGTGGCTGTAATCAGTCGACAAAGGAGATACTCCAGGTCGCTTACAGTCACCACATGCATTTGTTTGGTCTAAAACGCAGCCTTGCAACGGGACAGCAAATGCGAGTACATTTTCTGTCATCTTTGCAGGACTATGCGATATGTAGAGTGTGCAAAGTAACATATTAGCAACAGTGTGAAAGTGATTACGTAACAGGCACAACCTGTATAAACACGACTCAACTTGCGTTATCGGTCCTAAATGCCTCCATTTTGACAGTCTACAATGCGAAAATGGTGCTTTCAAATTGATCCACTTTGGAGAGCATTTTCAAAAAGCTTTGTTTTCATTCATAAAGATGCCATCTGAGTGTGGATTTGAAGCCAAAACCGAGAGAAAAAGATGCGTTTTCAAACGAAAATCTGTTGTGGACAAGGCCTCAAACATGAACTGAACAGAAAAACAGATCAAAACACAAACTGAAAACATGACAATATGACAACATATGTTTTTACATTGCTTTAACTCACCAAAATAAGTTAAGCAATTTTCAGTGTTTATCAAGTTATACCAGATTTAACATTTTTTTAAATTCAGTTTAATGTACTTCAAGTTTAAATGACTTAAACATCCAAGTTGATTGTACTCAATTTATGACAGCAATTTTTTTTTTACATTGAGGTGCAGTCACATCATCCGTTGCTCATCAAATTCATACAAGTCCCCCGTGCAGAAGTTTAGCCAATCACAACACACCGGCCCAAACTAACCAATCTGAGCCCATTGCCTGTTTCTGAGGGAGTGGTTTCATAGAATCAGGATGTAAACCAGTCAGAGGACAAATGACAGATGAGAGTAGATGCCACCTACGTCACTACAAATAGAACGCTGCCATATTTGCAGATATTCAGTTAGAGAGAAGATTTAATAATCACAAATATCGAAATAAAAGAGTCTTTCGAGTCGAATCTTTTTGAATGATTTGGCTGCGATTAAAAGCTATCAAGAGGTAAAGCTCTTCAGTGATTATAATTAATATAACGACTTAAATTGCAGTTTGTTCGTCACATAAAGCTATCATATTAAAAACATATTAAATAAATATTAAAAATTACATCGACAAAAAGAGTCTTCATTAGGCTACATGTTCAAAAATGTCCCTTTGTCTTCCACGGAAAGTAAACACAAGCACGAAGTGTGTTTCGTGCTTGAAGCCCTAATTATTTGCCGTAGATTAGGCTGACTTCCGTCTTGCCGGTAACCATTCGGTCACATATGTATGTACAAGGCATTCTCATCCCAAAGCGCCATATACAACGCTTTTGCAAAAGCGTAAATATCCAACGCACATGGCACCCTTTAACGTCTAATTCAGTAATTCTCAAAGTGTGGTCCGCGGACCACCATCGCCCCCTAGTGGTCCGCGAAAAGATGACCTAAACTAGGCAAGTGTTTACAAAATCGTCACTTTTTCGCACGTACCAGTGTGATCAGTCTTCTTGGCTGGTCCCTGGAGTGTACGATCACACCGGTGTGATTAGAACGTTCAGTGCATCACGTCAGCAACTGCAAAATTCAAACTTGCTCTCGCGCGCTGGCTGGCGCTAAGCCAGAGACGGTGTCGTGCCAAGGTACTTACCCCTGATAGAAAGTGTATCCCCGGTCGCGGGAGCGCGCTCGCATTCAGCAGGAGGTGCGTCATTGCTTTGTCCAAGGTGAATTAAACTATAACACGTGAATTGTTTAAGTTATCGTTTTACTGTTGTTGTTTTTTTTTAATCGACGAGGTTTAGCAAAGACAGATATCACGTGGCCCATCACAAACAAATTATTTTATTCTTCTGTGGGCAAACGATCGAGCTTCATGCACGGAATGGAAAAATTCTCACAAGAATGTCTAAAGTTACTGAAAAACTAAGACGACCATATCGTTCAAACAGCCTGTGGATATAAAATTGTTCTAACAGAAGTGAATATGAACACATTTCTTTTTTCCTGACAAAAGTTATAGTGGGATACACCTGCCAAAATATGTATCCCCCCCTAAAATCTACAGATGATGGCCTATCATTAAGTGTTTTATTTTGTGAATACTGTACATCATGTCTAATAACAGCAGTGAATATGAACACATTTCTTGTTTCCTGACAAAAGTTACAGTGGGATACAGATTTTTTCAGACCGTATTTTCGACCTGCCAAAATATGTATCCCCCCCTAATATCTACAGATGATGGCCTATCATTAAGTTATAGTAAACTTTTTTCAGGAAACAAGAAATGTGTTCATATTCACTGCTGTTATTAGACATGATGTACAGTATTCACAAAATAAAACACTTAATGATAGGCCATCATCTGTAGATTTTAGGGGGTGGGGGATACATATTTTGGCAGGTCGAAAATACGGACTGAAAAAATCTGTATCCCACTGTAACTTTTGTCAGGAAACAAGAAATGTGTTCATATTCACTTCTGTTATTAGACATGATGTACAGTATTCACAAAATAAAACACTTAATGATAGGCCATCATCTGTAGATTTTAGGGGGGGATACATATTTTGGCAGGTGTATCCCACTATAACTTTTGTCAGGAAAAAAGAAATGTGTTCATATTCACTTCTGTTAGAACAATTTTATATCCACAGGCTGTTTGAACGATATGGTCGTCTTAGTTTTTCAGTAACTTTAGACATTCTCGTGAGAATTTTTCCATTCCATGCATGAAGCTCGATCGTTTGCCCACAGAAGAATAAAATAATTTGTTTGTGATGGGCCACGTGATATCTGTCTTTGCTAAACCTCGTCGATTAAAAAAAAAAACAACAGTAAAACGATAACTTAAACAATTCACGTGTTATAGGGGGCGCCTTCTGCCCAAATATATCTGCGTCTCATTTTACGTTAAAGGGTGCCATGTGCGTTGGATATTTACGCTTTTGCAAAAGCGTCCTATATGGCGCTTTGGGAATTTTGTTGCTAACACTTATGTCCTTAACTTTAACATGTAAATATTTAAGGCATGTAATTTTTAAGGCAATCCGTTTCCTGATATTTTCCAAGTAATTCTATAGAGAGTGAACTCTATTGAGAAGTTAACACAACTAATTATTTTGATTCAATAGTACTTGATCAACAAGTTTTCTCTTCAAATGTTAAGTTTGTGCCAACTAAAAATAAATACAATACTACTTAGAGATTTTAAGGCAATCGGTTTCCGTAAAGTCAACATTACATTTTTTACAACATGAACTGAACAGAAAAACGGATCAAGACACAAACTGAAAACATGACAACATATGTTTTTACATTGCTCATCAAAATAAGTTTTTATAAGTTATACCAGATTTAACTAATTTTCAGTCAGTTTAATATAATTCAAGTTTAAATGACTTAAACATCCAAGTTGATTGTACTTAATTTAATGTACATTGAGGTGCGGTCACATGATGGTTGCTCAGCAAATTCATACAAATCCATGCAGAACACTTGGATTCGATGCATTGACCAACAGAAATCTGCTGGTTTGAAAGTTACTTCTGTAGCCTATGAGCTGCATACATCACTACAATATTGACAATGTACAATCAACCTTTATTTACGTGTGAAAGTTAATGACTTTTTGCTAACGTGACCACATCTTTGCAATGCCATTTTAATTATTCCTACTTTACTTGTGACTTTGAACTTTAATCTAGTCTGTTCAAGCGTTTAAAATGGTGTCAAATATGTGGTACCCCTGTAAACACCAGGAAACCACAACCACTTAGACTCTGCACCTTTCTCACTCTTATTAATAATTTTGTTGCAGTTGCATTATCTCACCAAGTACACTTTTCTCACTTTTTTTAACGCTCTTCATTTTGGTCTTGCTTAGAGGAAGTAATTGTGCGTGAGAAAACTGCTTAAACATTATACATTTGTTTTAAGATTCTCATGCGCGTTAAGAAAAACAGCTTTTCAAAAAGCAACTGCACTGATTCTACACCAATCAGCAGTAAATCAAGTCCCTCTGACTATTTTTGACTTTGACATGATAGAGATAAAAAAAAAATGATATACCAATGAGTCACATTTCAGCACTGTACATTTGAGAGAATGCACCTCTTTGTGATAAATTTAAACATTTTAAGGAAATGGAGAGAAGAGAGAGAAAGAGAGATAGGGAGCCTGTTATTGAAGTTTGTGGTTTCCAAGCGTGTGATGTGCTTTTTTTTTTCAGCTTTGCCCATCACTTGTGCACAGATGGCAAGCAGTAAAGAGATGACACCCTCTGATGTTGCAATGAACTCCACGAGCAATTACGATTACCTTGATTATTCAGTGAACTCCACAGATGATTACGTCTACTACAGTCCATTCGAGAACGATTCGCTGCCAATGTCCAATGTCTACATTCCTGTGCTCTACTTCATCATGTTCTTCGCTGGCTTCTTGGGGAACCTTTTTGTCATTTTGGTAATCGGCAAACGGCGACAGAAATACGGACGTCTTGTGGACACCTTCGTGCTGAACTTGGCATTAGCCGACCTTGTGTTCGTTCTCACGTTGCCAATTTGGGCGGTTTCGGCACTTAATGGCGACTGGCCCTTTGGTGAGGTCCTGTGCAAGATCAGCAGCTTCATCATTGCGGTCAACCGCTTTTCCAACATCTTCTTCCTCACCTGCATGAGCGTGGACCGGTACTTGGCTATCGTGCGCCTCATGGACTCTCAGTTCCTACGGAGTACCAAGTGTGTGCAGATCACCTGTGGCATGGTGTGGATCATTTCGTTCTTCCTTGGAATTCCATCGTTGGTGTACCGTCGGTTGATAGACGATACTATGTGTTCGGAGGATTCGAAATCGTTTTTCGTCCAAGGAATGAATCTCCTGACCGTATTTCTAACCTTCCTGCTCCCTGTACTGATTCTAGTCCTTTGTTATGGGTCGATTTTGGTTAACCTGCGGCGTCACTGTCACACTGCCGCAAACTCACGTGCAGAAGCCAGACAACGCCATACCCTCAAGATCGTGTTGGCCATAATTGCTGCTTTTCTGATTTCCTGGCTTCCTTTCAATTTGTTGAAGACCATCCAAGTCATCTTACTGATGAGAACGGGAGATCTTAGCAGGGACACAAGGTCGATCATACTTAATGGGCTCACGCTGTCCTGCTGCCTGGCATTTCTCAACAGTTGTGTAAATCCAGCCATCTACTTTTTTCTGGATCAGCATTTCAGGCGCAGAGCCTCGGCCCTGTGTCTGAGCTGCCTGGGTCAAGGAGAAGTCCACCAGAGCTCTTCTAATACTTTCTCTAATGCCACTTCTGATACTTACTCTGGAAATACTTCGACCCGTGGACGGCTTTTCTCACTTACTCAGAAGGAGTGAAATCTATACTGTTTTCAGAGCACACTCTTTCTTTATCAGTGATAATATCAGGTGAAGTCGATATATACTTAAAATATTTTGTTTTTTAAGCATTTGCTATAATATGAATTGATCATACTGAGCATTTTAGATGAATACTGCATATTTCTGCATTAATTTGATTTCATTTGTGAGCAACGTTCTATACATTCTGTTTTTGATTTCCTACATTATAGATTGGTGAACATGTTACTTAGTGTACAAGATACATAAAAATAAATTGCACACAATGCAAGCATGTAAGTACACATTTTGACAGTAATCTAAAAAATGTTTATACTGTTATACACAACTTCATTTTTATATTTACTTGTGTTTGCTAAGTAATCAAACTTTTGAGCAATGTTAGTTCATAAAAAATGCATTCGATGTATTAATGCATTAATAGAAAAAAATGCATTGAAAATGTGTTTGCTAAGTAATCGAACTTTTGAGCAATGTTACTTCATAAAAAATATGCATTAGATCTATTAAATGCATTAATACAAAACAAAATGCATTGAAAATGTGTTTGCTAAGTAATCAAACTTTTGAGCAATGTTACTTCATAAAAAATGCATTAGATGTATTAAATGCATTGAATCTTGTACTTAATGTATAGGATTAATTAAGGTAAATCACAAGCAAGCATGTATGGACATATTTTTGACAGTAATTGTCTAAAGCATTATTATTCCACATGGACATTAGTCATTTAGTAATTATGCACCCGCTTCGGATGTTATCTATGAATATTCAGAATTTATTATGCTTTTTCCTACAACTTTAAAATAAATGTATATGTATATACAGTATATATATACTTGTGTATGTATGCTAAGTAATAAACTTTCTTATAGTACTCAGTCTCATTCGATTTTCTTAAGAATATTGGGCTACATTTTATTTTAAGATGTCCGTGTTACACATGCATTTAAGTATGTAATATCAACTACTTGATTATAGTTAGGATTGGTTTAGGGTTAGTTGCATGTAATTTTGCATAATTTATAGTAATTACTATGTAACATTTAACAAGGACACTGTAATAAAGTGTTACCAAATATTGTAGCATAAACAAAACACTTGAAACATTGTATATATAAACTCCTAAATCCAAATATGATAATAAGAAATTCATTTTTAGAAACATTTCATGATCTATTGCCTACCGCTTTGAGCCTTTTATGATGTAGCGTCCTACTTCAAAACCATGGCACTGATCAGTCATTATCACTACAATCAATGAACAAATGAGAATGGCAAATGGTCTATAGCACACACAGGTTTCATTTTTTCTGGAGTAATTTTCTCATGAGAAACTGAGTGGATGTTGTGAAAGTTCAATGGTTCGAGGTGGCATGGTATTGCAGTTGCTCTTCGAAATGAGTCGCACAGCAAGTTTTTAGACAAAATGGTTCTCGCATGGAGCTATATGCTCGATCGAAACTTTCATCTTTGAAAAAGGTTATGTTTTTCCCGACAAGAATGTAAAAACTGTATGAAAAACACTAGCATAAAAAAGTGTCATACAGTCAAAGAAAAGATATACTGTACCAGTTATCTTATAAATATATATATTCATTTAAATGAACTGAAAAAAGTGCCAGCTAGTGATTCATTTCAGTAATCGAGTGGGCTTTCTCTGAAAGTTCAATGGTTCATTGTTTTATATGTATGCCACCTGGTTTTGTAATAAATCATCAGATTTGAGGTTAATGAAATGCGCCCATTACCACTGAAGCTGTACATTCCATCAGCCTAAAAAAATCTTATAATAAAATAATGTAATATATACTGTACATGTAAATAAGACAAAATCATGCACTGGTTCATTGATATCATTTTAGGTCTTTAATTCTTTGCTTAATTTTTTAAAACAAATAATCCATTGGCACAAACCCATTTTCAAGTAAACGTGTTGCCCAGCATTAGTTGAACTAATTATATTAATTATCTGACATGTTTCATTGACTTTACTTTTAAGTGGCAGTCAACATAAACAGCTGCCATCTTTCAGACACATAAACGCCACATGTTTTTTTTCTAAGAAAATGTTCTTACACTAAAAATAGGTTATGACCTATGCTTCACTTTTTTAACTGCCCTTACCGACCGCAGTTTAGGTTGACATCAGAACCCCGGTGAGAACGTTATTTCACAAACATTCTCATGAACCTCTTTTCCCTTCGTTGCAGTTTCTATACGATAAGCTACTCTTGGTTTGATTGTAAATCTTCTTTCACACAATTAGTTTCACAATCCACAAATCTAAAGAGCCAACAAAGATAATGTGTTAGTGTGAGTAATACTGAAAGGTTGGCTGGCATACAATACGATATAGGAACTTGTATTTTTTCTTTTTAACAAAACGTAGGCTTACTGTTTCCTGTAATTGAAATATATATTTAAGTGTAATAAATTAAATATTCAGATATTTATATATTTTGTATTTATATTGTATATGTAATTTTATGTAACCAGTATCACTTAATTACATCACTTTAACTGTCTCAACTTTACAACATTTCACACTCGGTTTGGGTTTGTTTACTTCAACTTTGTGAAAAACTGCCAAAGACTAAAAGTCACCTAGATACGATCGTAGAAAATGAGGAAACAAATTGTAAGGTTGTAAAGCTCAAGTTCTTTTTTTTTTTTTTTTTTTTTGCACAAGTATGGTAACACGATGGTTTGTGGCTTATGTCTAGACAAAGGCATTAATGTTGTCCACAAATGTTGTTTCCTTCATAAAGTTTTCACAAGGTTTAAGTGATGTTACCACCTTAGTCTAGGACACAAAAAAATAAACCAATTTTTAAAATTCATAATTTAACATCTGTAGAGCAAATATAAAAGTGTGGTTGTCAGACTAATTGTGTATCCTATATATGTCATATGAGTTTAAAATATATTATACTGGGGCCGGCTGCATAGTCTTACGAGTTAGTAATTGCACTAGTTCTTAAGACACAATGGCAATGTCATTTTCCCCATTTTTGCTTGTGCCAGAATCTCTGTGGCTAACCTGTGATGGTGAATCATCACGATAAGTGTTTACTGCATGCATTGAAGTAAATGTTTCTTTTTACCTCTGAGAGGAAAGCACACATTAACAAACCCATCTGATTTACACTGATATTTTACACCTTTGGGGGCCTCAAAAAGTAATTTTAAACGTTCTTAGTGTAATATGCATACTGACAATATTATTAGTAAAGTTAGTAAAACAAAATTACAGTAGACCTTCTGTTTATACTTATATATGTAAAAAAAAACCATCATGGTGGTTAATTTTTAAATGTTTACCTTTTTAAAAAAAAAAAAAAAACCTGAAGCTTAAACCTCACATCTCACTGCTGACATCTAGTGGTCGGTTTCTGCAGTACATTATGTGTTTTTCAAAGTTACTAACGGCATTTGTTTATCTGTTATCTCATCATAATCGATCTTTTTCGATGATCCTATACGACTGCATTATTACGTGGTATTAGTATCACTTAACTGGCAATCGAGGTTATACGTTGTTTTAAACAATGGTATGAGCTAATCACAGCGAGTTGTCGAGGAAATGCCAACCATACAATAGACTACCTAACGCTAGTAGACCGAACCTTTCACGGGCTTTATTAACGTTACATCTTTTCATGTGTGACGGAAACTGTTTGTTTTTGGGTGTTTTTTCATGTCACCCAACCAGTAGCCTATGTACGAAACATGGAAGAACCACTTTATACAATTTTATTTTATTTATTTATTTTTCAAACTGTGTCTCCTAATCAGGGTTTATTAGTCACCAAATGCATAATTATTTATTTTGTCTGTTGTGTTTTATGGTTGTAGGCTATGCTTGGTGACAAACCAGTTTCCCTAGTTTTCAATCAATCAATATACAGGGTTAAGAATAACCCTAGGTAAAATAATAATAATAATAATAATAATAAATCCTTATGACACTTTCGGTATTCGGATCTTTTCTCGTTAACTCATAGAGATATTGCGTTAAGGAAGTTACATTCTGCTGTTGAAAGTTAATCTACTTTCAAATCAGATCAACTAGTAAACCCTTCTCTCTTTTCCGTGACTACCGCATGAGCATTTACTGTGAGTCAGTCTCCTTTTCAAGGTGAAACCATTCATATGTTAATGAAAGGCACCAGGACCCTGCAGTCCCATAATGGTACATTACATTTTCTTTGCTTTTCAAAAGATTCGACCGCGTGTATCTCAACTGCTCATTTTACAGAAATGACAATAGCCCTCATTTCCTATCCTATACAGTGCCAACGACGTGTCGTTCGCAAACGATTTAAGCCATTATTATAAGAGGATCTAACAGTATACACTGCCCAGCATGTATTCAGTCTAACCATGTCCAATTCGTGAACAAATCTTTTGATCCAGTTCACTAAACTAGTCTGAACAATTTCGTTCACGAGGCAACAGTTCACTGACTAACTTAGTGACTACTGAACTTAAAACCTCTTGATTCATTCGTAAGATCGTAAAGATTGGATGTGGAGAAGTAACTTTGTCGTTGTTGCTACAAACAAAACTGAATTAAAATTATTCAAAGGTTTTAGTTTGGCTGAATCGTTTGGAAACGGTTCTTTAAAACGAGTTCCGAACGTAAACATTATGAGCCTTTCGCGGTCTTCTAGTCCGAGTCACTAGTTCACTAGTTCAGGGAGCGCTGTAAAAAAAAATTCTGGAGGGGTGAGGGACGTACCATTGTGACATAGGGGGTATGGTTTTTAAGTTCATATAAAAATGCGGTCGTAAAACACATAGAGTAAAAAGACATCTCTAGAACTTTTTCATACATCTTATATTGACTTATCTGCATTCAAAATTTTAAACAAATGTTATTTCCTTTGTCGCAACCATGTACGAGAATCTACGTGCAAAGCATCACCTTTAGATCGCGTGGTTTGGTAGCGGCCATTCTTCAGTGTCTCGCTTACATCAATTTGGAATGCGGCGCAGGAGAAAGCGTGGATAAATACTATCCCATGATAATGCATTGCGTAAACATTTGACGACTCTGCCTAGGTTTTCCTGTTATGACGACAAAAGGTATGGTAATATTTTCTTAATCGATACTACCTAGATATAGCCTGAAGACAGAGCACCAGAGGAAAATTGAGCGTATCTGCCAATTCAACCAAAGTTTTGCAAGTATTCAATCAAGTATTCAAATTCGGGATTAGAACATCTAACTTAGCCCATAAATTATAAATGTACTTTTACATAGTTCCAAAGCACTGTGTGAACTGAACGAGACTGAACAACGTTACATTAACCCGGTATTCTCAAATCCAGGCTTTATGTTGAAAGTCTCAATGTTTCTGCGTGTGTATGTGTGTGTGGTTATTTAAATGTAAGTTAAACATTTTTTAGTTGGAAAACGTCCAGATTTTGTTACAGCTCAGATGTTGCCTTGAAATTTTAAGTAAAATAAAAATGATGCAAAACCTATACCTTCCGCAATAATTAGATCTTTGCAAATTTTGACCTCTGATTCTAATTATTAGTAACAAACAAAACAAGTTTTAAATTCCGAAAACTCATGTAAATGAGTAGATATGACAAAATATTGTGACACGAAATGGATGAGAACACTTTGTATAGGGTAAAATGTGTCATTGCTAGTGATTGTTGTTTATATGGAAGTTTAGTATTGTATAGACAGATAAAGAGAAGTTATAAAGCTTTGTTAAGAACCCAAGAGGAAAGAAACCTGCACAGGGATTTTAGCTGCAGCGTGAGAATCACTTGCTTATATTGTTTCATTGTCTGAAGGTGGATATTATTTTACACTCCATTCATTTATTGAGGTGGGAATTCTCATTTCGGTTTGATGCTTCTGAAGACCGATGAACTAGATCAGTCGGTCTCAGTCAAAACAGACTCAGAACTAAGCTTTTTATCTAATAAAGTCAATGCTCTGAAGTTTCATTCCATTATTGAGTTGTCTTTCTTACAAAAGGAACAACATTCCTGATGTAATGCTGTGGAATCCAGTGATCAGTGGGACTCAGAGCATCAAGGGTGATTTGAGTGGGCTGGCATGAGAGGGAGGTGTGTAGACCACTGAACGTGAATAGCCCTGGAATCTGTGGTTTTGTTGGTTCGTAGCCAGGGTCGGCCAAAGCGGAGCCAAGCAGCGTGTGTGTATTGTTTGCGGCCGACAGCTCAGTTTTAAGGCTCTCATTAGCACCTCTGGGTATGGCCTAATGCAATGACAGGCGCTGTAGTGATGTTTCTATTTCATCCACTTGTGTGGCAACACATTTGATTACATTTGACTTTCATAATCTGTTGATTTGTTGTATAGTGTTATTCTTAAATTATTCTGAATAACTTCCTGTCTCATGTTCCTTCCCATACAAAATGTTGGACTGATGACTTCAGTGATAGTCACTCTAGAAAAGAGTGTCCCTTACGATCAACAGTTTCGTTTTTACAAACGAATAATTCCAGCTTCCTGTTTAGTGTTGATCTATGGAGACTTTCAGCATCATTCAGCTCTTGTAAACCTGAAGGAATTAGTTAGAAATAGGCTTTTATTAAACTGCATTACTTTTTTTTACAGCATACGTAGAATATCTACTGTCCTGTGCGGTGACACAAAGACTAAACAGGAACATACTAAAGCCATATGTAACCATAACACACTGATTTCAAAGAAACACTGCACTTCCTCTTGGATAAAGAAGGGACGATTAAAATACGATATTGTTTTTATGAGAAACAGATAAAGGAACATTCATTCAATGCTGCCATATTTCCTTTTTTTGTGGTGGTAATATTCCACTGAACTGAACATAACTATAACTTACATTTAAAGGAATATTTCTCAACACGAGTTATGTTCAATAAAAAAGCATTTGGAGCATAACTTTGATTATCACAACCATTCATTTTGACTCATCCCCTAGTTTGTAAAACCAAAAATCTAGGCTACAGTGAGGTACTTATTATGAAAGTGATTGGAGTAGCCCAGACTGATCTCATGAAATGGCATATGTATTACACGCCAATTCGTATTTCCATTTTTTGCGTGCTATCACACATAATCGCTTTTCTGCGTGTTTATGAACGCTGTTGACTTAACGTTACATTACTGCATATATAATTATATGACCTACCCCAACCCCGTCCCTAAACCTACCCGTCACTGGGGTTAATACCATTTATGAGTCTTCCCCTACCATCCTAGGGAAAAAATATTGCTCCCCAGATATAGGTCTACATTTTGCTTAGTTTCGCTCGGACATTTAACGGCATGTCCATACACGTAGAATCACTCGGATGTTTAACGGCGTAGACATACACGCGGATAGCTCAGAATGTGTATAACACGCCACTTGACTTGAAAGTGGCATGTATGTTTACACAAAAGTCATGATGTCATGTTGCGTAGCCTCATTTTTTATGTGCAAATTTAAAGCAGAAATGTAAAGCTTATAATTTTATAAAATAACTTACAATAATTATTATGTTAAAACATAATCATTATTTGAGCTGTAAACTTGTTTTTGTCACTTTTACTTTCAATTTAGTGTTTTAAGCATTATGTTGTCATTGTAAAATTGAAAAGCCTTTTTTGGGCCTCATTCATCTCTATTGTAGCCGCCTCGTTGTAAACCAGAATTTTTTCCTTATTTTTCAAGAAAAGGAAGGACATATCAAAGATATTTTTGTAGTAATCAACATTTTGCCAAGAGCTTTTGGAAAGCGGAATATTCCTTTAATGAGATTCTTTTCTGTTATTATTCTACTATGTGCCTATTATTACAATGATTATATTCAATGTGCTATGTCCCGGGTGAACAAGCCACAAACATTTTCCACTAGTAGACATACCTCCCCAGTCGTAGCAGAGTGAGTTAAGCCAGGGTCTGTGAGGTCTGTTTCATCTGCCACAGTTGTAATGAATATACGGAGGGAAAGTTCTCCTGGGGTTTGCAGCCGGAGGGATTCGTCCTGCACTGCAGTGCTGGTGGTACCAGGCATGACACTTCAGTCCACATCAGACAATCCATCTGTGCTTTGGCTCATTTGAAACCAATTTCCACTTTACATCCTCTTTAAGTTTCTCCCAAAAGGGAGCCTCATGGCCACACAACTACCAAATGTCAGGGTGCGGTGTTGGTGTTCACAGGCCTCAGGGATCCTTATTCCCTCTCTGTCTCTCACACACACTTTAATTATGCAGTCTTTTTTTTTCTGCTAGTTTGGGGTAATTACAAGTCACTAATTACTGACATTGACCCACAGAATGTATATTTAGGACCTTTCTATATTATTATTAAGGCTAAATATAACATTTTATCATGCTTGAAGATAGAAAGGTTTTTTTAATGTCACAAGATGGTTTGTGAAATGTTCTTTTGCCATTTTATTCTTTTTATCTATCTGGAGTTCTGGATTAATCCCAATCTTCTGTGTTACATAATCCGTATTCTTAACATCCATTTTTTGTTCACACGCTATTGCTTGGATACACTTTCAGTATAGCTATATCACATACCTTCGTTTTAGTTTTACACTTGTTGTACCGTAATTTTGATTAGCCTAAAACTCATTGTGTTTTATGTTTATACTTTAAATGTGTTCTCAGGTGAAAAAACGTGCTTTATGAGGTACCATCTAAATTTACTTGTTTAAGTCAAGTCAGAAGGATTATTTAAAATGAATAAATTAATCTGGTACTAAATTGGTTTACTCCAACAATTTCATTTTAAGGGTTAGATCATATAAAAAATAGTTGCACTTTTAACATTTTACAATGTGCATGCAATATCAATCATGCATAACAGTATTGTGAATAATGCCTAGATATGATTGTTGCAACAACAAAAAAAGAAATTCAAAATAAATCCTGTTCTTCACATAAATAATGTTTTCAATATTGATAATTACAAATGTTTCTTGACCAAATCAGCATAATATAATGATTTCCGAAAGATCATGTGACACTGAAGAAAAAAAAATGTATATTTTATTACATTTTTTTTAAAATTGTTAGTGTATGTGTGTAATCTTTCGACATTCTACACTCTTTGGTCACGTTATTACATTTTAGATAGAAACAGCTGCCCATCAGAATGGTTAAGAAAGGTGATTTAAGTGATTTTGAATGTTGTTGGTGACAGATGGACTGGTCGGAGTATTTCAGAAACTACTGGTATTTTCACACATAACCATCTCAAGGGTTTACAGAGAATGGCCAGAAAAAGAAAAAAAGTATCCAGTGAGTGGCAGTTTAAAATGCCTAGTTGATGCCAATGGTGAGGGAGAATAGCCAGACTGTTTTGAGCTGATAAAAGGGCAACACTAACTCAAATAACCACTTGCTACAACCAAGGTCTGCATAAGAGCATTTTTTTTTAACACACAACCCATCAAACTTTGAAGCAGATGCCGCAGCAGAAGACACATGCTACTGCTGTTAGCTAAGAACAGGAAACGTAAGCTACACTTTACACAGGCTCACAAATCTGCAAAGCAAAGCATCAACGTGATGCTATCATGTTAATATGGACCAATATCCCTGAGGAGTGTTTCCAGCACCTTGTAGAATCTATGCCACAAAAAATTAAGGCAAAAGGGGGTCCAACCCAGGACAGTTCTAGCAAGGTGTACCTAATAAAGTGGCTGGTGAGTGTATAAATGGCAAAAGATCATGCCTTTTCTGAATCTTCTATGTAATTTCACCTCATAGACCTTATTCTAGACACCGTTTTTTTTTTTTTTTTTCTGGTGTAGACGGGACATAAGTGAAGGTTAATATGTGACTGTCACAGTTCACTGGTGTTCTCAGCATGCCTGAGCTCCCTGTCCGAATGGGCAGGATGGGGGAGATTCCCACAATAATAAAACTCTCTCCGGCTCTCATATGTGCTAATCCGACATCCCGGAAAGGGGGGAGATATGAATCTACGGGCTTCCATGCAATATCAGTTCAACCTTGTAGACCGCTAATCCTATGGAAATCCAGTGGATGTGGCACTAAATAAACATTGTATATTCAATCACAGCTATCTTGAAAAGTATGTTAGTTTAGATTTGTGACCCGTCTCTGGCCTTGCAAACTACTGTTGCACATGACATGACCCAAGAAACCATTTTTACAGCAAACAACTCGTAGCTCACTTCATAGCAGGGTGGTATAAATCTACGGAAAGATTTAAAGAAAAATAACAATTCCAGAATCCTCTAATTAGTGTCATCCGAGTAGTTAGCAGATAACCAAGCACTATGTCATTGTTTTCTTAATCAGAATGAAATAAAATCACTCTGAAAATATATTTAACACTCTTTTATTTTAGACAAGCAAACTCCGTTTTCTTGTCTGAAATTGAACACTGGGCCTACAGTATCTCCTAGCAGGGAAGTCCCTTTGGGGTTTATTCTGACACAAATAACATGATCCAGGAAACTCAATTACTTCCTACAAAACGTCTTGTAGCTAAATCTGGTCAGTTCAGAAGTCAGTGCTCAATTCAGTGTTTGTGCAGCCCAGCCTATGTCTATGTTAGGCAAAGGCAAGAAAGAATTCTGCCATCACGTTGTTCTAAACCCTTATGACTTTCTTTGTACACAAACGTATTGTATGGAGTGGACTCAGAAAACGAGTCTAATCAACCCTCTATTTAAGATACATTTATGGTGCTTGGTTTTTGAAGCTTGAAAAATTTAATTTCACCCTATTGTTTATATGCTATCTTTGTTTGTTGTCAAGAAATATATGAGGGACTAATAGGAAAATTGCATAATTAGTCTTATTTTATATGCAAGTGCACATAACAGCAATGATTGATCATGAAAATAATTGCTTGACTTGATTGAAGTGTCAGTTTAATTGGACCCTAAAAGTTGCAATCCAATTTACATACTCAATTACATGTGCATTACATGTATTCCTAACAAATCTTCAGCACAAATAGCTGCGATAAATAGTCATTTTTACCTTGTTGAAATATCTAAAAGAAAGCTGACATTTTTTAGCAAATATTTAGTAAATATTCAGTCTCTGACTGACCAGTAAGACATGAAACATAAACATATATGGGATAAAGAGCCCGACGATAAAGGATTTTGAAATCCGATACCGATAAAAATATTTATTGGTTTTAAAATCCAATATTCCGATATATCGGCTGATATTTTTTTAATTATTATTTCAGAAACGTGCAACAAATTGTAAAACATTCATTTTCAATATAACAGGCAAAGGAGAGATGATGCGTCTCATTGCTATAACTGTCACGCGCTATTAAAGAAATACTTCAGTCACATTGTCAAAAGTTAAAAGGACAGTCAGTCAACTACACTGTAACAACATAACTTAACTATTACTAGCTAATTCCGCTTCACTCTCAGCCTATTTAACAGCAACAAAAATGGACATGATATTCACAAATTTTTTCGTGTTTATTTGAGTTAAGAGAACTGATGCGGATGTTCTTTTAATTGTTATTCAAGCAATGTATGTCTCGTGACCAACTCAACGAGTGTTGCCAACAGGGACAGTGTAGAGTGCCCTCTGGTGGACCAACTATACAACTCCAACACTCATGACATGGTTCAAGTGTGTTTCCTCTGTTATTTATTTTATTTTTGAAATATTCATTTATCGGCCATTATAACTGCAGATACCGATAGTTTGGAAAATGCCTAATATCGGCCGATAGTATCGGCCTGCCGATATATCGGTCTGGCTCTAATGGAATATATTAAAGATATATCAGGTATGTAAATGTACATCACGGCACTACGCGTCGCATGCATGCGCTATTTTTAAAATTTGATTGAAAAAAATTTTGATTCATGCATTTGCATGCTTAATGTTTTCCTACTGATTGCATTTCAGATCTACACCACTCCTTCTTATAGATAGAAATTAAGCCATCAATCTGATAATACTTTTTATCATTTGGGCGCAGGTAAATCTAGCAACTGATCTAAGTCCTGTGACAGTAAGTAATAATAAAGTTAAAAAAAAACAACAGTGGTGTTATTTTCATTTTGAAAAAAAATAGTGCCCAAAGCTTTAATATTTTTACGTTGGAGTACTCAAATATGCAAAGTAACCATCCCATCTCTAATGCTTTCTTATAAGGGGTAGCCAAAAACATTGACGCAGATTAATGGTGAAGACTAGTTGTGAAACCAGACACTGGTATGCTCCAGCAGTCGTGTTGCCTTGGTCATTTGTTTGGTGATAGGATCCTATCCCGTCTGGCAGCCGTGGTGGCTCCTATAGGCGTTTAACCAGCATTCTTGGAGAGCCAGTGTGAGGACAAGGATCCTAAATGTATGCGAGCGATGCATGAGAGCGGCAGGTGAAGCGTCTCCCACAGTATTCTGGATAGCCGTTCCTCTGACATCTGTGTGTGGGTTGGTTTCCAATTGGTTCAGAATGTCAGAGTGGAATGATCATCTATACAATGCCTCAGTGAGGACACTGTATGCATGACAACAGCATTTACATTACAGTACTGTTAAAAGAATTGAATTGAACAAGGGGTTTGTTTGCTTGCTTGTTTGGGATTGGATCTTTACAGTAGTTAGTTAGCTTTATAAGAATCTGAGAAATATGTCAGACTCCAGTAAATGATCCTATGTTAAATGTTAATGTATGACATCTTAATACCAGGTGAAAACAGGGTTGCATTGCGCATTATGTCTTTACGCATTTTGAAGGCATCGTGGCATTTTATTACCATCCATTTAATCGCATCTGACAAGCAATAATTATTATTGAAGAACATATTTCACTTTTATTTTTGCAAATATGTGTTAACGGTCTACATTTTCACACACTTTCACATTTCTTCCATCTGCCGATGGTGTCGCCATTTCTCATTTCACCCGTTTTTGTGCGTATGCCTGAGTCAGAGCTTGCGTAAAGGTCCTCACTTTTTCTCGTCAAGTTTGCTTTTTATAAATACCAATTATTGCATAGAGAGCTGCGGACGCCACCTTTATAAGTTGATAAGTTTGAACTAAACCCTGCAGGACAGTAGCCCTCCAGGGCCGGATTTTTGTAACTCTGCCATACGAGTTATTTTAGATATGCTTAAGGTTTGAAAATGGTGTCACCAGTTGGGGGCAGCAGGATCTCATAAAAACAGTAAAGGCCAAAAAGTATGAGATCGATAGCAATCACTGCAAATTATATTAGATTAGACTTAGAGATCATTACAAAATATATTATAAAAATTTGAGTCTGTAAAGTTAAACTGAAAAAAAAACAAAATGCATTTTAGAATGTCTGACTCTGAGTTTTTGTTTTCTCACCCTTTTGCTTTAACAGTAGTATTTGAAGTGCATAAAAGGTTTGTGTAAAACCTGATGATCATGTTCTCCAGAATGATTTGAGAAGATCTGATTGTGAACAGCAACTTCAAACATCTGACCGTTTGTACAAAAACATTCACATGATCACTGTCACAAATGTGCTATTTAATTATTGACACAGAAATACTGCAGAAAGAAACTGAATATTTCTTATTTGTAGGTACATATTTTAGTACATAATTTAGATCTTCTGATCTCTATTTACCTTGTTAATACCTTTATAATGAGATTTCGCCATTTGCTACATACTTTTATGCTGATAACTAAGAAAACAGGGAGTTTTTATAGCCTTTACCAAGTGTCTACAAGAGGTGTGACGCTGTGATCACACACACACACACATAGGTATGTGCAAGACGCACCCAGGTTCATTTCACAGTACGAACTCCTACCGGTGCTCATTCAGAGTCAGAGTGCAGTGTGGAGTTACACATCTCATGGAAATAAACTGATTTTGTTTACCGGATAGGATACACATTCTTTAAGGGGAATCAGTGTTTAACAATATGTAAGTAAATACATTTTATTTTATATGATAAAGACTGTAGTTTATCATACAAGCTCAGGTAAAAGCTTTCCAGCAAAGTTGTCTTAAATTCTATTTCTATTTTTACTGGTTTTAAGAATGTTCTCACTGGTCTTGTAATCGGCTAGTTTATAATGTAGGTAATATTCAAGTAATATTTTGGGTAGTTAAATGTGTTTAATTTATTTTATTTTTTTACGTAGCCTAGGTTTGACTGATTTTTCTTTTACCAATATTCAAACTTTTTTAAATAATCTCTTATCGGTTCTTTAAAATAGAGTCTAACGAGAAACATAAAATGAACCGAGAAACTGATAAAAAGAGTACTAGTTGAGTATTAGTATATTGAATAAGTTGACATGTACTTGCAACGTTACTTATAGTCAGTAGAATGTCTGTCGGGGACCATCACAAAGTGTTAGCAGATATGAAAAAGACAATCTACTAATACTGTAATGAGAGATTATTGACATGGACTTGACATGGACCAAAACTTGATTCTCAATGGTAGGTTTATTTGAAAATCAAAATAGAGAAGAAAAAAAATTAGTAGGCACTAGTCTAGGCACAATAATTCAATATGTAGCCTATTCCTGAATGTGTCAATGGGTTTTTAATGATATTGATTAGGTTTGATATTTATTTAGAATATTGGTTTAATATTTCATCCATTGCTGGTAGAGCAGTAAACACAACAATTTCTTTGTTATTTCTCTTTAAAGATTGTGATGTCATAAATGACTGAACTGGTTGCACTATTAGTTACATAGAGAGCGTGTCAGAGTCATCTGCGGTTTCAAAGTAATAAACTCACCGCTTTAATGCACTGACAGCTGACTGATTCTAATATCTACCATCTTTTAATCATTCACTAACTGTAGATATTCACAGTATACTCAGGACATTGTCATCATGACGTAAAATAACATTTTGACATAATAACAGGAAGCTGGTGAGACTCTTGTGAGAGTCATACCGCAGAACATATGTGTCACAAGCTAGCAGTGGTCTGAACTTTGGCACTGTGATTTCAGACATTGGGAAACGCCTTAAAAGGATTTTGTGCTGTTTTTGACTATAAGAAGGTTATATATATATATATATATATATGTGTGTGTGTGTGTGTGTGTGTCTGTGTTTAACACTGAGCACAGCTCATCATAGTCTTGTATGCACATGATAATTAGTCATTATCTTTTCCTGTAGCTAAAAAAGCCTTGCGCTAGTCATAGTTTCAGTTCCCAGAGAATGTGTAAACCAATGTCAGATGTTTTGTGTAAAAGCATCTGCCATATGTATGCATGTAAATGTAAGTAATGTGCAAACCAGTGTGAAGCTAATCACAACTTCCTTTAAGTAGTATGAGAATCTGTTGTGGTGAATCTAGGTTAATTAATTACAAGTGAGTGCAATGAGGCATAGCGGCCCTCTTCATTAACCTCTTCTGCTGCAGGCATTCCAGTGTTGTAATCTAAGGACAGCATACCCTTGTTTCTCCTGGAAATTGGACATTTTTCAGATACAGGAGGAAGAGTTCTTACTTGAATAGCCTCTTAGTTAAAGCTTCCCCTAAGCTCCTGCTGACTGTGCTTAGCTGTGAGGCGAAGTTAGACTGTGATTTTTTAGTGAGCCTGTGAAAACTATTGTTTGTCAGGATAGTCTCCTGGAATCCGCTCTGACCCCTGTGGCTCGGGGTCAGGAGACCCATCACGGCTGAGTGGTTCCACGAGACTAGTTTTAGTTCACTTTAGTTTGAACAGCTAACATATTTTCTCGTGAGCGTGTATGAGTCTGATGAAAGATGTATTTGCTTTGTAGGATCTCGTGAAGTAAGAGAAAACCAAGGCTTTCACTTCGAAGACCACTTGACCAGCAGTCATGGAAGGCAAAGAGGAGATCAGTGATACTGACAGTGGGGTTATTCTGCATTCTGGTAGGTTCAGTCTCAGTTACACCTTGGCTATAATGACACATTTTATGCTGTATTATTATGTAGTATGTGTTTGTGAGGTTAAAGGGGATAGTTCACAAAAAATGTCACCATATTCTCACCCTCATGTCATTCCAAACCTAAATGACTTTTTTTTCTGTATACTTCAATGGAAGGATTACTTATTTATATCTGTGCGGATTTATGTTATATATATGCTTTAAAAAGGTGTATACGATACAGTTAATGTTTTGGAAAAGAAATGAATATTTTTTTCAGCATGGATGCATTCAATTGACAAAAACTGACTGTAAAGATGTGTTTAATTTTACAAAAGATTTATATTTCAAATAAATAACACAAAATGTTTCTTGAGCAGCAAATCATCATATTAAAATAACTTTTGAAGGATCATGTGTGCTGAAATTTCAAAATTCAGTAATTTGTCATAACAGGAATACATTTTAAAATGTATTAAATAAAAATGTGATACTATTTCACAATTATTTTGATTTGATTGTATTTTTCTATCAAACGTATTTTTCAATTGCATAATTTAGTGGTTAGTTTTCACTTCTTTCACTTCTAAAAAGGAGCATTGTTATGTGCATTACACCTGTAAGGGTTGAATCGGAAGCAATAACGACACTATGGCAGGTTTTTAAAAGACCCTTTTAAACCAAAACGACTCCTAATAAACACTTCTTTTTTTCTTTTTGTCATTGTTCGGTTATTATCTCTTTGTGTGCTGTCACATGATTGATCGAAAATGTATGTTAAAGAATTCAGTAGATAAGCTCTCTAGACATGCCAGAGGCGTTTGCCTGCAGTCGCCGGATACAGAAGAAATAAATTCTTTGTTGTCACTCATTTAGCCGTTTTCAGTGACCTTTCACTTGAGCATAACACAGTTGATGAGTGTCTGTTTCCTGAAAGTTCACATCATTTAGATTTAGTTCAGACAACAGTTACAGTTAGATCATCTTTTCGGGCTGTGCTAGTATTGAAACAAAGACGAATTCTTCACATAATTGCTGAGTTTCCTGTTATTATCCCGAAGACTCTTTATCAGAATGCGTTTCATGTGTTGTAGGGCCTGACAGCCCCACCACAGTGATGAAGGATGTAAAAACTCATACTCGGGTCATGAAACTCAAGCAGCAAGCGCTGGAGGACAGGCTGAAGATGTGCTTAAAGGAGCTTAAGAAACTCTGCATCAGAGAGGCCGTAAGTCACCATTGACACTCACAAACGCATATGGACTCACCAAAACACTACTAAAAAGAGATAAGGAAGTTTTCACATTGGAATTAGGGTATTAGAGGGGACTTCCAATGCACACTGATAACATCATGTTTTTAAAGTCCTATTTTCCCCCACTTCTTCTGTTGAAAAAAATCTTCCTAGCAATAAACAAAACATTCTCACCTCTCTAAAAAACATGACAGGGTATTTAACACACACACACACACACACACACACATATATATAATACATATATATATATATATATATTATTTCGAGTGAACAAGTCGCCAGAGTTCATCATGCCCAGAGGCTTTTTGGGTTATTAGTCTTCCTGGTAAGATGTTAAGTCACAAAAATGCAGCATTGTTTCCTGTTGGAGTCACTTGCTGGGACTTGTTCAGGTGTTCTTCAGAGTCTGATGACACCTTTGTGTCACAATAAGTCTGAAGTCACGGCAGTGTGTGTGTATCATCTTTTTTTGAAGGGCTTCACCTCTATTATGGCTCTTTAAAGAGCTGTGGGCTTGTGGTTTTTGTCTCAAAGAGAATTGTATCTAACAAATGCTGGCATGAATTTGGGGAAGATAGATGGCAGGTAGGGCTCTTGGTACGGCTTAGGAAAAGAACCAAATATTTCAACAACAGGCTTGCATAATGTAGCGGTTGAAAGCAATAACTTGTCCCAACTCGCTGAAAAGTTTCACACGGGAGAAACAGGAATTCTGGTTAAAGGCTGGTTCTTGATAACCTGTGACTTCTTTTTTTAACGTTATTGTTCTTACAAATTGCACTGACAAATTACAGATCTGCTTGACTGCCCCCATAAAATTGAAATACCAATCTTAAAGACCTCAGTTGTTCGGATACACATACAGCAATACCGTATTGACTGATTCATGATTTGAATTGTGCATTTATCTAACTGTGAATTTTAAAAAAAAATGTTACATCTATATTTGCACTATAAAAACACTAATAATTGAATAATGTTAAAGGGTTAGTTCACCCAAAAATGAAAATTCTGTCAGTATTTACTCACCCTCATGTTGTTCCAACCACATAAGACCTTCGTTCATCTTCGGAACATGAATTAAGATATTTTTGATGAAATCTGAGTGCTGGATCACTCCTCCATACTAGTCCATAGGCTTTTTTAGGGATTGAAACTTGCTGGCCTCAAAAACTTATTAAAGACATCGTTAAAATAGTCCAAGTGACCACAGTGGCTCAATCTTAAGTTTATCAAACGACGAGAACACTTTTTGTGCGCAAAAACAAACGAAAATAATGAATTTATTTAAACTATTCATTTCCTTCTCTTTGGGCGATCTGTTGTTGTACGTCACACACATCACACACATGACCAGCGTCGGCCTATAGTGAGCCTTCGTGTGACGTTTAACCGACTAGAGGCCCAAACTTAAGATTGAGTTACTGTAGTTACTTGGACTATTTTAACGATGTCTTCAATAACTTTTCGAGGCCGGCAAGTTTCAGTCCCTCAAGAAGCCTATGGACTAGTATGGAGTAGTGATCCAGCTCTCAGATTTCATCTTAAATATCTTAATTCATGTTCCGAAGATGAACGAAGGTCTTACGGGGTTGGAACAACATGAGAGTGAGTAAATAATGACAGAATTTTCATTTTTGGGTGAACTATCCCTTTAAATCTAATCTTCAGCTAATTAAAAAATGAATAGATATTTTTCATGCTGTGCAATATAGTTTTTACTCTTTTAATCCTTATGTAATATCTGCCATTTAGCGGCTGTAAAATAAAAGTTTATCAGCTGGAATTTTAATATTCATTTCCCCTTCTCATTCAGGAGCTCACAGGACATTTGTCTTCCGACTATCCACTGTTACCTGGAGAGAAGCCACCTCAAATTCGCAGGCGCATTGGAGCTGCTTTTAAGTTAGATGAGCCAAGCATTCTACATAGAACTGAGGTAAAGACAGAGATAGTAAAGATCTGGATAAAAATTGGCTGTTTCCAAGTCATTTGACATACTCTTAAGGTTCAGATAGTTTCAATAAGTTCGAATCTCATAAACCAATCATGAACATGTTACACAGGACTCTAAGCTGAGCTCTTTGGAAGCTGAACTGGCTCTTCAGCAGCAGATATACATGGCGGCGCAGAGGCTGTGTCAGGAGAAACATCTCAGCAAGGCGGTGAAGAAGAGTCATCTACAGCAGTACCAGCGGGAGGAAAGGAAACTCAAAAATCTTCAGGAAGCTGTGTTTAGGTTGCAACTGGAACACGGCCAATCCTCACCACACTCTGGCATGATGGCACAGAGAGGTGAGGGATTTATATGAGCACTTTTTTGTGTTTTCTTTGCACTGTGTAATGAGCTTGGAAATCAGATCATCTTGTTCTTACATGTATCTATGTTTTGTATCAAGGCGCATCAGATGATAGCTCATTGTCAGACTCGGCTGTGGTGGATGAGGGTATGTGAAAACCAAGTTTATTTCCCCTGAAATTATAGCATGTATATACTATGAATAATTTAAAAAACTTTATTAATTATATTATACATTTGAAAAATAGTAAATAAATATGTAAATAAAATATCAAATATTATTATTTTTCCATATTGTTTGGCCTATAACAAATATATTATACAATATTTTATACAAATGTAAAACATAATATATACATTTTCATTATTATGTATAAAAATATATTATATTTTATATTTACATATATATATAGTTATTTTGAAAAATAAATGTTTTTGCATGCTATTAGTCATTTACCCATGTACTATTAATTAAGACAATCTCTCATCCATGTTTCAGAGGAACTGTCTTCCCAGCTTTCTTCAGAGCCTCCTGCTCCTTCTGTAGATCTTCACCCTCCGCATATTAACAGTTCTCAACCCGCTCCTCATACACCTATAAGCCCCTCATACCAGTCCCTCGAGGCCATTTCCTATCGAACCCCCCCACAATCCCTGGAGGACTTGTACACATGCCAGAGTCCAATCTTAGAGCATGACCCTGCCCCCATTCAAAACTCTCCCTGGACGGAGTCTAGTTTGGACCAGCCCTATCAGAAAAATAAAAGATCTAATAGCATCAAATCCAGGTATATCTCTCTTTTTTATTCTTGGAATCTTTTAAAGTGCAAAGCGATAATTAAATGTAAAAAGCATGTGATCCATGACCTTTGTAAAGCACTTTTGACTCACCTAGTCATTAAGTAATTTTTGGGGCGGGTATGACCACACCTCCTCTTCTCTAATGGCCTTTAAGTCATCTCAAGGTTGATTTACGGAAGGCATGTATTGTTGTCAGTAGAACACGAACGAAAACAACAGTTGTAGTGTTTCTGTTTTGTTTTCGTAATTGTGAAAGTAACTGTTTTTGTTTTTCCATGCATCTATAGTCCTGCTACTACCCCCAAGTTGCCTCCCCTTGAGGTTTGTCTTGCCGAGGCCGGGATACCACTGCAAATACCCACCCATGCTGCCCTGAAACACACACAGTCCTGCAGCGCACCCTCCACTCCAGAGATGCACTTGCGCAGGAGACAATCCATTGGGTCTGCTCACAATTTACTCAATCTCTTATATACACTACTGTTCAAAAGTTTGGGTTGTGGTACGATTTTTATTGGTTTTTAAAAAATAAAGATTTTTATGCTCACCAAAGCTGCATTTATTTAAAGTCGGTGTGAAACGGAAGTTGAGATTTTTTTCCTTGTCGTGACGTATATCCGAATGAAACGGCTTCTGAAATTAGAAAAAAATATGAATAAACACTACAATATTACATATAAAAAGAAGATTTGTCAATTTCATGCCGACTTTAATAAAAAAATAAGCAGTAATGTTGTGAATACATTTAAAATACCTTTTTTCTATTTTAATATATTTACGTAATTTACTCCTGTGATCATAATGTGCTGATTTGCTGCTCCAGAAACATTTCTTGTTATAAGCAATGTTAAAAACAGTTGTGCTGCTTAATATTTTGGGGAAATCATTATAGATTTTTTTTTAGGATTCTTTGATGAATATAAAGTTCAAAAGTACAACATTTATTTGAAATAAGAATCTTTCTTTACTGTCAGTTTTGATCAATTTAATGTATTCTTGCTAAATAAAAGTTGTAATAAAAAAAAAAATCACACTGACCCTAATCTTTGGAACAGTTGTATCCACCTCCGATCATGTGTTTCATAGATATTATGGCCAACTCAAATCTTGACAAATGTTTTAATTTCTTATTTTAACAGAGTTCCCAAGACGGAACCAAACCCATATGATCCCGAGCGGGAGCGTGGGCGCCCAAGGGGCCCCAGGAGACGGTTAACAGACTTTGTGGTGCCACCATCAGAATACTCCCCCATAAGATTGAATGTTGGAAATCCTGTGTATTACTCTAGTTCTGAGGACAGCAACTCGGAGCACTCGGTGCAGTCCTACGCCAGCTCGCCCTGCCAGGATCACCCTGGGGAACTTCCGTGGCCCTACCAACTTCAGTACGGATATCATTATTCCAGCCTAGCCGATAGCCATATACCACAAAGATCCTCCCCTACCCACTTCTACAAGAACCCTCAGTACCAGTCCTCGCCTAGTTTTTCAAGAGGGTACGTGGTGGACGGATGGGGTCACCCCTTAGAAATGGACAGCGGAAGGTCGTACTTAAGCCACCAGGCCCCTTCGCCTGTTTATTCTTCAAATGGTCACTATGAGTACTACTACGGTGAGGCTTTGCCCTCCCAGCCACGAAGTTGCAGGTTGTTACCCGCCCACGCGAAACTGTCTCGGGCCCCTTCGCTAAGAGAGTGTCCTCAACACCCTAGCAGGGGCCTGCCGCGGCAGGTGGTGTCAGAGGAACTCAAATCATGGCATCAGCGCAGCCAACTCCTACCGCCTCGACCTCACTCACTGGATCGCAACAGGCAGGGCACACTCCGCATCCGAAATGCACCTGGGCAAGACTCCCCACTTTCGCTTTCCCAGCACCACAGGTTCCAGGAACAACAGGTAAATAGTCGTTCCTCACAGTCACTCAGAACAAATGGGCGGAAAATGTATTGACCTGCAATGAGGTCGAAAAGGAAAAAATCCCCAAATATGTATCTATCTTGGCTCTGTATGAAATTGAATACTACAGTATCGCCTAGCTATCGTGAATCAATCTGTTGAGAGAGGAATTTCCTGAAAAGGCAGATCAGTTACACACTGCCCAGGCCTGTTTGTGCATCTGGGAAAGGTTCTCTTGAAGCTCTGCTGTGCCAAAGTGAGATCACTAGTGTATCTAGGTGTGGTGTTCATCTGTGAAAGAGCTTTTGATTGGAATTAGTGTAGGGAATGGCACAATAGAAAACCACACACAAATCATAATTGTCGTTGTGTTGTTTATGGTTGAGACATCAGAGCACTATGCTATACTGTAAATCAGTGCACACGACTGTTCAAAAGTTTGGGTTGGGAAGGTTTTTTTGTTTTTGAAAAAGGGTTCTTATGCTCACCAAGGCTTCATTTATTTGATCAAAAATACAGAAAAACAATAATAATGTGAAATATTACACAAATATTATATTATATTAAAATAACATTTATCATCATTACTAATCTTTAGTGTCACATGATCCTTCAGAAATCATTCTAATATGCTGAATTGCTGCTGAAGAAACATTTCTTACTATTATTAATGTTGAAAACAGTTGTGCTGCTTAATATTTTTGTAGAAATAGTGACTTTTTTCAGGATTCTTTGAGTAGAAAGTTCTCTTTGATATTGAAATCTCTTGTAACATTATCTGTCTTTACTCTCACTTGATCAATTGAATGCATCCTCACTGAATAAAGGTATTCATTTCTTTTTTTTAATTCTTTGAACTATTGTGGATGTGAGCTTGAGCAGTGTATGTGTGTTCTCGCTCATTCAAAGAACACTGATACTGCTTCATTTTTAGTATGACATACATTAATAAATAAAACCATTGCATGTCAGCAAGAATTCACCTTATGTTTTATAATACTGATAGACTATTAGCGGTCAAAATAAACATTTGAAATATTAAAACGTTGGAAACATGATCATAAATATAAATGGTCAATTAAAATGAATAACAGAGCATGGATGACTTCAGATTTCATGAGTAATTAAAAAAAGGTGTGAAGGAATTAATCCTGATTCTGTCACACAAGGAAATAAAATCTATTTCCTGGATGGATCTAATTGGATCTAACTTGAAAGGTCATGGAAGTTGTGACGTGGGTACAAAGATTTGTAGAGAAATTGTGCAAACATTATTTCAGTTAATATGGTATAAAAAGACGCACTTTGAAAGAACTTTACGGTTGAGTGGTAACTGGGTGCAGAGTGTCAAATGGAGCAAACTCACGCTAATAAATAAATTAGCAAGGAGTTGGAGTGGGAAACCCTAGAGTGGAGTTAAAGCGGTGATTATACACTCCATTATACTAACATACTCCGCTGTAAATGCAACAAATACTTCATCAGGGATCATTTGCTTACTTTGAGTTTATTTGTATCGACACACAGGTTTTCATTCCACTCAAAGCTTTTTCCCATTCCCCACAGTCATGAACTTTCCCGTTAACAAAACTATCTAGTGGGAAAGCATGCATTCAAGGTTGCTCTGCTGTTTATTTCCATTCAAGCTTATGGTGGCTAAAGTGTGTGAACTTGATATGTAGGTGAGCATTCCATTCCTCAGGGACAAAAGCTCGATTGGACGGAAGGAAACAGTGATAGTGGCCCAGCCCATTAGCTCCTTTATTTGTGTAGAGAAAGCCAGATAAGTTGTTTGGCCAATGTACCTCTATTCCAACTTTAGTTTCCCCTTAAGCAACATTTTAATAGCTGGCATGTTCCCAGCTGAAGCCAATAGGTGTCTTTGTTAGCTTGTTTTCCCTCTATTGCTAAGTATTGAATTTTATCGTGCAAAAACTCTTACACCAGTGCACCTTGAGCACATGCTGTGGTGTCACTCATCAAACCACAGTCCATTGTAAATGATAATTCCTAAAGACCGAATAATGTTCACTCTAATCCATTACTAATTGAAGTACGTGTGTTTGCGTTCTCCATTACAAAAAAAAAACGACATAGGAACCGAACTTTGAATTTAGAAGATTGTTAGTCATTTAAACCAGATTTGATGCCTGAAAAAAAGCAAAACAAAAGCAAACATTGAAATAAAAAATAATGACTGTATAGGCCTAACAATATGGAAAAGTAATAACATGACAGACTGAATAGTAAGATTTATAAATAAATGAACATCAGTGGATGTGTGCTTTACATGCCTAACATAAATAATAAATATTTATTTATATATTATAGAATATTTTATGCTAATTATATCAGTAATAGATATATTAATAAGTGAAAGGTTTATTTTGCCATCAACTATGCAAGGTTATATCACTAGTTGCATTTTTTTTTTCTCGATTTAACCATATTTTACTCCCCAAATGATGTCTGAAACACATTTTTGAGTTGCGACACATCATTTGAGAAGCACTAATTTAAATAAATCACAAACACAAACTGTTTTTCAAAGAAGAATGTGGGTGCCAGTGTTATTTTGGTGGGAGTCGGGTAATTTACACTACAGTGAAAAATGTGCAATCAGACACCTGGAAAATGCAGTGCACATGTACCAACAAGTCACAAAACAAATGATTGAAAATTCCCTGTTGAATAAATTTAAGTTGGAAAACTAATGCCTTCAAGACACGAGAAAAATGAAGAACCTTGGGTTGTGCAATGATACACATTCACTCATTTTGAAATTCACCAGAAACCACAGGAATCCTAAACCACAAAGTTTCGGATGCATGATTTGGTTGGTTAATTTAGTCATTTGGTTTTAGAGACATTTAGATTGTGAGACTATCAGCACTGCCTGAGGTACACATTTGTTGCATTCCTATTGCATATCATGCAATGATTTACAGAGTCATGTGTTTCAAATGCACAGGCAGCTGGGGTTGACCTGAAGACCACTCCTTAAATATCTTATCATCCAAGGAACTTTGATAATATTAAACATTTTGGTTTCTCCTGTCCTGTGAATCTCTGCTTTAACACACTGATTCAATATTTAAGAAAATATTGGGATAGAATTGGACAAAATTCTGCACATACAATATAAAACATTTCATAACAACCTTATACACTGTGAGCTCTATGATTTAAGACCCAGCTGGCCAGATTTCTGAAACACCTTCAGTCAACACCACAGAGCTGCTGCTTGTGCAGTTACACCCTAGTTTCATCTAGGCCACTATTAAGACTTTATCATGGGTTACTAGAATGTTAAACCAATGCAAATAGATTTCCCTATGGACTGACCTCGTTTATTTTTGTTTTGCTCCTCCAGGTATCCCAGAAATGGGTCAATCTGGGGACTCCTGATAGGATGTATGAGGAAGACTCTGAGGTTGCCAGCCAGGTGTGACACCATGGAACCCCATCTGAGAGAGTCATATTTATTCAATAATTTATTGAGCTAATGGACTGAAGTATAGACTTTTAACATTGATAAAACACACACGCAAACACATAGGGATATGTCTAGAAAGGCATCACTTTCTATGAAATGACTCGTCCCAAAATGAGTTTTACTGTGAAAGACTTTTAAAAACTTTAAAAAATGTTTTATAGATTTTTTATAGATTAACATACTTACATATTTTTTTCTACGATGAAATAAAAACAATATTTGTTACTAAGTGTATTTTTATGTTTCTTGGTTAGTGTATGCAATACTAAGATCAATAAAGTTTGTGATTTAAAAATGATTATGCTTTGTATACTATGCAATCAATCTTCGTTCTGATTAAATAATTACTGTTTGGTATGTAAGACGTTTTTAAAGGTCTTACATACCAAATGTAAACTTTGGTATGTAAACAAATGTAAACTTTGATAAGTGTAATAAACCATCTTTGTAATTCAGTACATCACCACACCATAATGGTAACATGATCACAGCGATATTCTTATAAATCGTGATCTGGAAGGCAAACACAATGTGTATTTAAAAAGGCAACCATTACATTTGATATAAAATTTACCTATAGTGTAATTTCTTAAATAATGCAAAGAAATGCCGAACATTGGAGGAAAATACAATCCAGGCTACTGCAACTGAGGTAGTACGTTAAACTGTCACGTGGCAACTGTTACTTTTCTCACCGCTCTTTTGGATGAGCCTATCACAGTAATTACTGTATTATCACCGATTACTGAATTATGAACGTTTTATAGAGATTGGTCGTGAGGATTTCCATTAGATTGTGAGATTGCCAATATTTGAAAATTATATATTTAAAATACTTTAGACTATGGGGAGTGTTAAAATCTTTCCAAAAAGCTTAACTGGTAGGGTTTCAGTCGCACCTCAATGCAGAACATGAGATCCACGGGGAGGAGTCGGATCACGATCCAAGGGGTTAGGTTGGGTTTAGGGATCAGGGGGCGGAGTTGGTTAGGTTTAGGTGTAATTAAGGTGGGAGGAGTTGAATCTGGATCCGACTCCTCCCCATGGATTTCATGTTCCGCAGTTTCAGAAGGCACCAGCGAGATTTTTTCAGATTTATCCTATTGGTCAACTGCCATGTCTTCATAACAAACAACACTGCGCTGCAATAACGCAGGCTGCGTGAATCCAGTTCACATGCTATACATCGTCTTCCGGCGAGTGGTTGTTTGACCCCTTTGGTTTCAGCACAGTCAGCCACAGACAGTTCACGAATCACTTGTCGTTTCTGAGCGAAGAACAGTTTGACCACCGTTTTGCTGTTGCCCGTCAGAACTATTGTTGTAGACTTGTGTCAGTAGTAGGACAATGGATAAAACATTTACGCTGTATTCAGACAAAGCCGAAGACGTCGCTACCTCCTCTAGTTTTCGCCAGTTTAAAATAGATCATTTTCATCTCGATCTTAAAGTGGATTTTGAAAAGAAAACCATATCAGGTACCGAAACATTACAACTGCAATGCATTCGGGATAGTCAGAGTGAGTTACAGCTAGATATTCATTCAACTCTGTCCTTGCATGAAATCACATTCAGTCGCAATGCAAGTGACTGGACCAGCACAGAATTTCTGATTCGTGAATTCACCAGTTATGGGACCACGCTCGTCGTGAGGTTTCCCACGACTTTCAACTCAGAAGACAAATTTCAGCTAACAATCAAATATACAGCTTCTGATGGACCAGGGGTAAGCAAGAAAAACTGTGCTTTTATAATAATTTTTTGTTCATCATTTCCATTTTGAAAGTTCAGGAAACTTGTCATGAGACCTAGAAGGAAGAATACTTTAGTTTCTCTTTCTGAATCTGTTCTTAATGCACACACCCTTTAGTCCTTCAGATGGTAAATTTCATTGATTTATTGTAAAAGCAAGCAAGCATATGGTGGTTTGTTTCCTCCAAGGAATAAGAAAAAAAGTAATTGCAACTTTTTATCTCACAATTTTGACTTCATAACTCTCAATTCAAAATTTATCTCACAAGAGTTATAAACTTGAAATTGCAAGGAAAATTTGTTGAGATTTTATTCATATATAAACTCTCAATTACAGTTTTAAATGGCGAGTTTCTCGCAATTATGAATTAAAAAAATCTCACGATTCTGAGAAAAAAAATATATATATATATATTTATAAACTCGGATTTGTGAGTTTATATATAATATCACAATTCTGACTTTTTCCCCCTTATTATTGTGAGATAAACTCCTAATTGCGAGTTAAAGTCTGGATTGATTGTGAGATACAAGTTCACAACTGCAAAAAAATTGTAAGAACTCAATTGCAATTGCAAAACTACTTGCAATTCTGAGAAATAAGTCAGAATTGTAAAATAAACAAAGTTATTATGTTAATTGTTTTTAATTTCTTGGTGGAAACAAGCTTCCATACTTCTCTGTAGATGTCATGGCTGGAACCAGTGCAGACGGCTGAGAAGACACTGCCATTCTTGTACACATCTGGGTTCCCTGTCCTGAACCGCAGCCTGTTTCCCGGCTTCCATACGCCCATGACAAAGAGCACTTACTCAGCTGTTGTGCAGGTAATGTTTCACCAAACGCATGTATCTTCTTTTAGGTGTGTTGGCTGGAACCAGAGCAGACTGCGGGAAAGCTCAAGCCTTATGTTTTCACTCAAGGCCAGGCTGTTCTCAACCGCTCTTTCTTCCCTTGCTTTGATACTCCAGCAGTCAAGAGCACCTACTCAGCAGCAGTTCAGGTGAGGCCATCGGACCAGTCGAATTTACAGGTAGAAAGAGAGTATGGGTATATAGACGTAAAGATGTAATTTGAGTCAATAAGGGAAAAATGGATTCCATTATTCCACTTGATTTTATTAATCAGGAATTGATTGGATTGAAAAAAATGGGCTTAGAAATTATTAGTTTTATTCATCAAGGATGCATTAAGTTGATGAAAAGTGACAGCAAAAACAATTATAGTGTTACAAAAGATTTCAATTTCAAATGCTGATCTTTTGAACTTTATTTTTCATCAAAGAATCCTGAAAAAAAAGTTTATGGTTTCCAAAATAATATTTTCAACAATAAGAGCGTCAAATCAGCATATTAGAATGATTTCTGAATGACTGGAGTAATGATACTGAAAATTCAGCTTTGCATAACAGAAATACATTTTAAATTATAATTATTTTAACTGTGTTCTTGATCAAATAAATGCAGCGTTGGTGAGTGACTTCTTTTAAAAAAGAGCACAAGGATTTTCTCTAGCCTACATGAAAAGGCTCAGAGTTTATTTCTTATCATTGCCCCTTTTACTGTCTCATAAACATAGTAGTTTCTTACTTTGATTTCCTATCTTTTTTTATCAGGTGCCTGATGGCTTCACAGCAGTTATGAGCGCTAGTAAATGGGAGCAGAGGAAAGCAGACAGCGCTTTCCTGTTCACTATGGAGCATCCCATTCCCTCTTATCTGGTAGCACTGGCAGTAGGAGACCTGCAGTCTGCCGAGGTGGGACCCAGGTAAAAACATCCCAAATCCTTTACCACAAAGGGATCATATCACAAGGGATACAGTTCTTATTGCTCTCCTGAGATAAGAGCTCATTTTGCCATAAAATACATACTGTAACTTTCTCCCCCCAAATATTTTATTGAAACTAAACTGCAGTGGCTGAAAATGTTAATGGAAAACTGTTTATGGTGCAAAATTACTTTTATTAACATTATGGGTCTGTTTACACCTGGCCACTTCATGCGTTTTCTAAAAAGACCAGGTGTAAATGCCCTCCGAAACGCATTCGGGATGGATTTGAAGGAGGAGGTCTGGGCCCCATTCCAGATGAAACTGGAAAAGTGTAAATGCATCTGGTTGTTGAAACCACATCTGTAAATTTTGCTCCCCCCAAAAAATCCTAAAAAAAATTAACGTCTGATAGCATGTTATTGGCTATATGTAATGTGTAGTCAGATATGATGACGCTACTGCGACACCTCAGATGAGCAGCTGAGCGTCTATTCATCAAGCCAACGTGCCGAAAATTAGCACAAAAGTAAAGAAACGAAATGATCCGGTTCTGTTAACGCCCTCTCGTTGTCTTTGATTTTGAAATTAGCTGATGATCAAAAAAATGCAGCATTATCTGTTGTTTTCGGTGACGTGCACTTGAAGATTGGATTTATATCCGTTTTGCAAAAACACATTTATGTGACCTTGTTTAAAAGGAATCGTTTTGATAAATCAGAGTTATCCGATCTGAGAAAACGCATGAAGTGGCCCGGTGTAAACAGCTCCTTTATGTAGACCAGGGGTCGGGAACCTTTTTACCAAGAAGAGACAAACAAACAAAACAAAATTGAGAATTTTTTCAAAAGAGCCAGAGTAAAGTTTACACTCGTGTATTAGAAATATTTGTGAATTTTTATTATATAATAACAACAGTAGTAATACACTGGTAGCAGTTCTGGTAATTATATATGTTACAACAACAACACTGTTTTTTTTTCACTCATTGACACCCAAGCTAAGGCTAATTCTAGCACACCGGACGAGAAGCTAGCGCCACATATTTAAAATTCGAACACTTTTTTTCTCTAGGAGTGTACACCGGTGACCGGCGGCACATTCAGTGTCTGTCCACGACGCCCAGCAACGGCTCAGGACCTTGTTCAAAATCCTGCCTCGCCACAGAGCGCCATTTACATAGTTTTACATAAAATTTACATTTATTTGTCTCAAACCATTGTGAATGTACATACTTCAACATATACAGTACTGCAATTTATATTTACTTTTACATTCATTTTCACAAATCAGCTGCTTAAATGAAAATTGCTGATGTTATCGGATTTTCAGATGATATTCGCAATTCATTCTGTTAACGGATGCTCTGAGGTAAAGTGTTCTGCAGACTTAGCAATGATTGTATTAATTGTACAGTACAATTATAACATAGAACAGACATTATCTTATTTCCATAATAGCAATATTGCTGGCCATACACTGAGAAAGTGCGCGTCCGGTGTGCGATACCTCTGTCCTAGACGCGGCGCGCGCTTCTCGCCTGGTGTGCGACCCCCTTATGACACCACACAAATTGAGAAACAATCGGCATCCTAAACAAGTGATTAACAAGTGCTGCATGCATGGTGCATCTCAAACTGTCTCTTAATGTTTTACTTTTTGAGCGACTTTTTCAGTCAACATTTGAAAATTGGGAGAGCCATATAGAATCCTGAAAAGAGCCATAGGTTCCCGACCCCTGATGTAGACCCTATTATAAAGTAAACATTTAAATAGTAATAATTCTTATTGTTATGTTAAACATTTCTGATTTTTAACATCATTTTCAGGACGCGTGTTTGGACCGAGCCTTGTTTACTGCAGGCAGCCAAGCAAGAGTATGATAATGTGATCGAAGAGTTCCTGTCTGTGGGAGAGAAACTGTTTGGACCCTATGTTTGGGGAAGGTGGGAGACACTTTTTTTGAACCCCTTTCTAACAGAGTGGTGCAGGGATTTTTTTTTTTTTTTTGTAGGCCAACCCGGAAGTTAGCAATCAGCCTGAAAAAAATAGGATTTTTCCATTGGCCTTTAGATTAATCCAGAAAATAAGGTCTGTGACTAATAAAAGCTTATTATAATAAAAGCTTATATAAGCTAATATTATAATAGATGTGTGTCTTTATTTGTTGTACTTGTGTAGATATGATGTGCTTTTCATGCCTCCATCCTTCCCTTTCGGTGGGATGGAGAACCCCTGCCTGACCTTTGTCACGCCCTGTCTGCTGGCCGGCGATCGCTCTCTTGCTGATGTCATTGTACACGAGATCTGTCACAGCTGGTTTGGAAACCTCGTCACCAACGCCACCTGGGGTGATTTCTGGCTGAACGAGGGCTTCACGATGTACGCTCAACGCAGAGTTTGCAAGGAGCTGTATGGTATGCTTTACATTATTTGACCCCTTAAAGTATTTGACTTAAAGGGAGTTCATTAAAGGGTGCCATTTCTTTCGCAGGAGAGGCTTATACATGTCTGGAGGCGGCAACTGGTAAAGCTCTTCTACGTCAGCACATGGACAACACTGGAGAGGACCATCCTCTCAATAAACTCCGGGTTAAGATCGAACCAGGTACTGTAGGTCACCTCTAGTTTATTGTCTGTTTAATTTGATGATGTAAGCTGAATAAAGATGGCAGTGTCCTATTACTTGGTCATTATTTATCACAAATTGTGAAGAATAGGTTGTTTCTGCCTCTGTGTTTTTTACTTAGGTGTTGATCCTGATGATACCTATAATGAAACGCCCTATGAGAAAGGCTTCTGCTTTGTTTCCTACCTGGCCCACCTCACAGGAGACCAGTCACGTTTTGACGCATTCCTCAAGGTTACTGGAACAGAACATTTTTTAATAATTAATAATATATATATATATATATATTGTTTATACATGCTACTGTTTGAAAGTTTGGGGTCAGTAAGATTTTCAGTATGGTCATTATAAGTCTCTTATGCTCACCAAAGCCGCATTTGTTTTGGAACAAAAAATAAATAAATTATTTTGAAATATTATTTATTTATTTATTAAATTATTGGAGAAAAATATAGGTTATAGATTAATTTAACAGAAATCAAATCCGAAGATCCTCCATATTTTTTTTTTAAATATGATTTATTCCTCTTATGGCAAAGCTTAACTATTAGCAGACATTATTCCAGTCTTTAGTGAATTATTTTATTTATACTGTTAGTTTTGTTTTAATTAGCTTTTATTTATTTAGTTAAGTTTTTATTTTAATTTTAGTAATTTTGTCAGTTAGTTTTTGTTCTTTTAAAACATTTCTACTTTTATTTCAGATTTAGTTTTATTATTATTAATCATGAACATTAATCATATTAATTGTTTTATTATAATTATAAATCATATGAAGTATCATTAATCATTTGATACTCAAGAAAAAAAATTAAATTTGGTGCTTATTAAAATTTTTGGACATTGTTGTGCTGCTTAATATTTTGTGTAAAAAAAGATATTTTTTTTTCTGGGTTCTTTAATTAATAGAAATAAAAGTTCTAAAGAACTTTTAAATTGATTTTTTTAACACTGTTTTGTATGCATCCTTGCTGAATAAAAGTAGTAATCTCTAATCTCTCTTTTTTATCTTACTGACCTAAACTTTTGATTGGCAGTATACATGAATGAATATGTGTAGATATGAGAAAACAGCAATTGTGTCTCTTCAAGGCTTACGTGGAAAAGTTCAAGTTCAGAAGTGTGTTGGCAGAGGATGCATTGGAGTTCTACCTGGAGTATTTCCCAGACCTGAAAGAGAAGAATGTCCACAAAATTGAGGGTGCAGAAAAAGGACTATTAGTAGCATGTCTTTGTTATAAAGTCACAAAGGATAGTCTAAATCTATACAGTTTGGGCTGATGGCCTTTTGTCTTCAGCTTTTTTGTTCTCATTGCTTTGTTAGGTCTGGATTTTGACAGCTGGCTCAATGTCCCTGGTTGGCCTCCATATGTCCCTGATCTCTCTGCTGGTCAGACACTGATGAAACCTGCAGAGCTGTTAGCTGAAATGTGGGTTAACCAAAACCTGGACTTAAAATCCATCAACAAAACTGATATAAAACCATGGAAGACCTACCAAACAGTCTACTTCTTGGACAAGATCATTGAGAAGTCACCCCTTCCAGATGGTGCAAATAACTCATTGTGTTTTTGGATGAATGTTTAAATACTTTAAGTAGATTGTTAAATAAATAAGTATTTCCATATTAACAGGTAACATAAAGAAGCTAGAGGAGTGCTACTTGCATATTACTGAGTCCAACAATTCTGAGCTGAAATTGCGATGGGCCCAGATTGTTGCAAAGAACCAACATAAACCAGGATTCCAACATATTCGCAATTTCCTCACAAGCCAGGTTAGAATCTTTACATTATTTAAAATGCATTCAGTTCTTCGGACTAATAAAATGATCAATTGTATGAATTGAGATCAATTTAGCTCATTTTTAAAGATAGATTTTTCATGTTTTGATTACAGGGGAAACAAAAGTACACACTACCTGTTTATCGGGCCCTTTGGAATGGATCAGAAGAGACGAAGGCTCTGGCAATGGAGATATTTTCACAGACATCAAATCAGCTTCACTTCAATGTCCGCAATTACGTAAAAAAGATAATAGCTTGTGCATAAATAAATATATAAGGGACACAAATGTATGTAAGGCCCCTGGTATCTTAAAAACTCAAAAGGACCCTGTTATCTTAAAATAACGGTGCTTTGAACATTAAAATAACAATCCGTATTAATTATTGAGGAAATTGCTTTCCCTTTTTTGAATTTGTGAGTTTTATACTGTATACATCTGAATGAATGAATAAATAAAGTACCTTGCATTTCTGGAAATGTAATTCACTTTTTTTTAAATTGTATTACATTTGTATGAATCAATATATTACATTTCTATGCAAAAATAAATTGGAGGACATTTAATATTTGCACTTTATTTTTAAACATTTAATTTTCTAAATAAAGTTACGTGAATTTCAGGACAAATGGAGATTGCAGGGGCCCGTTTCAGAAAGGAAGTTAAGTGAAAACTGAGTGTGTTGTTAACCCTACTCATACTGTGGGGTATAAAATAATACATATGCTCCTCTTAAATTTTATGAAGGCCCTTGAATCCTGGGGAGGGACTGGCAAGAAACAGGACTTTTAATGCTTTGAAATTAACAATATACAATTGCATGAATTATTCTTGAATTGACCAAAGTGTGTAGAGGGAGAAGGTAACATTAAAAAATATGCCTTTTAAAAATGTATGTTAAAAACACAATAGTTTATGCAGTATTTATAGCAATTACATCAGCTTTTACTTTAAACTACAGAAGAATTAATAATCCCTTTAATTGAATTACTGTATTTAGATTACTTGTTAATTAATTACACCCAACATTGTATAACAGTAATTGAAATTTAAACTTAAACATTGACTCAACCCAGCAACTATTTTCTACCAAGCTAAAACAGTTCTGCCGGAAAGAAATATGCAGGCCTCTTTTTGTCTGGCGCCGTTGCCATGGTGACTCATGATATCTGTGCTCCATTGATAATGGCTTTTTATAGTTGTGGTGCACGTTGATAGAACTAACTCATTTCAGCTGTTCTGTAACCGAAACTCCGAGTTTCCCATCTCAGCGTAAGCTCAGAGTTCAAGTTTTAACTCAGTATTGATTGAAACTCCTCATTGAAACGGGCCCAGGACTTTTATTTATTTATTTTATTATATATTTTTTTAGGACTTTTATTTATTGTTTGATGTGTTTCTGTTCTACTGACGCCAGAGACTATTTGGAGACGCCTACCATAGACATTAGATAGTGTTGCAATGTGGATAGGATTACGCACTATTACGCAGGACGGAATGAGTTCTTTAAAACGTTTATTATGCGCAATAATTGCGCAGCGTTGTTTGCCTCAAACTCTGAGCTCTCCGCCTGCGTATTCATAGGTGTGTCGACGAATGTTTAGTTTGAAGGTTTATTCTGAATCTCCTTGTAGAAGTAGATAACTTGTCATGGGCTACGCGATGGTAAGTCACTCACAAAGCTTTGGAGAAGTACATTAAAGATGAATTGCAGTTATTTACTATCATTCAGAGGAAATACGTGCCATGCTACTGCTTTGAAATGCCACTAGTTTGTTTCGCACAACATTGCTACTTTATTTATCAACACACAGCATATTGACTAACGTTAGTCATGTCACAAAATTGAAGCTGTGTTATTCAGTCAATTGCATTTAACTTTCATTTTGGTCCAGTAGGAAACCGAATCAGCAGACAGTTCTTCTAGAAATGGGATACCAAAGCAGGAACGTCAGAGTTTATTATAGGAAAAACTGATGATTCATTGATGCATTTTAAACCGTTACACACTTCTGTTGTGTGTACTGTGAATCAACCAATGAATGCCGTTTTAGCTTATATATATATATGTATATGTTATATTTTTAAAACATTGTTAATATGCGTCCATCTGTATTTCAGTCCACCACAGTAGCAGTGACCGTTGGAGTGGTACTGGTCTCAACAGCAGGTGTGCTGGGTTATTATTTCTTGAACAGGAAAAGGAAACCACAAATTACCCTGATTGATCCCTCTGAAAAATACAAATTGAGACTTGTAGACAAGGAGGTATTTGCCCTGTCTCTTTATTTCAATGGGATACAATTTATATCTGTGGTACTGAGAAGATGCCGTTTACAAAATAAAAAATGTACTCTCTTCATACAGATCATAAGTCATGATACCCGAAGGTTTCGGTTCGTCCTGCCTAGCCCAGAGCATGTTTTGGGATTACCAGTGGGTAAGTAGTCTTTATTAGGACTTTGGTGTTGACCGTGAGTAGGTGGTGGGTCGATTGTTTCTCTGCTGCTAATACAAAGGTTGCTGGGTTTGGTCTGAAGCATGCTGAGTACCACACCTGTCCTATCATGTATAGAATAGAATAGCCTTTATTGTCATTGCACTTTTGGGGGTACAACGAAATTTAGGGTGCTCACCCGGCATACTTCAGTAACAAAGACAAGACATGGGTAAAAACAGACAGTTTCTCGTAAAAATAGAGACACAGTAATATAAAATGTGAGTATACATATACACACGTGAAAATATATGTATACACACACAAACACATACGTAAATACAAAATAAATAAATTAAATTGAATAAAATTGAAAGCTGTGTCTGTGAAATTTGACTGTGTCTGGCTGCTTTGGATAAGAAGTGTGTGTTAGAGTTTAAAAAGTAGCTTGTTTACACATGTCCAATTGCTTGTGAGTAATCACAGACAGTTCGACGATGTTTATACCTGGCTGTGCTAAATACTGGTGCAAATGGGGTACAAGTATTAGCTTGATCCAGTTAGAAACACAAACATTTCAGTGTCAGTTAGAAACACATTGCATTTGTTGTGAAAATTATGACTAATGTGTCGCAGATAACAGCAAGGGACGCCCTGCTTGCATATCAGTCAACCAATAGAGGATTTTTCACCTTTACTGGTTATGTGGTTATCTTCAGTATTTCTGGTATCAATGCCCATGACTCTTATTATGTGATGTATGCACATTCAGAGTCAATACTTTAATACAGGTACTTGACAAAATAGTTTTTTTTTCTTTTTTGAAAGAAATTAAAACTTTTTATTCAGCAAGAGCGGTCAAAAAACACCCTTTATTTATTTCAATGAGATGAATGTACTATATTTTAGTTTGATAGTGATTTTTATTTAATATTTTGTATTTTCAGGGGATTTTATGATGCTAAATTGTATTTATGCTGTAGTTATGATCAATTTATTCACTTTTTTTTTTTAGCTTTTTCTGAAAATTTTAAATTCCAACTTAAACTGATGTAAATCTTTGATGCTTTGGAGCACATACTTAAAGGTACACTATGTAGGACTTCCGTTTTTGTCAAACAGTGACCCCTAGAGTCGATGTGGAGTACTAGTACTGTTGTAAATAACGAGTGGAAATAAGGTGTGGCCCCTTTAAGAGCTGTGTGTGCCGGGTTAATTCTGTTTGATGCTCATTTTTAACTTATTTTAAGTGAAACCCTGACCGAGTGAGACTCTTGTCCGGTTTTCTCACGCAGTCAGTTTCTCGTTTTCTTTTCCTGGACTCTTCCGAGCCTGTGGTCATGTGACAGTCGTAAAGCATTCTCCAGGTCACATGACCTGGCCAAAGACTGTCCTCCTTCTCCAAACTTACATAGGCGGCATTTCAAGAGGGCAGCCCTGCTCGGAGCATTGATAGTGTCAAGCGCTGTATATTGGCCTGAGTAATCATTTAAAATAACTCATATGTGTCAATTCTTTTGGCTCTTTTTACATGGTGTGCCTTTAAGTTTGATCTCTTTTCAAAGACAACACTTGGAAAATTATTGCTGAAGTGTAAAAGGTTTTTAAAAGTGAACTTACGAAAAGGTACAGAATTTTGTGTTTAGTGTTATGATAAATGCACAAAAAAAAGCTTTCAGGAAGATTTTGTTGGCCGCAGTACCAAAATTTTCCACTCGAAATTTGTCTTCCATTGACCTTGAGAAGCACAAGTGTGACAATTGTTTTCAGGACCATTTAACCTTTTCGAATCATGTCCATCAAAAATCAAGACTTAAATTATTTACCCAAAAATGACCGAAACCAGAGGGTTAAATTGATTGAAAGGGACAGTAAGGTAAATACATTTATAATAATGTTACAAAAGATTTCTATCTCAAATAAATGCTGTTTCGAACTTTAATTTCATCAAAGAATCTGGAAAAAAAAAATGTGTATAATATGTGTATAATATTTTCAGCATTGATGATGATAAGAAATCAGCATATTAGAAAGATTTCTTAAGGATCATGTGGCACTGAAGACTGCGGTAAAATTGCTGAAAATTCCGCTTTGCATCACAGGAATAAATTACATATCAAAATATATTAAAATAGAAAATCGTCAGTTATTTTAAATTGGAAACGTTGTGTTATGTGTTATACTGACTCTTTGCAGCCATAGTGAGCATAGTAAAAACAAGTACAATAGTAATAATTCATAAGAGTAATAGATCATAATCAAAATCAAAGTGTGTATGTGTATATTATATAATATAAAAAATATTACCTTTTGCACTTTAACATGCACACAAAACCAGAGACTCATTTGAGGCACGTTACCAGATGTAAACAGTAGTTTGTCTCCGTTTGTGACTACGGATGTTACCTGGTGTAAACAAGAACTTGATGAGCAGACTGGGGTGTGTATCGACTATTAATAGTAAAGCACTCTTTCTCCCTGTCGTTCTCTCTCAAGGCAAGCATGTTTATCTCTCTGCCAGGATTGATGGTAATTTAATTGTGCGTCCTTACACACCAGTGTCCAGTGATGATGACAAAGGATTCGTTGACCTAGTTGTGAAGGTTCTCTTGGTCTATATTTCTTGTATAAGCCTTTGGGGTTTTAAATATTTTTATAAAGCTGACATATTTTATTCTGCAGATTTATTTTAGGAATGTGCACCCAAAGTTCCCCGAAGGGGGAAAGATGTCCCAGTACCTGGAGAGTTTGAGAATCGGAGATGTGATTGACTTCAGAGGACCAGGAGGATTGCTGGAGTACAAGGGGGAAGGTTTGACAGCACACTTACTATCAATATTTGACCGAATTTAGATTAAGTATTTACACAGTCACACCTTACATCTACATCTCCACCCAACAGGTCAGTTCACTATACAGGCCGAGAAGAAGGCCCCTGCCGAGTCCAAGACTGTAAAAACGTTGGGTCTTATAGCTGGTGGAACAGGTACGGTGTCTTTCTCCTCGCTTTTAGTCATAATGAAGCCATATGATCACTAGAATAATTTGTCATCCTCCCTGTTTAGGCATTACACCAATGTTGCAGCTGATTCGTGACATCATCAAGAACCCAAATGACATGACTACATGCAGCCTGCTTTTTGCCAACCAGGTTGGTGTTCCATTAAAGTCATTTAATTAAAGGAAATTATCATTTTCATTTTAGGTGAACTATCCCTTTAAGAGTATGATGAAATGTTTTGTTCGTAACCATAAGCATGTTCAAAGAGATCAAACTGATAAACTGAATCCGTTTACTTCTCGTCTGGCTTCCAGACTGAAAAGGACATTTTGCTGAAGGATGAGCTGGAGGAGATTCAGGCAAGACATCCGGATCGCGTCAAACTCTGGTTCACGGTGGACAGAGCTCCTGAAGGTATAAGACTTTATACATAACCACAAGATGGTAAAGCTTGATTTGCACTACCTTTCAAAAGTATGGGTTCGGTACGTTTTTGTTTTTGTTTTTTTTTCTTCTATGTTTCTGAAAGAAGTGTCATGCTTACCAAAGCTGCATGCATTTATTTGATTAAAAATACAATAAAAACAGTAATATAGTGGAATCTTATTACAACAACGGTTTTCTATATTTAATCTGTTTTAAAATCTAGTTAAAAAAAATCTTTAAAGTAATCTGCTTAAGAATTTTGTAGAAAATTGTCATACTTTTTTCAGAATTCTTTGACGAATAGAAAGTTCAAAAGCAATTATTTGAAATAGAATATTTTGTAACATTATACATTTATTTACTGTCCCTTTTGGTCCATATATCGCATCCTTACTGAATATAAAAGTAAATCTCTTCTTAAATAAAAACATCTATACTGACTCCAAACTTTTGAATGGTAGTGTACAGTATGTGGGTAAATTACATGATTTAGTTTGATTAACCTATTTACAAATACATTAAAAATTCAATTTATACATAGAATGACTTGAATAAACTAGCTTCTATGATGTGTATTTTTTTCATTTCTCAATTAAAATTCGTTTTGATATTACATTTGGGTCATTAAATCAATTTTTCAAACCATATAACACCAACATGAACACAAAGAGTGCAATTTTTAAGCACATGGGACGTATATTAGACTCTTTTAACTTTATTCTTTATATGATCTTCCTTTGAAGTGTACCTGTCTTTACTTGTCTGCAGATTGGGAGTACAGTCAGGGCTTCATCAATGCTGAGATGATTCAGGAGCACCTGCCTCCACCCAGTGATGACTCAATGATCCTCATGTGCGGTCCACCTCCCATGATCCAGTTTGCCTGTAATCCTAACCTGGACAAACTGGGCTACCGGCAGAGCCAACGCTTTGTCTATTAGACACTAGTTCTCTGTGTTCAGGGCCCAGACCACTAATTACTCCAAAGACGCAGATACTTGAGTTGTGCAATATTGTGTTTAAGCAAATATGGTATTACAAATCTGATCTTATATAGCAAATTGCCCTTTTTATGGACAGTATATAATGCATATTACATATTTAAATGCTAGCCTGTCCATAGGTAATTGGTTCTTCATATTAAAAGCCTTTAATTACGTAACATGCATGATACAATGATGAGCTGCTGTGTCCTCAGGCTTTATATTAACCTGTGTGGTTTGATGTGCTCTAAAGCTCACGATAAAATGCTGATACTACAAAAAAATCCCCAATCTAATGCACTTGAAAAGGCACCAGTGTGTTAAGACACCTGCTTGCTGAATTTATTGCTGAATATTATATTCATGTGCCTATGTGACTTGACTGCCAGTGGCATTCATATGTTGTATGTGCACATTGTGATGAGATGCATTTGCTGTCACTGGAGTATTTTTGTATGCATGCTGGACTCCATATGTTTATCTGTTATGTTCACTGTTTGAATTTAAAAAGCAATGCTATTGTTTTATACAAAATGCACTAAAGGCAAGCAACTTAGAAATACTTATTAAAGTGTTTTCACTGGCATCTTCTGTTACTTTTCCTCAGCATAACATGTCCAGACCAAATCTGAGGATTTTTGTTTATGTTTTGGTTGTGGGATGCTCACTTTTTCATTGAAAGAGATTATAAAGACCGATGAGGATTGGGGATTATAGGAGATTGGCAGCGAAGGCTAGCTGTTTTTTTTTTTTAATCTCTCTAAAGGCTGCTAGCACGTGCCATATAAATGTGACCATAACACGAAGATGCTGCAGCAGTGTAGTAAAACGCTTCAGTATTTTCTGTACAGTCCTCAGACTAAAGTTCAACCTTCAATGCCAGGTATTTTACGAGAACATAAATCACCTGCTGGAGGTTACTGCTGTAAATGTGGAAGCATTCACAAGAGCCACCAAATAAATGGGTTACTTAGTGCCCTTAAATAGCGATGTGGGGGCTTTACCAAATACCTTGCAGGGCCGTAATTCACCAGCAGGAGGCGCCGCCTCGGTGTTATTTCAAAGACTACAGAGCCAGTTTGAACTCGCCGTATTGCACACAGCTTTCAACTCTTTTTTTCTCCATCCTGCTGGTGTTTGGGTGCCATCCGGAAGAGATCTAATTTCTTTAACAACAGTTCTGGAAATCAGGTAACTGCCTGCACGATAAAATGTATCATTATTTCAAAGCAAAGGCAAAAATGTGATTCATTTTGTTGTAGACGCATCCAGACACAGTAGTTTAGCGGTGCGTAGCGGTGTCTCAATGCTAACCTGCTCTAATATACCAGCTTTGTTTTTTTTAAAGCGCTAACTTTGGTACTAATTAATCGTTGTTGGGGGCATTTTTGCGAATGATATATTATAGTATTTGTTGTAGCATTGTTGCTATGTTATGTATGATGATTTTGTAAGTGTTATTCATGACGTGTGCCGGTGTTTTGGCTGCTCGTCCTCTAAAATTTAAAGACCCTTGTTAGCCAGCAGGCTAATACCGTTATTCATAGGTATGAACTGTATGATGACACTTCATACACAGATGTTTGTCCGTTATAACGGGTTTGATTTGAAACCCACTGAGATGCATATCCAGACGTATTTGGAATCAAATTCGACATGCGTTCCAACGTCCCATTCGAATTAACGTTAGTGGTAAGGATTTTGATTCATCACCGTGACTCGATTCTTTTAATCATACCACACACAAAAAAACAGATTCGTCCAGTGTCTGCTTCCGCATGTTATAGAATGACTGTATGAATGACTCGTTTACACAAACAACACCTAACTTAGCTGTTTACGTGTTATGCTGTAAATGTGCTTTTCTACCATTCTTTCGTTATTATTAGGGCCCAAGCCCTGAAAGGGCGAAGGCCCTATTGTTTTCCTTAGGATTATTATTATTATTATTATTATTATTATTATTATTATTTATACGACTATTCGGGCACTTTTGGGGCCCTTAACATGCTCAAAAACTCTTGAAACTTAGCACACGGGTCAGAACCCGCGGCCATCAGGGCCGGGCTGAAGATGGTACCCGGGCGTGGCAGGGGGGCTAGACAGCGCCCCCTGGAACGGGGTCCGAAAACTTGGTCCATAAATCAAACACGCTTGCATGTAATAATATGAAACTCGGTGCACATATAGATCTCATCGTTCATATATACCTCAAACTATTACTTTTTACCCCAGCCCAACAGGAAGTCGGTTATTTAGGGTTGTTCATAAAACACTCGCAATGGAATTTGAAGTACTACTCCTAGAGAATTCAAACTCACGGCACGAAACTCGGTCAGCATGAAGTCAAGGCATTGACGATGAAAGTTTGCGAGGGGATTTTTGATATCTCGAACGGTTTGGCCATGGCGAGGAAACGAAATTATGGCGAGAAACGTGAAACAGGAAGTGTGTTATAACTTCAGCATACATTAACTGATCTTGATGAAACTTCAGCAGTATGTTCGCTGTAAGAGGACGATCACATGGATGTGACTATTGTGAGTCAGAGTTATAGCGCCACCAACTGGCAGCAGGAAGTGTGTCACTTTCAAAATGCTTTGAACTCACCCTTTTATTTTTACCCGATGTGCTTCAAACTTAATCTGTATAATGTAAATACATAGATGAAGACCTGTGAATGGATTCTTGATATCTTTGATACTGTTGCCGTGGCAACGCATCAAACTTTAAAATTCTTTTTTTTTATGATTTTGAGACTCTTAGCGGCTTTTGGGGCCCTTAACGGGTTTGAAAACTCTTGAAACTTTGCACACAGGTCAGATCCCACAGCCATCAGAGCCGGGCTGAAGATGGTACCTGGGTGTGGCAGGGGGGCTAGACAGCGCCCCCTGGAACGGGGTCCGAACACTTGGTCCATAAATCAAACACGCTTGCATGTAATAATATGAAACTCGGTACACATGTTGATCTCATCGTTTCATCTATACCTCACGCTCTTACTTTTTACCCCAGCCAAACAGGAAGTCGGCTATTGAGGTTTGTTTGTAAAACGCTCGCAATGGAATGTGCAATACTCCTCCTAGAAAATTCAAACACACGGCACGAAACTCGGTCAGCATGAAGTCAAGGCATTGAGGATGAAAGTTTGCGAGGGGATTTTTGATATCTCGAACGGTTTGGCCGTGGCGAGGAAACAAAATTATGGCGAGAAACGTGAAACAGGAAGTGTGTTATAACTTCAGCATACATTAACTGATCTTGATGAAACTTCAGCAGTGTGTTCACTGTAAGAGGCTGATTACATGGATGTGACTATTGTGAGTCAAAGTTATAGCGCCACCAACTGGCAGCAGGAAGTGTGTCACTTTCAAAATGCTTTGATATCACCCTCTTATTTTTAACCGATTTGCTTCAAACTTCATCTGTATAATGTAAAAATACAGCAGATGTAGACCTGTGAATGGATTCTTGATATCTTTGATACTGTTGCTGTGGCAACAAATCAAACTTTAACATTCTTTTTTGATACTTTTGGGACTCTTAGCATGCTTGAAATTGCTTGAAACAGATAGATACAGATAGCTCGACAGATACATCACATTTATTAGCCAGTAGGCATGTGCAACTTTGGCAAAAGATTAAAGTAATGTCAAAAAAGTAAACAGTAAACACTAAAAGCCTCATATCTTCTAAAAATGTAATTATACATCATTTGTTTCTAAATTAAATTATACAAATATTATAATTAAACCAGTTTTTCCCTTTTTTCATATAAGAATTATGTTTACGTTCAAAAACAGCCAGAATGGTTTTAAAATTCAGAAGAAGAAAAAATAATCTGAGTCATACGTAGTGCTATACTGCCCTCTTGTGTTCAATATCAGGTAGGCCTATTGTGTATATTCCCACCGGTTAATCAACGTGTGACTCCGCTGGGACTCGGGAACTTTTAAATCGCTTACTTAAAACCGAAAGTCAAAATACAGATATCCGCACAAGACATTAATGTTGTGGAGTAGAGCAAGCATTTTAAATAAATTCCTATTAAGTAACTAAACAGAATGAACGTTCACTCTGTTCTGCTGGTTCCTCGCTGTTGGCGCGCACAGTTATGAATGCTTGTGCAGCCATGAGTTTTAGTTTAATTTTAAAATTAGCGCAATTTCGGGATTTGTATTATTTGAATTTATTTTTAAAAAACACAATGTTGAGTTTTATTGTAACACTGTTTAATCGCGCCCACGGTTATATTTTGTATATTATATATAATTATAATGTATTTCTGTATAAAATAATACTACAATAAAAAACACATTTGTGACCGACCTGATCCAGCAAAATTAGTCACAGTGACCCAAATTTAAAAATTGAGATTTTGATATTAATGGAAAGAGGACACTGTAAGCTTTCAAATGATACCTTGGTCATACCTTGAATGGTTGTAACGATATACAGATTTGAATTCTGGTCGTCTGCCCTTTTTTTTCCAATTGAAAACCTAAGAAAATCGCTTTTAAAGTTTTTTTGCCCGTTTTTTTTTTTTTTTTTTTTTTGATATCTTTCAAAATCCATAGCATTTTAAGGGATAAACTATTTATTTTATATAGCTTAATTTGACCAAATAGATTAACATATATAAATGCAATTTAACGAGGCTGAAACTCAACTTATTTTTAATTTTTTTGAAATAAATAATTAAAAAGTCACTTTTACAAAAATGTTCTAAAATCAGAAAGATTAAAGAGGAGTCAGAGAGAAATTCAGTTTTCATACGGATTAGCCCACATAAGCAGAGAGCAGTCTGTTTTCTTTCATTTTGAATGGTTGTGTTTAAAAGTAGACATTTCAATATATATATGTCTGTGAGGATACCTCACTGACATATACGACCGCTGACTTTCGGTTCATGAGACAAGCTTCAGTTCACGTGCCGCGCGTCTCCGCGTCGTGATTAGGCCTAGCCTATTGTCTGCAATTTATTTCTTATTATTAAATCCTAGTAATTGGTTGATGAAACATTGATTTAAATTAAGATAATTATTTTAAAACGAAATTTACTTTAAAGAAAGGCTTTGTGCTTGCATGTTTAAGCTATGTGAAAGTTTTAGTGCTGCTTCCAGAGAACGGTCACGTTCGGATTGTTTTTCCTCATAAATGCGAACACGGAAAATAAAATAAAGATTTTATGTTCTGGAGAGAGTCAACCCTTCTTCATCGGGTGAGTATTACTTTTGGTTTGTGCAGTGTGGTTCACATAGGCCAATTTATTAAAATATTTAATTATCTGGGAATTGGATCTCCTCCATAATGCTGAAATTGCCCAATTTAAAAAAAAAAATTAGTAATAATTTAAGTTTTGTGGTGTAAGTCTACGTATTTTATAATGTTAACTTCAAATAATACTAATAGCCTAGTAATTTAAAGATGTTGTAGCTAGCATTGGGTCTGGACGTGAAGGATAACTTCGGGAGTTGAAGGGACGTGTCGGTGTCGTGATTCTGTCTTCTCACACCGCGACACAGGTTCGTGGATCTGAGTGTCGCGATCGTTACAGCCTTACATAGGCTATATTCTTCTTGCAGATAAATATACTCACGCAGTTTAGGTTAGAAGCCTCCAGTGAGTTCAACGTTTCAGGGGATAGGAAATGCTCAGAGGTGACGAAGGGAGTTGAGAAGAGCAATGTTTATTTCAGCGAATTTAAAGCTTTGACAACTTTAATCGTTATTTAAATACCTTTACTCAATTATCTCGACTACGAAACCCTGTGAGATTATTTTTGAATGTCTGTTCTTTGAAATTAGCAAAAAAAAAATTTTTTTTTTTTTTTTTTTTTTTGTTATTTCATGGTTTTTCCACATAATCGGCCCATATCTTAAAATGGAAGGTTGCAACTTCCGACTCATTTCGCCAGAGCGGGTCACATTTGATTTTTATTTTTTAAACAATGTAATGTGTAACCTAAAAATAAACAGATTATTTGATAAATGGTATATTTAAATCTGCATATTGTAGCCTAATATCTGCAGGGCAGCCTAGTCTTAATAAATGTATGCTTCATTTTTCATTAGTAAATTTGATCAATAAATTCAATAATTTAGAATAATAAGACACTATAGGGCTGTTACCCTAGGTAAGGCTGATCAAATTAAATCGGTTACACAATAATGTTACGAGATTGGTTTAACAGGAGTCAATTAAAAATCGCTGTAAAGAACGATACTTTTAAACATAACCCTAAATCACCATAAGGTGTCGCCAGATGACCGTCTTAATGAACGAGTCATGGATTCAAAATGCTGAATCATTCAGTAATGAGAAAACACATTGCTTTGAGATGCGCGATGGGTCGCTGTGATCTTTGTTTAACTATTTTCTCTGCTGAAACAGAAAAAAGTCAATATTGCATCTAAAAAGTCAATATTGCATATAAAATGTAAGTGACTTGACTTGTGTGTGTGACTATGTTTGTTGTAGTGAAAAGAGTTGCACCCTTGTTAAAGTTTAAGGCCTTGTGTTTTTGGATATATATCTTTCTTTCTTTTTTTACAAAATATGCATATAACCCATATATTTTAGATTTATTATTTGCTTTAAATTAAATTAAGATTGTATTTTTGGTAATTGAACCTGAATGAATTTAAAAATGAATGTGCTATATTTCAGATCATATATTTGTTTTTCTTAAAATTTGAACTAACTTTATTCTCAGCTGAATTATAAATATTTTATTTCTGTATCAATTAAAAACACATTTGATTTTTCTTTTTTAATCAATGTAGAATGTGTAACTGAAATATAAACAGAGTAGGGCTCTGTTTGAGGACAAGTAACTAAAACCAATGCGACATGATGAATGTTTGTTTCCCAAACCATCTCAGAGTAACAGCTTACTTTTCTTTCTTACTATATTCTTTCTTACTATAAACTGTGCTGTAGAGCTTGCATCAGTCAAAGCAGGGTTACATTTTGCATGTCGTGCACAATAAACCTAAAGGCACCAGGGTGGCAGTGCCACCGGCTTCATATATATATGTATATATACAGTATATATATATATATATATATATATATATATATATATATATATATATATATAGCTGTGATCCACGATGAAGGGCAAAAGACAGTGGCATGGCCACCCTGGTGCTTTTAGGTAACTAAGGAACCGGGGTTGCGGTGCCACCGGCTTGGGCCCTTCATCGCTGCTCGCAGCTATATTTATTATTATTATTATCATCATCATCATCATCATCAAGAAAAAGACAACAATTATAGCCTAATTAAGATTTTAAACAATGTCCCTATCTCATCTGTCAGTCATTATCACACATTCTCGTCTCGTTCAGTGACTCTCAGAATTTTGTTTTAAGAGTAAAATGGACTTCTACAATCCCATGAAGCATACAAAAGTTAAAAACTATGGATAAAATATAAACTATTATTAAATATCTATTTAGAAACAATATATTTTACGTTTGTTGTAGAATATTTATTTATTTATTATTCAAATATTTAAGAAGTTTGAGGGCATACAGAGACTGACTCAATTACGTCATTTAGGATTTACCATAGTATTGTTTTTTTCCACTATTTACTTGTAACAATTCTCTGATTGGTGGACATTTCTTTGCAAAATTAGGGGTAACAGAGTTTTTCTCCTGGAATTCCTCTGTTAAACAATTATTTTTCAAAAAATTCTGATAAAAATTAAGATACCTAAATAATTCAGGCCGATGGTTTCGACAAAAGCATAAACCAATCGATTCACAATGTCCACAGGTTTGTAAGTTAACATTTTTAAAATCAATTGGCCTATATAAAAATGATTAGGATTTATTTATTAGGAACCCAACTGTTGCACTCTGTGAACATTTCAATGAATAATAAAAGTGAGTCAGTACATGTGAATGATAATGATTTGAAAAACACTGCCAGTTTTTATGTATTTATGTATTAAGTATTTATGTACAGCCAGTATTAACTGAGATAATGATGCCAAGTGGTTTTTGTTTGTTTTTTCCCCCACTAAGATTGAATGCAATTACATAGAGAGGCAAACATCAGCAGGCTGGTTTAGACCTGTATGCGTTCAAAGCACTTGCCAGAGGTAAGCAGTCTCTTGTTGTTTTTGGTCACTGGTATTGTCATGACTTGACTTTGTCAATGAAGTTTTGTTTTAATTGAATGTATTACTTTTGTCCCACAGTGAACTGAAGTGTAGGCTTCAGAGGTCTGGGTCGAGTCACAGGGCAGTCTACTTATGTCAGGACAAATCAGGTCTGCCAGTCATGCGGACTGCAGGGTCACTGAGGAATGCCACGTCCCAGCCGATGTGGAGCTGATGGAGCTGGGTCCCCTGCTGGAGGAGAATGGCCCCATAGGAGCCAAAGGACTCCAGTCAGAGGCAAGCCACGCAATTATTAATCTGAATGCATTACAGAGTCTTTCATTTTCAGTGCCAGCAGAAAGTGTTGCAGGCTCATTTTGAGCTCTGATTGTGTCCACAGGGAGCAAGTGCTCTTGCTGATGATGAAGAAGAGGATGAAGAAGCCGGAGAGGTTCTGACGCTACCACTTCAGGCTCACCATGCAATGGAGAAGATGGAGGAGTTTGTGCATAAGGTGTGATCATCAAACACTCCTTTAAATCTGATACAGAAATTTAAATGGATAATTCTCCCCCCAAAAATGAAACTTGTCATCATTTACTCGCCCTCATGTCATTCACAAACCTGTATGACTTGCTTTTTTGTTGTTGTTGTTGTTTTTGTTGTCTATACAGTAAAAGTTAATAGGGTTCAATGTTATTTTGATCACTTGAAACATTCTTCAAAATATCATAGTCATACAGGTTTGGAGGGCATGGCAACAAACCGGTAATGCCGTATCTCTGTTCTGCAGGTCTGGGAAGGCCGTTGGAGGGTCATTCCCTTTCACGTCCTGCCAGAGTGGCTAAAAGACAACGACTACCTCCTGCACGGTCACCGGCCTCCCATGCCCTCGTTCCGTGCTTGCTTTGGGAGCATTTTCAGGATCCACACAGAGACTGGGAATATATGGACTCATTTGTTGGGTAAGGTTGGGGTTACAGTGTGAAGTCGTGTCTTGTTGTGGCTATTGTGCACCTCATGCATATATTTAGTGCAATTAAGTTGCAGCGGATCAATTACAAGTACAAACACTGCCCTCATTTTGAGAAATGTGCCATGGTAACTAACTGAAATGCATATATATATATATATATATATATATATATATATATATGTATGTATGTATCAGTATTGTCAAGTACCAAAAATAAAAGTATCGCTATTTGCCTCGTTCTAAAAAAAAAAATTGGTGCGTCCCTAATAAAATATAATACCTGTAACATGTATGCATACATTTACCCACCCATAGACCCTCCCCTTAGCTAAATGAGGACAGAAGTGTTCGAAAGTGGACAAAATAGACAGATTAAAGCACCAGGTGTAAACAGAAATGTGTCTCTCGTCTACGTGTGATCCGATCGAGCAAAACGCATCTTAATACCAGGTGTAAACGGGGCCCTAGTTTCCTGTTTGTTTCCGTGATTATGATTCTGTTCACCTGTCGTTCTATTTATTATCTGATTTGGTATGTGTATATACTCTGTTTTGTTCAGTCCTTGTCCCCTTTGTTTATGGAAAGTGACTGTGTTTGCTTATTCTTCTTCAATCCCCTATGTTTATCTGTTGTGAATTTAATCAAAACTGTGTTTGCTAGATACTCCTTTGTCGTGCACTCCGTATACAGCCACTACTTGACAATACCAATAAAACTGACTCAAACTTTAACTAAAATTAAAATGAAAACTGAAGAAAAAAATAGCTAAATCAAATTATTATTCACTTTGATGTTGTATTTAAAAAAAAACTTGTATACCATTTCAGTCTAGTTTATTGAATGACTCCAAAAATATCATGTAAAAAGTGATCTTAAACTTTTTATGTATATTATATATTAAATGTATTATTATAATACCGGTATACACTCACCTAAAGGATTAATAGCAACACCTGTTCAATTTATCATTAATGTAATTATCTAATCAACCAATCACATGGCAGTTGCTCCAATGCATTTAGGGGTGTGGTCCTGGTCAAGAAAAATCTCCTGAACTCCAAACTGAATATCAGAATGGGAAAGTCAATTTTGAGCGCGGCATGGTTGGTGCCAGACGGGCAGGTCTGAGTATTCCACAATCTGCTCAGTTACTGGGATTTTCACGCACAACCATTTCTAGGGTTTACAAAAAATGGTGTGAAAAGGGAAAAACATCCAGTATGCGGCAGTCCTGTAAGCAAAAATGCCTTGTTGATGCTAGAGATCAGAGGAGAATGTGCCGACTGATTCAAGCTGATAGAAGAGCGACTTTGGCTGAAATAACCACTCGTTAAAACCGAAGTATGCAGCAAAGCATTTGTGAAGCCACAACACGCACAACCTTGAGGCGGATGGGCTACAACAGCTAAAGACCCCACCGGGTACCACTCATCTCGACTACAAATAGGAAAAAGAGGCTACAAGAGCTCACCAAAATTGGACTGCTGAAGACTGGAGAAATGTTGCCTGGTCTGATGAGTCTTGATTTCTGTTGAGACATTCAGATGGTAGAGTCAGAATTTGGCGTAAACAGAATGAGAACATGGATCCATCATGCCTTGTTGCCACTGTGCAGGCTGCTGGTGGTGGTGTAATGGTGAGGGGGATGTTTTCTTGGCACACTTTAGGCCCCTTAGTGCCAATTGGGCATCGATTAAATGCCACGGCCTACCTGAGCACTGTTTCTGACCATGTCCATCCCTTTATGGCCACCATGTAACCATCTACTGGTGGCTACTTCCAGCAGGATAATGCACCATGTCACAAAGCTTGAATCATTACAAATTGGTTTCTTGAACATGAGTTCACTGTATTGAAATGACCCCCACAGTCACCACACCTCAACCCAATAGAGCATCTTTGGGATGTGGTAAAATGGAAGCTTCGTGCCCTGGATGTGCATCTCACAAATCTCCATCAACTGCAAGATGCTGTCCTATCAATATGGGCCAACATTTCCAAAGAATGCGTTTAGCACCTTGTTGATCCAATGCCACGTAGAAATAAGGCAGTTCTGAAGGCGAAAGGGGGTCAAACACAGTATTAGTATGGTGTTCCTAATAATCCTTTAGGTGAGTGTATTTCTTCGTTGTGGTATCAGGAAAGCTGTATTTTGTAAATAGCTTTTAGCTTTTAGTAAATTGAACAGATCCAGACAACAACAACAAAACATTGATCCATTGTTAAATAGTTGTTGTTTTTTTCAACAGGGTTAATCTTATTCTTGTGCCTGGGCACACTTACCATGCTGAGGCCCAATATGTACTTCATGGCCCCCTTGCAGGAGAAGGTGGTGTTCGGGATGTTCTTCTTGGGTGCAGTGCTGTGCCTCAGCTTCTCCTGGCTTTTTCACACTGTCTACTGCCATTCTGAGAAAGTCTCTCGCACTTTCTCCAAGTAGGTTTATTGTCTCATTAACTACAATATTTCATGGTGGAAATGACTTTAAGTGACTTAAAGTGCCTCTGTTTTCTCTCTTAGACTAGACTACTCCGGAATTGCTTTGCTGATCATGGGCTCTTTTGTACCCTGGCTTTACTACTCGTTCTACTGCTCTCCTCAGCCACGTCTCATCTACCTCACAATCGTCTGTGTGTTGGGTATAGCAGCCATTGTAGTTGCACAGTGGGACCGTTTCTCCACTCCCCGCCACAGGCCCACCAGAGCAGGTGGGGAGTGATATATTTGCCATAAATACATTTTGTTTACAACAAATCAACGTTTCACATTTTCATTTACTTGATGTACTAAAATAGCTAAAGAAAACTGAAAATGTAGAGTCTAGACTTGTATATAAAAAGAAATGGGGAAAAACACTATAAATGTAGTAATTTCAAATGAAAACTATACTAGTACATCAGTGTCCCTAAAGTAATACTACAAGAAGAAAACGGTGCATTTATTCATAGCAAATTGTTTTTGAAAAATGTTTTCCTTAGGAGTTTTCATGGGTCTCGGATTGAGCGGGATTGTCCCCACCATGCACTTCACCATAGAGGAGGGTTTTGTCAAAGCCACTACTGTTGGACAGATGGGCTGGTTCTATTTAATGGGCGCCATGTACATCGCAGGTGCCGGACTGTATGCTGCACGAATTCCAGAGCGCTATTTCCCGGGCAAGTGTGACATTTGGGTAAGTTACACCTTTAGTCATGTTCTTGAGTATAGTGATATGCAGATGTTTGACTTGCCTAATTTGCTCTCTTCTTAGTTTCACTCACACCAGATATTCCATGTGCTGGTGGTGGCAGCAGCCTTCATTCATTTCTATGGGGTGTCCAACCTTCAGGAGTTCCGCTATGGCCTTGAGGGAGGCTGCACTGATGACACTCTCCTCTGAGAGCTCTACAAACACATCGCTTTTCAATTAGGATTTTTATTGCCCCCATTTATACTCATTCCTTGGTTTGTTTTTATTCACCTTTGAGTTTTTCCTGATCGTTTTGACTTTTATTCATTTTTATTCTGTTACAAAGAATCCATGAAATTTCACTTAATGAAAGGTTTTGTGTGGTTAAAGGGCGCCGTTGGCTGAACAAATAATTGAAGGTTGAAACATGATGACTCTTGTTCAATCTTTAATTTAAACACAATCTCTTGGGTTTTGAATGTTTCTTTAGTAGTGAAAAGCACTTTCATTGAGCTGTAGAGATGCCCCCTCATAATATTATGCATCAAAGTTTTTCTTAATGTAAATGAACAGTTCTCAACATCATTTGATGCACATCCAAACTATTTCCCACACTGTACTGAAGAGCAGAGATGTCTTTGATATCTTTTTATTCAAAATAACTGGAAAACGCACAAAGGGCAAATAAAGGGTTTGAGGGTTTTCGGCACAATCTACCTGCTTCAAACACATTCATAATTTTATCTTTTACTTCTAGGTCAATTGAAAATGTAAACAGGTCAACTGTTGCACCTTACAGCGCAGATATTGAATATCATTGTTATTAAAGCCTCTGCATGGATACATCTGTGCAGTCTGTAAAGTATAAACTTTCCTGTAAAGTATAAGAATATTCCCGTGCCTTAGGCCACAGGAAATAGGTTTAAAATAGATGGGCCAAAACTACAGTGTAGTAAATTTCATTAGTCTTAAATGTAACTAGTTAATTTACTTTGCAAGCAATCCAATCAAATTAATAATAAGGTTACATAAATGAACCAAAAAGTTTGACCTTTATTGTTGAACTTTCTCAGACTGCTGTTTGTAAAAAAAAAAAAAGTAGTGTTTGATCCTTTTTAAATAAATAAGCTAACTGTGTGGCTTTACCACAACCATATATTCATCTGTTACGTGTAGAGGTGGTAAATCATTTGCATTTAACTGCAATGTGAAATGTTTCAATAAATATTTATGGGTCATACTTTGAGTTTCTCTTATTTGGTTGATGTATATGGTGGGGATTATCATTCAAGAAAAAAATGGAGATTTGTATACATTCACAATTGAACCCCTGGAGCTTCATATTTATTATACATTTGCAAACGACTGTCTTTCTGAACCAGGACATTATTTGCAAATGATATCTAAATAAAGGATAACTATAAATAATGGCCTGGTTTACAGACAAGACTTAGATTATGCCTAGGCCTTACTTCAATCAGACATTTAAGTAGCTTTTATAAACACGCCTTAGAAAAAGAGAAAAAATATATATATATAGTGTGCATTTTGAGAATGACATATTTTAAGATCTGTCAGTACAAGTTGCTTTCAGTTAAAACAGCTCAGACATGCATTTTAGTCTGGGACTCGGTTATGACTTCACCTTGTCTGTGAAACCGGGGGATATATATATGAAATAAAAAGGATTTTTCCATTATGTTAGATAAGAACATAACTGCGTCTGAAAATGGAGTCTGTTAATCTGAGCCGAGCGGAACGAATTCGTGGCTTGTTTTTAGCCGGTCTGCTTTAGCAGTTGCAAATGTAGCAGTAGCTGACACTAGTCCGCTAGTGTTTTCCAACTACTGTCTATTATTGTGTTTATATTTAAGTTACCATATTTGTGCTTAACATTTCGAAGACCGTATTTGGATAACAAGTCTGACTTATGCAGGGTCGGTTTTCCGTATGGTCTGACTTGGAGGCGAGTATTTCTGTTACAAATCTCTTATTTAACTTAGCCAGTTAACGTTAAGCTAATTATTTAAAGATGCAGTGATGCATTGATAGACTGGCCATAATCAAGTAATTTATGGTAAATTCTGATTGATGTTATGTTTTGTTGTTAGTTTGCTTACTAACATGGATGACAGTAAACAGTCCTCCTCTCCCGAGGGATCTGTAGACCCCTCTCTCGTGTCCGACGATGGTAAAAATGTGAAATCAGTGTTGTGCCAGAGATGCTCTTCCAAAGTGCTCTGCCCAGGCATGGCAGTGTTTGCAGAAAAGGAGGTAACTTGTTTTGAAACTTGTGTGTAAAACATTTAAAATACAGTTATGGTACATGTGTTACATTACAATAATACATTGTAATTTACACTAATTTTCAAAATGATAGTCATGATATGTCTGTTTGCACAACCGACTTGTAGTTTTAAATATATTATATAATTATATTCAATGATGATGTTATGATTCAAGACTGATATGTCATCTATTTTCTGTGCAACATCTCTTTCCATTCACTAGCTGTTTCTCCCTTCAATGAGAAAGAAAATCTCCATTGGTCAGTCAGACGGGACATTGGATGGGGACACATTAACAGCTCACTGGCTGGTTGATGACATGTACACTTTTGAGAATGTGGGTTTCACAAAAGATGTAGGCAAAGTGAAGTATCTTATTTGTGCGGATTGTGAGATTGGACCCATTGGTTGGCATTGCCTGGATGACAAGAAGAGCTTCTATGTGGCATTGGACAGGGTGAATCACGAATAGAGCACTTGTTGAAGTCACTGTTTGGAAAAATCCTATTGTATTTGATTATGTAACTCAGATGGCTTTCTTGTTTGAAAAAAAAAATTACTTTTTGCTCTCTTCACAGAGTTCAGAAAAATGCATTTGGTTTTTGTATAGTTTTTTCTTTCTTTTATTGTGACATTTTCATTCTCACCAAACTGTATGTTTGTATGTATGTAACATGTACAACTGTCTAACATCATAGATGAATGGAGACCTTTTAAACATTCCTTGACACACAACCTTTCTATTATCTCTCTTATGATTTTTCAGAACACATGAAATCACTTTTGTGTATGAGATTTAAGAGGTCAGTGCTTGTCAATTAAACAAAATTCAAGGTTGGCTGAATTGCAATATTATACTGAAAAAAATAAAATATAACCGCTGTTATGAGAGTTACTATTTTTTTGTAGAAAGGTGTTCCATAATGTGTCTTTGTCTCTGTCTCTGTGTGATTTGAATGTGTATGTATATATATATATACACACACACACATACATACATACATACAAATGCTACATCTGCAACAGAAATTTACCCTATATGTGTGTGTGATTTGTGTGTGTATATATATATATATATATATGTATGTATACACACATATACATACAAATACTACATCTACAACAGAAATATTTAGTAAAGTAAATATTTAGTACGTGTGTCCATAATATAGGGTGCGTGTGTACACACATATAGGGTAAATATTTCTGTTGTAGACGTAGTCTTGTTTTGAAAGCATTACCAAGAAGCATGTATCACTCTGACTGAATGTGCTGCTGTGAGTAAAAATAAAGAACATTTATGATTTAAACTCGTGATTTAGGGGGAAACAATGCAGTAAACATCGATTTGTTGTGTTTTTAAGACTATAAAAAATGTAGATATTGTCAGGTTATAACTGCCACACCTCGGTCATTCTGCCTCGGTGGAATAACTGCGGTTTCCTGCGATAGGCGGATAAGAGAACCGGGGATCGTTGTCCTGCGTTTCATAGGGGGCGACAGCTTCCGAGTTGACGTGCGGTACGTGCTCAAAGAAATTGCTTGCATGGAATACTACGTTGGATGTTGATGGACCCTCTGCACAGAGATATGTAAAGACAAAAGTCAATCGCAACGCCAGTACGGTGAGATGCTTTCTGTCTTGGCACAATATCTTAATTCCCGCTGAAGGATCATGCATTCCGAAATCGGGTCACGAGACGGTGCAAATGCTCACGGATTCTTTATTCAAACGGTTTTTGGTGTGCTATCTGTACGATGTCACCCCATGCCAAAGGTTAATCGTGATTTTAGATGGCAATCGGGTGGAAAGTGACTAAATTCATCGTCCCTGAACAACATCTGTTACTTCCGAGTGGGTAACTTGAAAGAGTCCATTTAAAGAAGTAGTTCCGGTGAAAATGAAGCTGTGGTGTATCAATCCGCGCGAGTCACCAAGTCACTTCTCTAATTCAATGGGAACCTACTTCTTCCTTTTGAAAGCACTTTAGGGGAGACGGTTAAACACATATATATATACAAAAGTTTTCGAGGAATTCCTCACATTTGTATATAAAAGCTTTGTTTTGATCACAGGTTCCATGAGAGTATCATATCTGTTACTTAATATGTTTACTTAAGCCTTCGTGGGCAGATAAAGCTAAGAAAAAAACATTTACTGTGTAAAATAATTACGGTCATAGACAGGTACGTGTGCTAGATTTGAAATATAATTGCATGTTGTGTTTGCTATAATTAAATTAACTCAATTTATATATATATATATATATATATATGTATATATATATATGTTATATGTATATATATATATATGTATATATATATATATATATGTATATATATATATGTTCCCATATATATATATATATATATATGTATAATTATGTTGAAATTTGTTGACCATCACTAATCCAAAAGCTTTGTTAGTAGGCCAGGCCTATTGATCGTTACGTAAATGGTGCGATAATGAACAATGACCTTTTTCGCTTCTAATGCGATTTGGAGAATTTAAGCGTTCATTTTACAATTTAAAAAACTTATTTAAAAAAATCTGCATTGGTGAGAATGTCGGACAAAGAAAGGAAATCAAGCGTCTCTACTTTTGAAGCGGAAGAAGACTAAGCACTGTTACGTCAGCACTCCGTCTGTGTGTACGTTTCCCAAAGTGGATGAGGATGTTAATTGTCGGAGTTCAGGTGTAATCATTCTTTAATATGGCATCTTTTCGAGACTAATTAAAACATTTACTTCAACTTCAAACAGTTTATTGCAGTTTCTACATGTCATCATTTGGATCAAGTTCCCCAGAATGACCCATTCACGACCCAACGAGTTTATTCCTCCACCGGAGTGCCCTGTCTTTGAGCCCAGTTGGGAGGAATTTGCCGACCCTTTTGGGTTCATCAACAAAATACGTCCAATTGCAGAAAACACTGGCATCTGCAAGATCCGACCGCCCCCGGTAAGTTTCTTCGACATGTAACAGAACTGTCAAATGCAAGCTATCTCTCTGTCGTCTTTTTTACTCGTAGATTGCAGATCCCGAAACACTTTCTCTAAAGACAGGCTTTTTCAACATGGCGGATTGCGGCTCCTGCCATTGCGAACGTTCGTAACGGCGTGTGCGCGTGTACGCGCAGCTACTAGCTATGAGTGAATGCTCGCGTGTGGTTTACTCCTACAGCGACCACAATAACATCACTTGCTTTCCTTTCAAGAGAGTTTTATCATACTATGGCTTAAAAGTATCACGGCTGTTTTTTTAGAGATACTTTTAATAAATGTTTGATTGATGGAAAAATGTTGAGGAACAGAATGTAGTGATTGTTATTGTATTCCAAAATCAATGTTAGTTAGAATGCATCCACCCAAACAAGAACAATCCTCGATAGTTGAACTTGCAACCTAGGACAAGCATTATATAACTTTTTTTTTTTACATTTATTTTGAAACCTTTTGTGAAAAACCTGTACTGTTGGTGTAACGTTGCATTTAATAAAAACAATGTTACTTCCTCATTTTTTTTTTACATTTAACTTCAAAGCATTTGCTTTCAAATATAATATTTTGCTTGGTTACCTGATGTTGAAAGGCGGTGTTAAAGTATCTGTGTCATGTTTTTTGTTAATTATGTTTATGTATTACTATTTTTTCCAGTGCTACGGAAACTGTCTTGTCTAAAAATGGCCACTTTTGCTAACAAATAATGTAAAACCGCTCGTTTGTTAACACATTACTGTCGTTTATTAAATAATTTAAGGCGTATTTTTTATCTAGAGACAAAATTGTAAAATAAAAAATTGCTGAAGTTGGCGGTGGCGTAATTGTTCTTTGCCGTTGTCCTCCATGTTGTGCGAGTTGTGTATTTGCATTTGACCATTGCAACTGAAATCTGATGTAAATAACAACGCAAGCGAGAAGGTGGTTTCGGTTTTTGTCGCGTTTTAAACGTTTATAAAACGTTTATAAAACAGTTGTTTATTGTCTTGGCCATGTAAATTTACTGTGTTTTGTCTTGTTGTTCACAACTGTTAACACCCTAAAACGGCCTCCCTGGAATCTATATCCACCCTAGTGTTTTATACTGCGAATATCGTTTTATATCTGATGAAGTGCATAAAACATAAAATGTTAATAGTTCCAGATTCTTGCCAGTGGACTTTCACAACTTCAATTATGTATATAATTTTTTTGTGTATGCAATGCATCATACCATACCTTTATGATGAGCAGCAAGACGAATCAGGGCCTTTTGAAATGAAAACCATCTTGATGTTGATTTGTGTATTAAACCATTTTACATAGATGGATAGATAGATTAGTATTTATAACCTTTATTGTTCAGTACAAATATGGCATTATGAAAACCCCACATGCTGATATAAACCGAAAGAATGATCTTATTTTTAACTCGTGTGGCAAATGGTATACATAAAAGCTTAACACATTTTTTTCTTAATGTCAGGGATGGCAGCCACCATTTGCCTGTGATGTGGACAGACTGCATTTCACACCACGCATTCAGAGGCTCAATGAGTTGGAGGTGAGACCTTTATTTGTCTCCTGTTTGATCAAATGTTTTATTTGCAGATATTATAATGTGGCTTTATTAAACAGAAACCTACCCATGACCTCTTTTTGGTCTGTCACACTTAAAAGCTCAGGGTTTGAGGGTACCTAAATAATTCTTAATACAAATTATGTTCTTTTAAATATCAACTGAGTGCAAAAAATATGCTTTCCCCTTTGCATACTAAATGCTATTGAAAGAACGAGAGACCATCATTTTCTGATACCATTTTTGTTGTATTTTTTTGTTTTGTTTCATAGGCCCAAACCAGAGTGAAGCTCAATTTCTTGGACCAGATAGCAAAGTTCTGGGAACTGCAGGGATGCACACTGAAAATTCCTCATGTTGAGCGTAAAACGCTGGATTTATATGTCCTTTACAAGGTAGGACTGAGGTTTTGTTATCTCCAGTTAAAGCATAGTACATTGGTTAAGCACTTTACAGGTAACATGGGGTATTAGAGTTGAAAACGCTGATGTGTCTTCTTCTGTGGCATTTTTAAAAAGAAAATGATACACGTAAACATGTCTTTGGTGACCTCTTTCTCCATCTAGCTGGTCAAAGAAGAGGGAGGCTTTGATGTGGTCTGTAGAGAGCGGCGATGGACCCAGATTGCACTGAAGATGGGTTTTGCTCCTGGCAAAGCCGTTGGCTCTCACCTCCGCTCTCACTATGAGAGGATTCTCTACCCATACTATTTGTTCCAGACAGGAGCTAATCTTATGGTGAGGTCACTAAAGCGCTTGTATAACTTCCACTTTCCTCTTTTCAGCCTTATCATTCAGTTTCCATCTCTTTTCCTGATGAATGTTCTTTGTTATAGTGCACACATGACAGCCATTGTCCATGATAATTTTCTGGCAGGGAACCCAACTATCTGAATAGAAAGGGTGTCCCAGTTTATTAAGCATTGTTGATAAGTGCCCTATTTTGTATGAAGCGCAGCAAACATAAACTTGAGGTTGTGTTCCTGTGTATGTTTTTATAGGGTGTCATTTGTTTTTACTTTTTAAGTAGTGTCTGGCAGGCTGTTCGTCTGTGTTTTGGTGTTCCTGCGTGTTCAGTGGTTAACCGTTTTCTCTGATGTGCTGTACCCTCGGTCCCCTCCCCCCACCCATAAAGTGGTGTGAATTCATTCGATGAGCCCTGAGCTCTAGGCCCACTCTCCTGCTGCTTTTACCCTATGGTTAATACCCTAGGGGTGATCTGCTTTGCCTCTCACTGTTACTGGCTTTAATAATGTCCACCCTGCTGTCATGTGGCTCTCTGGTTAATTAGATAAGAGTGAAGCCACATGTGCACACTTATAGTGGTGTGTCATAAATGAAGTACATTTGCATTCTTCCCAGTTTAATTTATTGTGAATATACGGCCTTGTCACTTGAAGCGGCGCATCGGGCATGATGCCAACGTTAAATATTTTTCTTCAACAGAACTCTCAGAAGCCAACTCTGACTAATGACACCAAAGACAAGGAGTACAAACCCCACGACTTGCCCCAGCGTCAGTCGGTGCAACCAGCTGAAACCTGCACTATTGCCCGCAGAGCTAAACGGACAGAGGTAAAGGGCATTTACAAAAATCTCTGATTCATACCTTGGACCCCAAACTAGATAGTAATGCCCTTTCGCTTCTCTTCATAGGGTCGCTGTTTTAAATCAGAACCGGGCGAGGTGTGTGAAAACAAACCCAACTTGAGGCGGCGAATGGGCTCTTGTGTGGCAAAATCAGAACCAGGTACAGATCCATATATTTTATTTCTAGTTTTTCACTCAAAAATCACTTTGCATTTTTTGAAGTAGGACTGTCACTAATGATTATTTTAATAATCGAGTAATCAAATATTTCGGTGTGGTAATAAAAACAGACCTAAGCAAACAATAGACTTTAGATACAGATCCATATACAGATATACAGATGTTATTAATGTATTTAAAGATTACTTTAGATATCTTAAAATACATTAATAACAATGAGGCAATAATAGTTGTTTCAAATGAAGTATCAAAATGAAGTAATCATATTATCATAGTTTTATAGATGTTAAATGCATTTATATATATATATATATATATATATATATATATATATATATATATATATGTATGTATGTATAGAATGGTTTTAGTACATTGGGAAGCATTAGAAAACAGTCTAATAATGCAGTTCATGGATTCTCGTCTTGGAATGCTTCTTCAGGTGTTTTGCCAGTTACTTGTCACTGGAAAATTGCAATCAGTGTTTTTTTTTATTTTTTTATTGAGTACTGTTCAAAAGTTTGGGAGCAGTGACGGGACATGCTGTTCTTTTGAACTTCGTATTCATTCAAACATCCAGTAAAAACACAAACAAATAATTGATGATAAGACAACATTGATGATAAGAAATGTTTCTTGAGCACCGATCTGCATATTAGAAGGATTTCTGAAAGATCATGTGACACTGAAGACCAAAGTAATGACTGCTGAAAATTCAGCTCTACCATCACAGGAATTTTAAGTTACTTTAAATAGTAATAATGTTTCATGATCTTACTGTTTTATTGTATTTTGATAATAATTAAAACAAATTCAGCCTTGAGCATGAGAGATTTATTTTAAAAAGTCATACTGACACCCATACCTTTGAATGGTAGTGTACTTTTAATCTTACTGCAATGTGAAATTCCGAACTTATTTACTTTACATCTCTTCCAGTGAAAGAAATTCCAGTGCAGGTGAAAGAAGAGCCCATTGAGCAACCAGTTGAAGGTGAAAAATCAAAGGTGAGTAAGGTGGTCAGTGGACCATTCATACAAAAGAAAGTGTGCACTGCATTCTTTTATGTCAATGTTTGGGTTTTTTCCCTACAGGTGGAGCAGTACATATGCTTGGTATGTGGGGGTGGAGGTGATGAAGATAGACTATTGCTTTGTGATGGGTGTGACGACAGCTATCACACCTTCTGTCTGATCCCACCCCTCCACGATGTCCCTAAAGGTGACTGGAGGTGCCCCAAGTGCCTGGCTCAGGTGAGCCACTCCCAGCTGTCTACATCTGCAAACTGATGCCATCATGATCGTTTTCTTTGTCTATCATATAATTATTTTGTGACCTAATATGATATTGATGATAGCTTTGATTACATAAATGCAGTCATATTCTTGGAAGCTATATTCATAACTAATTAACTGTTTTTGTTTGCTCTCTCGGTTCCCATTGCCTGCTGTCTGTTAGTACATGTGATTTTGCTTAGTTGTACGGACTTGTCGATTAGTCGATTGCATTTAGGCTAAGTTATATTATGCTTGTAATCATTGGCTTTTCTGTTCTCACTATAGGAGTGTGGTAAGCCACAGGTGGCATTTGGCTTTGAGCAGGCCTCCAGAGATTACACCCTCCGCACCTTTGGTGATATGGCTGACTCTTTCAAATCTGACTACTTCAACATGCCTGTTCACGTATGTCTGTTAAATGACATTTGAGAAACAAATATGATTGCATAACATGTGCTATTGGAATATGAAGTGATCGCCCTTATCGTTTAACAGATGGTTCCCACAGAGCTGGTGGAGAAGGAGTTCTGGCGGCTGGTTAGCACCATAGAGGAGGATGTCACTGTTGAGTATGGGGCTGATATTGCTTCAAAGGATTTCGGAAGTGGCTTCCCTGTTAAGAACGGCACATTTAAGCTCTCGCCAGAAGAGGAGGTACAAAAATAACCTGAAATGCCAAGTTCTTGCAATCTGTATGCTGAAAGAACTGATCAAAGTCTTCAGATCACAAATGCATGTTTCATTAAATCATCTTTTTGTTCAGGATTATCTGAGCAGTGGCTGGAACCTCAACAACATGCCAGTGTTGGATGCATCTGTGCTGACTCATGTCACAGCGGACATCTGTGGGATGAAGCTCCCATGGCTTTATGTGGGCATGTGCTTCTCCTCCTTCTGCTGGCACATTGAGGACCACTGGAGCTATTCCATCAACTATCTGCACTGGTAATCCACTTGCACTTTTCACGTTGAAAGAAACCCCCTTTTTATTTGAAATTTTGCTTTCATATTAACACCTACTAGGATGAAAACAAACCATGCTCTTTTGTTTTGATCTGCAGGGGAGAGCCAAAGACGTGGTATGGCGCTCCTGGCTACGCTGCCGAGCAGTTGGAGAAAGTGATGAAGAGCCTGGCCCCTGAGCTCTTTGAGTCTCAGCCAGACCTGCTCCACCAGCTGGTCACCATCATGAACCCCAATGTGCTCATGGATCATGGAGTACCAGTGAGTGGCCACACATACAGTCATAGATGGAGAGTTGTGGACTATACAAAGACCGTTAATACCATACGGTTTTGCCCTCTGTAGATTTACCGTACAAACCAGTGTGCCGGCGAGTTTGTAATTACGTTCCCAAGGGCCTATCACAGTGGATTCAACCAGGGCTTCAACTTTGCAGAGGCAGTCAACTTCTGCACAGCAGACTGGGTAAAAGGCACTTAATGTTGGCATAAAATAAAAATTCACCCTATCTATTTTGTAAATGCATGTTATTGATCTTTTGGCATGCAAAACTTCTCTATTTAGGTCACTTAGGGTACGTTTACACGACAATGATGTATTAAAACGGGCACATTTGTCCTTGAACATCTAAAATGCATAAAGTTTTTAGTTAAAAATGGTGTTGTGTAAATGGCCCCTTAAACCCCACACCTTTCTTTAATTAAAATCAGAATGTATCTAGCAGCATTCATTGTTGGATAAGCATAATTCCATAGAAAATATTAATCAAAGTGGTCTAAAATTCGGTCTTGTGTTTCAGATGCATCTTGGTCGAAAGTGTGTCGAGCACTATCGATCACTCAACAGATACTGTGTTTTCTCCCATGATGAAATGACCTGTAACATTGCCGCCAAGGCAGACAGTCTAGAGTTGGAACTGGCCACTGCTGTCCAGAAGGACATGTGCGCTATGATTCTGGAAGAGAAGATGCTCCGTGAGAAAGCCTATAAGCGGGTGGGTGGCTATTTTAAAAGCAGTGAGCCCATTTGAACTGCTTTAACTTGCACTTCATGACCCAATTGAGAGCGTGCGTGTGTGTAAATTCAGTTAGGAAAAATAAGACAAAATAAGGCTTTTACCAATTAAAAAAAATCCATATCAACGAAATCCTTCTTTCCACAGCAGAGAAAACATATTAAGTATGTATTTACACAGACTGTTTAATGAAGCACAGAGGTGGCATTAATGCATTTTTACTGCAAAATTATAAATGCATAAATTTTAAACATTTGCACAAAGCAAGCCGTTTTCCATATTGAGTAGAGCATTAATATGTGAAAAAAACAAGAAATCAAGATATTTAGAGTAGATAAAAATGTGCGATTAATCGCTATTAAATATTTTAATAGTTTGACAGCAGTAAAATTAAATATATATATATATATACATATATACACACATTTTAGCAATTAAATCTGTAGCTCTGCCTCTGCTCTTTGTTTGCATTCATTGTCTGTCTATTACTAAGTGATCCCATTGTGTATTTGCTTTTCTTTAGGGCGTGTGGCACTCCCAGCAGGTTGACTATGATCTACTACCAGACGAGGAAAGGCAGTGTGCTAAGTGTCGGACCACCTGTTACCTGTCTGCCATCACCTGTCCCTGTAGCCCCGACCAGCTGGTCTGTCTCCACCATATCCAGGACCTTTGCCCTTGCCCTGCTAGAAGCTACACGCTCAAGTACGTGTTTGCAAAAGCATAGGACATTAAAAAATGTTTTGGGTTTAAAACTCAGAACGATGGTTCATATGCAAAAAGTCCTTGCTTTAATTCTGCATATTAACCTTTTTGTCTTCCTTACGCAGCTATAAATACACACTTGCCGAGCTGAAGCCTTTGTTCCAGGTTTTGACGGCTCGTGCCGAGTCCTATGAAGACTGGGCATCTAAAGTCAACAAGATTTTGAAAGCAGATCAAGACGATAAAAGTGGTAAGTTCTTATTGTAGTGGGTTCATCTTTAAACCTTAGAAACCCAATAATTCATTATTCATAATGTTTTTTTGTTTTGTTTTTTAGTGGGGTTTTTTTCACCCTTTAACAAACTTTAGTTAAGTAATTTTTTTTTAAATAAATTTTCTATTGGGGTATATTTACAAAAAATAAACATTGCAAAATTGCCAAACCAGGCACTTAGAGTTGCATAATTTCTCTTTTTTGTTTGATGGAAAGTTTTGAATTCAAGTGTATTTGAAAAAAAGTTATAGAAAATAAATTTACCTATCAGAACATTTACTTAACTAAATAAATATTTATATCAAAGCACATTTTAAGTGTCTGTAATTTTGTAATATCATTATAATAGATCACTTTTTTTTCCCACCAAAACTGTTATTGTGATAAATTTCAAGTTGGGTATTTAAAGTATTATCTGTACATTAGCCTTGTACAAACTGCAGTTCTGTTATGCTGGGATTCTGGGGGTTTAAATGTTCTTGTTTTTTTTTTTTAGTGCATCTAAAATAATGATTTTTTTTTTCTCATTAGATTTGGAGGAGCTTCGTACCTTGGTAGTAGAAGCAGAGAAGAAGATGTACCCTGAGACTGACCTGCTATGTCACCTGCGTCAAGTCATCCAGAATGCAGATAGGTGTACCTCAATGGCTCAACAACTCCTCAATGGCAAGAGACAGACAAGGTACATTTACTACTTCCTCTGATATCTGGTAAAACTATCTGAAGTTCTTGCATTTTAAGTAATTTTAAATTGATGCAGTTCTGTATCAAATGTTGTTTCGTTAATAGGTATCGCTCCGGTGGGGGGAAGTCTCAAAACCAGCTCACTGTGGAGGAACTGAAATCATTTGTCAATCAATTGTATGACCTTCCTTGTACCATTCGACAGGCCCCTTTCTTAAAGGTAACCAACCACACAACATGCTAAGTGTAATTTTCCTTGTTCCCAGATGTGTTGATCTTACTTTTTTTTCCCCTCCATCTCAGGCTCTTTTGAACCGTGTTGAACAGTTCCAGCAGCAGAGCTTGGATCTCCTTGCAGAGGACATGGCTGGTTCCTCTGCCCTCCAAGGCCTCCTAGATGAAGGCGCGGGCTTGGATGTGGAGTTGCCTCAGCTGGCGGTGTTGAGGCAGAGGCTGGAGCAGGCACGCTGGGTGGAGGCTGTTCAAGAAGCCAGCGATCAGCCGGCCGACCTCAGTCTAGACTGCATGAGGAGGCTCATAGATCAGGGAGTAGGCCTCGCACCCCACTCCTGTGTGGAAAGAACCATGGCCCGCCTGCAGGAGCTGCTCACTGTCTGTGAACACTGGGAAGAAAAGGCCCATAACATGCTCACTGCTAGGTGAACTTAGTTTGCATTTAAGTGAAATGTTACATCAATTTAAAGGGATAGTTCACCTAGAATATGTAACTAATTTAACTGTCATTATTTAATCTCCTTCATGTTATTTCAAACACATGAGACTGAGAGATTTCTGTCCCTCCATTGAAAGGTCATGGAGTTTTAGCGAAGGACCGAAATCTTTCGGGTTTAAAAAAACAAAGCATTCCTTTTGGTTTTGAATGTAAATGAAAATCTTATGGGTTTGTAACCAAGACAAAATGAGGGTGAGTAAATCGTGACAGAATTTTCACTTTTGGATCAACTTCCCGTTTCGTTTTTAGATCTGAGAAGCTAGATCTCCTGGTATGCAAGACCAAATTCATTGTACAACAAAATAATTTGCAAATTGTTGTCAATTTTGCTTGCAATTTTTTTTTTTTTTTTACATGCATGTTTTTTAAAAAAACACATGGTTGAGGAAGTTCTTATAGGAAATAATGACTTTAAGCCGTTTCTTGACAGATTAACTTGAATCAATCTAGTGTGACACATACAAACACAACAATTTGGGGTTTGAATGTTTTTGAACAAGTTTGTTTGATCAAAATACAGTAAAAACATTCAGTTTAAAATATTTGAATTAATTTTAAAATTTCTAGCAATTACTCTAGTCTTCAGTGTCACTTGATCCATCAAAAATCATTCTAATATGCTAATTTGCTGCCCAAGATTGATGTCTTATCAATGTCAATATTAACTGTCAATATTATCAATTTATTGGGTTGTTGCTAAATGAAATCTTTTGATCCTATAAAATAATGTTGACTCGTTTGTTTTTTGCTCTTTTTCAGGCCTCGTCATAGCATTGAGACTCTTGAGGCAGCTATACAGGAAGTTGACAGCATCCCAGCATACCTGCCCAGCTGTCTTCAGCTCAAAGACTGTGTGAACAGGGCCAGAGAGTGGATAATGGAAGCAGATGCTCTTCAGGTGTGTTTCACACGCTTCTGTACTGCTCTATTATTCCCATAGAAACTTGTGTAAGTAGTGCTCCATCTGTTTAAACATTTATTGCTACAGGCTGGAGGCCGTATTCCTGGTCTTGCTGCCCTATCTGAACTAGTGTCGAGAGCCAGAGGTATTCCGGTAATGTTGGAACCACTCTCTCGACTGGAAAGCTTAGTGTCTGAGGTACAGACCTGGAAGGAGAGTGCAGCTAAAACGTTCCTGTTGAGGAACTCATCCTATTCTCTTCTTGAGGTAGATTACTTATTTGCAACCATACTTATTTTGGATCTGAATAAGTATACGATTTAAGTAAAATAAGTGGTTTTGTTAATATTTTGTATGTTTGTGTCTTTAAGGTTCTGTGTCCAAGGTGTGAGACTGGAATGCAGAAGTCGAAATCTAAAAAAGCCAAGGATGTCTCATTACCCTGCAAGAAAGTCGAAGTAAAACTGGATTCCCTTTTTGACGTGGAAAAAGCGCTTTCTACAAGCAAAGATTCAGCTTCAGCGGTAGGTCACCTATTAGTTTTAGGCTGAATGCAAAACAAGAAGGTTATGGTTAAGTCTTTCTGCCCCTGATATATTGCACTCCTGTATCCGAAGCAAAATTACTAAATACGAGTTATATATTTCTAACTCCAAACAATTAGCCATTGAACCAGCTTATAAAATCTTCATGGGTGTGCTGGTTGCATTTGAGGTACATGTCATGGGGTTTCTCAGATTTCGCTTGAGACCGGTCGTGTCTCCTTCATTGCTATTTTTATATTTTGAATATATCCCTCCACTGCATACTGTAACCCCTTGTGCTTCGATCTGGAGGATATCTCTAAGATATTGCTCCAAAAAAGGTCACTGACACACAGGTATACCTCTTGCCGTCATGGCAATCTGTCGAGCTGGTCGTGTTTGACCGTTTGTTTGACGGGCGTAGTAACAATAACTAGGGGGTGTGGCTTTTGTGAACGGTCAATTCCTCCATTATGCATAATTATTTTTCTTTCTGGATATTAATTTCATTTTCATTACACAAACTGTATCTGGCTTCAATATAAACTCAAGCTGAAAGACTAAGAACATTATTTAACACATTCAGCATTTAGACTTTACTACTATCAGCACAATCTTTTTATTTTTAAACACACATTATTATCATATCAGCAAAGTGCAATTGATCAACGTCTAATTGGTATGTATTGATGTATTCGATTTTGTAGTTGAATGTGTGCTCCAGCCTGTTTAATTACATTTTTGTTCTATATGGGCATATGGTATTAATTTAATTTGTGCAGGTCTTAATTTTGATTCTAACGAACACCGCAGAAACCTAGAAAGAGCCATTCTTATTGTTGAGTCCTGACTGTTCACATGTGTGTTGGACATTTGGGTATCTTCTCAGACTTGCATATTCTTCTCCAAACAGATGGCCACTCTCAGTGACGTACATCAGAAAGAGTTGGATGGCATGTCTATGTTGAGGATCTCAAATGAGTCAAAGTGCCAGTCTTCGCCCAGCTGTTTGGCCCCCACAGTATGCTTGTGTCACACCGTCCCCGCAGGCCCCATGCTCCAGTGTGAACTTTGCCGAGACGCCTACCACAGCGGCTGTGTGCCGGGGTTTAAGGACATCCAGACAGGCCTACCGTGGTTATGCCCGCTCTGCAAGCGCTCTGAGAAGCCCCCTCTGGATAAGGTGCTTCCACTGCTCGCTTCCTTACAGCGGATTCGGATTCGGCTTCCGGAGGGCGATGCCCTGCGGTATGTGATTGAGAGAACGGTGCGCTGGCAGCACAAAGTGCAGCAGGTTTCTCTTCCTACACATCATCTGAATGGCAAAGTGAGCATATGTTTGAATAGAATTAGTTTGTAACATAAAATCATATTTTCAGCTGACTTTAAATTTGATTAATTTTATTTATATGATGCAGGCAAGACATCTCTCTGGGATTGCATCATCTCAGGCAATGGAAGGGAACAATGGTTCTTTCTACATGCTGCAGCCCTGCATTCCTCTCAATGGTGAGTCAACCACACCTGAAGTTTTTAAATGCACAGTTACAGAGTGGTTGTAAATGTTTTGATGTAAACATTTGGGATTCTGTCATGTGTTGCAGAACTCAGTGCTGAGTTGGAGGAGCTGTTGGTAGAAGGTCTTCTCCTGCAGGTGACGTTACCGGAGCTTCAACAGCTTTATAGCAGTCTGCTTTACAGGTTTTCACCATCCCAGCACTCCATGCAGAGCAGCGAACATGATCACCAGTATCACATTGCTCAAGACAGAAGTCCACCTCATAGGAGCCCCCCGCACGGCAAAGCACAGGTGGGAGAAATGCTATCCTACAATAGCATTTGCTTCGTAGCATTGTAAATTCCTATGATTTATACCCAAACCCAACCCCTTTGACTTATATATTATTTACTTGAAGTTAATTTTTTAATGAACAACACATTTAAATGCTTATGGTTCTCTGGTGTTGGTTAATGGTTATATGACATGCAGGTAAACAAAAATATTTTGTCTATTAAAGAAATAAAAAATCATGTTTTGGTATATCAAGCCAGTAACAAGGTGTCACAACTGACTTGGTATGCCCCAATTTTGTTAGATTTATTAGATACCAAGCCATAATTAAGTTAAACATTGGAAATTTACATGGTTAAAAAAGTAAAAGTTTTGCCATATTATTAGTCTGTTATTGCTGACTTCTGTTAAACGTATTTCAAAACTATGTATTAATATAAAAATATATATATATAATTTATTGAATTGTTAGCTTTTCATCAACATTGACAATGGGTTCAGTGTGAATAGTCCAAAAATGCTAATTAAATGATAAATAAACTTGAATGTTTTTTAGTACTGAAAAGTATTTCTAAAAAGTTTCATGTAATTCAAGTATGTTTTTTATCAACATGTGTCCTATGTTTATTTGCTTAGCGTGTTGCTATGCTAAAGATCATACAATAAGTCAATTACAAATCGAGTCTCTTGAGTGCTGTTCGTGTGAACTGCTGCCAATGTAGAGTGGAATGCTGTCTTGTGAGAAAGCTCACTAGGTTTCAGAACTGATCTTTTGACTGATTTTTATTTGAATTGTTTCCATCAAGGATGTGGTTCCAGAGATCAAGAAGGAATCCGAGAAGGTTGAGAAGAACAGCAAACGGCGTCTAGAGAAAGAGAACGTGGAAGGTCAGCACAGAGACAAGATAAAAAAGCCCAAGAAAAAGAAGCCCAAAATGAACAAAGAAAGGAGAAGAGAGGAGAAGCGAACCACCTCCCCTGCCAACTCCCTTTCTGACCCATCATATTCAGACGACTCTGAGGAGGATTGGTCTGTGTGCTCGGCAAAGCGATGCCAACAACCAGAAGGAAACGAGGTTAGCTCTAGCATAGTTAAAGTGCTTGGTTTTGTTTTCTAATCCAGTGCATTATTCTTGTTAATATATTTGGGTTATATTTTTTTTATTTTCTTGCCTGCATGAATATTTAATGCTTTTTTTTCCCCGGGTCTTTCTCATAGGTAAACTGGGTCCAGTGTGACGGCAGCTGTAACCAGTGGTTCCACCAGATTTGTGTGGGAGTGTCTGCTGAGCAGGCTGAGAATGAGGACTACATCTGCGTCAGCTGCGCAATAAACGATTTGACAGAATGAGGACCAAAATCATGTTTTTTCAAAGGATAGTCAAAAGGCTCCCCGTTTTGCACATAAGTTACAGCACCAAGAATGCACCAGAGATCATCCTCTTACTGATTCCCGCTTCCCCAGTGCTCCCTTGGTGCTACTGCCTTCTTGATAGGACTGTTAACAAAAATCTGTATGATTATCCGCTTTTTGTTTTGTATTTTTGAAGATTTCCTTCTATAACATTTATTTTTTTCTTCTTCTCTAGAGAACGTGATGCATAGATGTACCTCAGGGGTTTCCATCCCATAAATGCAAAACGATGGGGAACTTCAGCTTCCCCAAATGTATTTGTTCATATTTATTGTTTGGGTTTTTTTTTCTTTTTCTTTCCCCAGTCACCTTTAGAGAATTTCTAACATGAAATTATCAATCTGGGCTATTTACACCAAATAATATTAATTGGACTAAACAAAATGGTCTAAAATTATTTTTGGAACCCTCTGTTTTGGTACATGTGTCTAATAATATAAAATATTATTTATTTATCCCAGCAATAAGTTGGCTGGTTACCCTGATTTTTAGTAGCTTGAGATCTGCTCTGATCTGTTGCTTGATGCATTAGAAGTGTTGTACAGAATCCTAATGTAGGTTGTCAGACAAAAGAGATGTAGCAGGCTGAAGAAAAAAACTGTGTGAAATATACTTTGTGATGTATAATGTGGCTTTCTTTAAAACTCAAAACAGATCTTTCCGATGTTAATTCAGTTGTGGAATAAAATGGTTTGTTCTCACCTATAAATACTTACTTACTTCTGTTATAATAAACCTTTCTTGTCCTTATTTGTGTGCACAAATCAAACACGTTGATACTTCGTACTGAGCATCAGGTGGCGACAAAGTAAAGTCTTTTCAGTGTAGTTGTTCAACCTCCATTCCTATGGATGGAGCCATTATGATCGTGATGGCGCCAATGATTCGCGAATGGCAACATTTCGTCGTTCATAGTCCCTCCCCAAACGTTCATTGGCGCGCTGTGTGTGCATCCTTCCGTCGGGTCCCCGGTCATCTCTCCGTGAGCCTCAGCAAAACTGGCAAAAATATGGCGGGTATGAGCGCATCGGGTCCCGGCCCGGTTTCGACTCTCGACCAGGTGGATAAAGGACTGAAGGACACTCTTATAGACGCCCTGAACGCCATTCTGTCGCCGGTGCAAGAAGTGCGTGCTGCTGCTGAGGAGCGTATTAAAGTGTTGGAAGTGACGGAGGGTAAGAACTGACGTGAGATGCTGCCAACAACATGCATGACACCATGTGAAGTGCAGATTTTCACTCACGGGCATTCCTGAACACATGCCTTTTAATTTTAAATGAACGTTTTCTAATTGTATGATGCTTCTCGAACGTGTTTATCATTCATGTAACGTTACGCGCGCTGAATTCGCTAATATGTTGGATTGGATTGAATTGAGGAGGCAAAAGCATGTGCAGCCAACATGTTCCCGCATTTATAGTTAATGCTCGTGGAGACGTGAAAAGATTAGTTACATGTGTGTGGTTCGGTTCTGTCCGTCCATATTTAGTCAGTTTCACTTTTAAACTCACATGACGGTAATTTCGTGTTGGTAAATACGCGTCATGTTTGTGATAATTTCGCTTAAGATTGTAGGCTCAGTCCTAAGAAATCAACATTCCGTCATGTACTCAAGTTCATGTTGTTCCAAACCTGTTTCTGTGGGTGTTTGAGACTGACCATTAATTTTAATTGCATACTTTTTTCGTACAGTAGAAGTGATTGTTGTTTGAGTTCGGCGGGAGAATAAAAAGCTCCCCAGTAAAATAAATTATAGTTTGTGGTTGAACTAGTAGTTTAAGTTTCTTAGTGATACGTTTTTTTATTATTATTATTACGTCCTACTTTATTTCATAGTCTTATTTCTTTCCTTCTGAATGAAATGCATCACTTCCTCATCCTATGGTCACTTGAGGTTTGCTTTCTTCTTGTGTCTACATTACAATTAATTCGGAATAACCCCTATCATCAGGTTACATCACTCCTGTTTAGTTAAACAGTCAAAAACTGTCTTTTTGCTGGCTGGACTTGAGTCTATTGCATTGACCAATAAAATGTATCAGTTTAAGTAGTAATGCTTGAAACCCTGGTAAGATAGTATAGGTAAGTCTATTTGATGTGATTTTTACATCTGGAAGACGTATAAGAGTGTTTGCTCATCTGCAATACATCTATAGGACGTTTCCTGTCAGATGTCAAATAGACGTTTATAAGATGTAATGATTTAAAATGCATGTTAATCTGACATCTTCTAAACGTCTATTTGACATCTGATCGGAAACGTCCTATAGACACTCTTAAAAATACGTCTTCCAGATGTATAAATCACATCAAATAGACTTGTGCTATCAAATCCTCACGATATTCCGATTAGTGGTCAATTATATAATTGACCATTAATCTGAATATTGGTGAGGTTGTATCTCCCTCATTGTATAGTTATGTTATTTTCTGCATACTAGCTACTTGATTTTGATTGGATTTTATAATTGTTTTACAGTCATACCCATAATTATTCATATTGAGATTTTTTTCCAATACAATAATTCAGAAGTGCACTGCAGTTTAAACGTTTGAGGTCAGTAATGGTTTTAAAAAGGAAACTTTTGCTCACAAAGGCTACATTTAAAATACAGCGGAAAAATATTGTTTATTATAATTAAATGTTTATGATATAATTAATTCCTGTCAGGCAAAGCTGAATTTTCAGGATCATTACTCCTGTCTTCAGTGTCACATGACCCTACAGAAATCATTCTAACATGACGATTTGGTGCTCAAGAAACATTTCTTATCAATTTTGAAAACAGTTGTGCAGTTTAATATTTTTGTGGAAACCATGATGCTTTTTAGGGATTCTCTGATAATTAGAATGTTCTAAAGAACAGTATTTATTTGAAATATAAATCTCTTGTAACATTATAAACATTTTCATGTCACTTTTGATTGATCTAATGAATCCTTGCTCAATACAAATATTTGTGTCATTAAAAAAAATGTATTCACTCCAACTTTTTGAACTGCAGTGTAAAAAAAAAAAAAATCTTCCCACATAAAGTTTGCCCTTGAAAACCAGTCACTGGCTGTGGCCTCTCTCAGACTGCTGCTGTGTGTTGGGTGTCAGCAGTAACATTGTCTCTTAGCCACCAGCCTCTCATTGAGTTAAATCCATGGATGATAAAAGATATGAAAGTGCTGTGTTGCTGTGAATGAAGCGTACATTAGACATGTGTCTTTGATTGTACACACTTCGCTTCTAGTTCTAATGCATTTTTTTGCCCAGCTTGCTAAATTATTGTTGGTTCTTTGTACTTGAGAACTGCACTTGTATGATTTGGTTTTGATGTGCATCTGGTTGTTTTTGGCTCCCTGTGAAAAATGACATAATATTTTTGCACCTGTTTTGTAGAGTTTGGAGTTCACCTTGCAGAGCTCACTGTCGACCCACATGGAGCACTTGCTATACGCCAAGTAAGACTTAGTTGACATTTAGATATTTTCAGCATAAAGCATTTGATTGTTATGGTTACATTTGCTTAATTTTTGTTCTATGTATCTGTTGTAGTTGGCCTCTGTCATTCTGAAGCAGTATGTTGAGACCCATTGGTGCGCCCAGTCAGAGAAATATAGACCCCCAGAGACGACAGAATGGGTTAGAGACGCGTATTTATGTCTGGTTGTTTTAGAGTGTTGGAGATGTTGCAGTATGTTAATTTGCTTCCCATTTCCTTTTCTTTTCAAAGGCCAAAGCTGCGATCCGTGAGCTGCTTCCAGGTGGTTTGCGGGAGGCCATCAGTAAGGTGCGCTCCAGCGTGGCCTACGCCGTGTCGGCTATTGCACATTGGGACTGGCCTGAAGCTTGGCCCGGGCTCTTTAAGCTCCTCATGGACATGCTGGCCAGTGGGGATGTTAACGCTGTACACGGTGCCATGAGGGTCCTCACTGGTAATGACTCCAAGCATCTATGGCTCTTTCTTACAGTCACAGCAAGTGACAATGTTTTTTTTAAGCAACGTATTATGTGTTTCTTAGAATTTACACGAGAGGTGACGGATGTGCAGATGCCTGATGTTGCACCTGTCATTTTGCCTCAAATGTACAAGATTTTTACCATGGCAGAGGTATTCTACTCGGCTTAAAAACATGGTACAGTCCATGCTTTTGAGACAGTCGTGTGTAAACACTTGTGTTCTGTACTTGCTGTTGCAGGTTTACAGTATTCGCACACGATCCAGATCAGTTGAGATCTTTACCACTTGCGCCAATCTCATCTGTGCGATTGATGAAGTAGCAAAGGTAAGCTCATAGACAAACAGGTATCGCTTTACAATTAAGTTCAGTTTAATAACTTGGGTAATGCAGGTGCTATCAATCCACTAAGTTAGAACAATACTTTTATAGCATTTATTAATCTTGGTTAATGTTAATTTATACATATTCAAAAGTTTGGGATCAGTAAGATTTTTTGTTATTATAATTTTTTCCTTTTTTCAGTAAGAATCCATTAAATTTATTAAAATACATTTATGACAATAAAGGCATTTATAATGGTACAAACATTTTTTATTTCAAATAAATGCCTAGAGTTCTTCTGAACCTAATTCATCAAAGAATCTTGGGGGGGTAGTTCCACAAAAACTATCAAGAAGCACAGTGGTTTTTAACCATGATAGTAAGAAATGTTTCTTGAGCACCAAATCAGCATATTAGAATATCATGTGACACTGAAGATTGGAGTAATGATACTGAAAATTCAGCTTTGCATCACAGGAATAAATGACATTTTATTAAAATAGAAGTTCAGCTGATTAACAAGTGTTAAACATATTGAATAGTTCTCTGACATTTTGAAACATTTGTTTTTGATTCTAGGGTGCTGCCAATACTCTGATCTTCCCAGTGGTTCAGCAGTTCACAGAGGCCTTTATACAGGCTCTGCAGATCCCAGACGGACCCACTTCAGATAGTGGCCTGAAAATGGAAGTCCTTAAGGTGACTAGCTGTCCCATCATGCGGACAAACACTTTCCCCCCTCATGATGTAATTGTAATTATATATTGTTATGTCTTCATAGGCAGTGACGGCCCTCGTGAAGAACTTCCCCAAACCTATGGTGTCCTCCATGCAACAGATTCTTCCTATTGTGTGGAACACGTTGACAGAGAGCGCCTCCTTATATCCAGTCATTGACGGCTTTTACCACTTCTTTAACCTATTGCCATTAATATCTGAGACACATCTGCTGTTTTTATCAATGCTACAGTCATTTCAATAACACATTCAAGCACTTTTCTTAACCAATTATGTACTTATGTGAGAACTGAGGTCAACTACACAGAAGAAGTGGATGATCCAGTTGACTCTGATGGTATGTGGCACTAGATTTCTGTAATTAATCGTCATTGTTATTTAGATTTCTTTAGTAAGCACTGAGCTCTGTTAATTCAATGTCACAGGTGAGGTCCTTGGCTTTGAGAACCTCGTCTTCAGCATCTTTGAGTTTGTCCACACACTGTTGGAAAACAAGAAGTTCAAGAGCACAGTGAAGAAAGCTCTACCAGAGCTTATATATTACATCATCCTCTACATGCAGATCACAGAGGATCAGGTTTGTGGATGGTGTGAGTGTGTGTGTGTGTCTCAAGTCTTTATAGTTATAATCTAAACGTTCTCATTTGTCTCCCAGATCAAGGTATGGACTGCCAATCCGCAGCAGTTTGTTGAGGATGAGGATGATGATACGTTCTCTTATTCGGTCCGGATATCAGCACAGGATCTGTTGCTGGTGAGAGCACAGAGATTTTCTTTGTGGGTGTTTGATTATTTTTCTCTCTTTTATATCTAATGTATCCTCTCGTCCATCAGGCTGTGGCTGCCGAGTTTCAGAATGAGAGCGCTGCTGCTTTAGCGGCGGCTGCAACGCGGCATCTCCAAGAGGCAGAGCAAGCCAAGAACGCTGGCAGTGAACACTGGTAAAGAGTGAAAACACATCTTCTGTCACAACCAAGCTTTGTCTTTCAGTGGGGTGCTTTACATCAATATCTCTCCGTGGATATGTAGGTGGAAGGTGCATGAGGCTTGCATGCTGTCCTTGGGTTCGGTCAAGACCATCATCACAGAGAATGTAAAGAACGGTCGTGTGCAGTTTGACATGCATGGATTCCTTGCCAATGTCATCCTCGCTGACCTCAATTTACCAGGTAACCCAGGTTTACCATGCTGGTAAATGGCATGAGTTTAATGGCAGGATCTGATCCGCATGTCATTCAATTCCCAGCAGCCTCGCCATTCCTGTTGGGTCGGGCCTTATGGGCAGCCAGTCGCTTCACTGCAGCGATGTCCCCAGAGCTCATTCAGCAATTCCTACAGGCCACTGTGAGTGGTTTGCATGAGACCCAGCCACCCTCTGTTCGGATCTCAGCTGTGAGAGCTATCTGGGGGTAAGACTTTTATTTCTAGTTTCTCATGTGTATGGTTTAATAAATAAATCTGTATGCTGTTCCATTTTATTTAATTTTTATTAGAACAGAGAATGGTTTAATGCTTACCATGGCAAAAGAACCACAAAGATAAAGGATTTTTTTTATTATTATTATTTAGGAGCTAATAAAGGGTTGCTTCTAAGCAGGAAGCTTAATCGGTTCTACACACTGAGCATTTTAGGGATTAAAACCTGAAAATGTCTTGATGATGAAGATGTATATACATCTATGTATGTGTGTGTGTGTGTGTGTGTATTTATACATGTAAATAATATGTATTTGTGTGTGTGGTTTAAACTGAATATTCAATTTAATTATTTCAAATAATTGTTAATGTGCAAACATGAATATTCAATAATTCTTTTTGTCATTTACACTACAGTTACAAATTTGGATTTTTTTTTTTTTTTTTTTTTTTTTTTAAGATTTAATGTGTAGTGAATTGATACATTTTTTATTTAACCAGGATGCAGTAAATTGATCCAAAGTGACATTAACATCATTTTATAAGATTTCTAATTCAAATGCTGTTCTTTTGAATTTTCAACTCCTCAAACAATTCTTAAAAATGATCATGGTTTCCACACAAATATTAATCAGTACAACTGATTTCTGAAGGATCATGTGACACTAAAGACTAGAGTAATGGACTGCTGAAAATTCAGGAATAAATTCTATTTTTAAACTTATTAAACAGTTTTTCACTATATTACTATTTATATTGTATTTTTGATCAAATAAATGCAGCCTTGGTGAGTGTAAGAGACTTCAAATGTATAAAAAAAAAATCGTACAGACCTTAAACTTTTGAACTGTCATGTATTTTTTTTTTTTTTTTTTTTTTACGTGATCTCTCTTTATATATGTTTCACAGGTATTGTGATCAACTCAAGCTGTCGGAGAGTACCCACGTCCTGCAGCCGTTCCTGCCCAGTGTCTTGGAAGGGTTGGTGCAGCTCGCGGCTCAGTTCAGCTCTGAAGTTCTCACTTTAGTCATGGAAACCCTTTGTATTGTTTGCACCGTGGATCCGGCATTCACCACGAGTGCTGAGAACAAGATCTGCCCGCTCACTATTGCCATATTCCTTAAGTACAGTAATGGTAAGATCGTTTTATAATTATTTAATTTTGTGGTCAACATCCAGTATCATTTGCCTTGTAGATTCGATTTTCTTTTCTCTTTCTGTTAGATCCAGTTGTAGCATCTTTAGCGCAAGACATCTTCAAGGAGCTTGCCCAGATTGAAGCCTGCCAAGGACCCATGCAAATGCGCCTCATTCCTACTCTCTCTAGCATTATGCAGGCACCGCCTGATAAAATCCCATCTGGCCTTTGTGCTGTAAGATAAACTCATTTTGTTCTACTTCCATTTATGAACTGTTTTCTGTAAGTAATACATATTTTTCTGTTCTTGCAGACATCCATAGATATCCTAACTACAGTTGTTCGTAACACTAAGCCCCCTCTGTCAGACATGCTTGTGTGCCAAGCATTTCCTGCGGTGGCCCAGTGCACCCTCCGCACAGATGACAACACCACAATGCAGGTAGCATCAGTTTCCTAAAAACAAAAATCTGTTGTATCTTTTCGGAGTCCTCATGTCAGTTGTTATCTAACTCGCATTGTTGCTGATTTTCCCAGAATGGCGGTGAATGCTTGAGGGCCTATGTGTCTGTGGCGCTGGAGCAGATTGCCCAGTGGCAAGATGAGCAAGGCCACAGTGGCCTGTGGTATGTCATGCAGGTTGTCAGTCAGCTCCTGGACCCTCGCACGTCTGAGTTCACCGCTGCTTTTGTAGGTCGTCTGGTGTCCACTCTCATTGCCCGAGCTGGCACACAGTTGGCTGACCAGCTGGACCAAATACTGCGTGCTATTCTCAGCAAGATGCAGCAGGCCGAGACCCTCAGTGTGATGCAGGTACGGTTGGATCGTGAACAGAATTTTGGCCCAGGTGCAGTACCCCAGTGTCTACTTAACTGATACCATTAGTGTTTTCAAACTTGGGCCTGGGGGCCACAAGCAGGGTCCAGGGGAAATTTGAGAGAACATTAAATATTAGGGCTGTCAACCTTAATTTGTTGACTTTAAATGTCAATAAATATGCTTAACAGTCATTTTAACATCATTTATGACATTCATTAAGTGTTTTGTTGTTTCTTATTGCATTTTTGAAAGAAGGCGCCCATCAAGTTTGGAATAACAGTTTTCATCGTCATGGAATACCTAGAAATAACCGGGAATTTTAAAATTCTGTTTTCCAGAACTGAAAAAGTAATGAAATGTAAAATCATGGAAATAAAAATAAAAGTCATCAGCTATTAAGCCATAAATGATTAATTCAGCAAAGTGTTCTATTGTTTCAGTTCTTTTCAATTAATTGGTCATAACCACATTTGCTAAATGGCCTGAATATTCATAAATTAATCAGCATGAAACAAAAATGGATAAATCATACCCTTTATTTGTAGATAGCATGTTAAACATTCAGTTCCTTGAAAGGAAAGGAACCAAATTAATACAGTACATTACATTTTTGGTACCATGGTACTGGGATACTGCTGAACCCGAATGCAGGTGTGGCATGAAGTAGTACCCACTTAATAAACTGCAATTTTACTTTTCAGCAAGTAATATATTTCTGCTTGTTTTTGCATATTGAACATTAATTTTCTTGCATGACAGATAATTCTGAAGCTGGCTGCACAAATGAAGTCTGAAATATGTCCTCTTTCAGTCCCTGATCATGGTTTTCGCGCACCTGGTCCATATCCAGTTGGAGCCCCTTCTGGAATTCCTATGCAGTCTTCCAGGTCCCACAGGGAAACCTGCCCTAGAGTTTGTCATGGCTGAGTGGATGAGTCGCCAACATCTGTTCTATGGCCAGTATGAAGGCAAAGTCAGGTGAGGGTTTCCAATCTAGTCTCCAGCGTGTTTAAAGGAATTGTACAGCTTGTATTGAAATAACACTGTAATCACTCTGTCCACCACAGTGCTGTCGCCTTGTGTAAACTCCTCCAGCACGGTCTCAATACAAATGACAAGCGCCTCCAAGATATAGTCGTCAAAGGAGATGAAATTTTTAATCCAGACGAGGGAATTTGTACACGTTCTAAATCGGCCAAGAGTAAGTAGATGACCTCTTAAACTGCCAAATTAATGATTAATAATTGTTATTACCTCAGATATCTGACCGATCTGTTCCTCTCAGACCCACAGCGCTGGACCAACATTCCTTTGCTGGTAAAGATCTTTAAACTCATCATCAATGAACTGTCTTCTGTGGTGGAGGCTAATGCAAATAGAGCAAATCCAGCAGATTGGAGCCAAGGTATTTATGTGGTTGGTTTAAATATTTACCCCTAGTATTAGTATTAATTTATGAAGTTGAATTGTGGTGGGCATCTTAAGTTTTGTAACTCTTGCTTTCCAGACTCTGGTGGAATGTGGGATGATCTGGCGGAGGAAGAAGATGATGATGAAGAGGAAGATGAAGGACTAGCTGGACAGCTTCTGTCTGATCTCATTGCCTCCAACAAATACGGTAAAAATTAATTTGGCCAACGTGGGCTTAAATTAGCATATTCCATTCTAATATTACATGTATGTGTTTGGCTTCATCCAAAGTGACTTGAATTGCATTTTGGTTAATGTATTTGTTTCATTTTTAGTTTTTTATAAATTTAAATTTTTTTTTTTTTTTCATTTTTGTTTAATGTAATCTTTTCATCAAACATTGTTTTTATTTCAATTAACAAAAATGTATTCAATAGTTTCAATTTTAGTTAACAATAATAACCTGTGTTGGTCAGACTTTTCCCGTTCTGTACATGCTCTGCTTTGTTAGTAAAAAACAAACAAACCAGTGAAGTGAACAATGCTTTCTATATTCTACAAATAAGCCATTGTATAACAGTTATTGTTATTTCCCCATAGACGATGATTATTATGAGGACGATGATGATGAAGATCCGGATGCTCTGAAGGATCCCATATATCAAATTGACCTTCAGGTAGGTCATTTTGTGATTCAAAACGCAGTATTTCTGTAACACAGTGTAGACCTATATCTCTTATTAATATGCTGTTAAATGATTCTAGTGTTTCTCTCTCCACAGGCTTATCTGACGGATTTCCTAACCCAGTTTGCTCAGCAGCCTTGCTATAGCATGTTTTCAAGTCACTTGAATGAAGTGGAGAGAAGAGCCTTGCAGTCCATCGGTATATGACCTGTATCCCCACCCAACATCGGCTCCTTGTCCTTTGTTTCCGTCTTTACCACTCAGTCATCTTTTCTTCAAACTTGAACATTTGAGTGGCCTCAGAATGCCTTTCGGACGACGCTCTTGATTCACAAAAGGTTTTCGTGCCTCTCCCTGTGTTTTATTAAGGGAAGGAATGGACTAGGATTGATTCCTGTGGATGTTATAAGAGAAGGGCCTGAGGAGCAGCTTCTTAGCGTACCAGACGTGACTGTGTGGGTGCATTTGAATCGAATGTCAAAACACTACTGTGCTTTGATAGACATGTCTGGTATGATGAATTAATTTTTTGCAAAGTGACTGGTGACGGTATAGGAACAATTTCAAAGTATCAATTGTCCATTTGTACCTTCTCACTTTACTAAATCACAATGGTTACAAAATCTTTCTGTAGAGGAAGGAAAACGACTTCTGGCAGATGATTAATCAATCTTTGAAAAAAGTTGGAACTGTTGGCGGCCTTATTAAAATATTCCACGTCGTTTGTCATTACGTGGTCTCATGAGCATGGTCTTTATGGCTACACACTGTTGGGTGAGCATGAAGAATTATGTGGTGTTACAATGGTGATCTTACAGTCTTATTAGCAACACTGTCTCCACTTGAGTATGAGAAAAAATTCAAAATAAAAGGCCTGTTATGGTCTAATTTTAAGTGTATTTAGTTCGAAAAGTTTTTGAAGATTTAGACATCTGTATGACAGTATTTTATTTTTTTACCGTAAAAAAAAACAACTTCAAATTATATATATTCACTCTTAAAGATATATTGCTAAAACTTAACAATAAGGTCTTATTTGTTAACATTATTTAGAGTGAACTGGCAATGAGCAATATATGTAAAGCATTTATTTATTTGTTAGTGTCAGTAGAAATATTGTTCATGTTAGTTCATAGTGCATTAACTAATGTCAACAAAAATCAAGTTGTATTACCAAATGTAAAAATTAGCATGAAGATTAATAAATGCTGTAGAAGTATTGTTCATTGTTAGTTCATGTTAACAAATCAAACCTTATTGTCATTGATAATTTTGTGTATATCGGTTGTTATTTGCCGGATGCAAAACATTTTTGTAACTGTACATTATCGTTAGGATAATTATGTTTAATTGGTTATAAACATGCAAATGGATTGTATAACTTATTCCATTACAAAGCATTGTTTTGTCAAAAACAAATCTAAAGTATCATGACATGAAGGCCAAGTATCCCTTACTCAGAAGTTAGTGCACACACATTAGGTGCAGTGAGTAGTGAAAAACGCACACTGACCCGACACACACACCCAGAGCAGTGGCATCTGGCATTGTTTTTTTTTTTTGTTTTTTAAGTTAACTCAGAAAATAAAGAGTTCATCGTAGGCCACAACGTTCATTTAAAAAATTATAAAGTTTTAATTAACATTTTTTTTAGTACAGCTAAAACCGTAGTGGCACTCAGTACTTGACATTAATTTACACATTTTAAGATTTTTTGATTTTATTTATCTGAGTCTTTTGTATATAACTTAATTTGTAACTGACAATTATGAAAATAATATATACAACTTTGAGTCAAATGATGGGAAAAAATGCTCCTGCTTATCACATTTAGAGTTTATATATACACTGCCTTTCAAAAGTTTGGGATGTGTAAAAAAAATTTTTTGAAAGAAGTCTCACACCAAGGCTGCATTTATTTGAAGAAAAAAAAGTAATATTGTGAAATATTGTAATTTTAAATAACGGTTGTCTATTTTAAAATGTAATATATTTGTGTGATAGAAAAGCAGAATATTCAGCATCATAACTCCAGTCTTTAGGATCACATGATCCTTCAGAAATCATTCAATTCATTTACAATTATTTTGAATCAAATAAATGCAGCCTTTGTGGGTATAAGAGAATTTTAAAAATCTTACTTAGTGTATATATATGGTTAAATGGGGGAAGATCAGAATTTACTTTTAAATTAATATTTTTAGATAGAAGTTTAGCTAGCATGTAGGCTTTAGGATGATAGATGACATTAGCTAGGGTGGTTGCTATAGGAAATAAATAAAAACATTTCCTAAATTAGTTATAGCATAATATATGTGTATGCATTTCATTATTATGTAACATAACACTGTTATTTTCAGAAACGATAATGTAATGTGAATAAATGTATTTATCTCCATAAGTGTGAACCGCTCAGAACTGCTACAGGATCCCACTGGCTCCATTTTCCCCAATGGAATTTCGCGTTTCTGATGCACTAGCACTACAGCACACAGCAACGGTTAATCTCCGGAATAATTATCTTCATTTTCCCGTCTTAGTTTGAATACAACGCTTCATCCCGGGGAAACGAACGTCCTTTAATTTATTTCATCTATGAGGAGGCTGGTACTGGACATTTGGCGTCGGCGACGTGTAGCGTCACGGGCGGTGTGTCATTCCACACAGATCGCATGTTGATCACGAAGCCGCTTGATTCAGAGCTTCGCTTTCTGCGAGACGTGGCAAATATTATAATTTAAAGGTTTCCAGTCTTTTTTTCAAAGAATGCAAATGTAATTATTTGTGTCTGCTATAACGGATAGTGTTCTGGAAGCAGGATGTCCTTCTACGCCGTCATTATACCGGTCCTCTATATTATTTTCTCGGCTTGGCAGGGTAAGACGATATTGTAGTTTCTTCATAGCATAGGCCTCGTTGCTGCTAATACTGTACTTGTTTTTTGTTATAAGGTATTATTTGAGTAATATAATGCTTCTTACGGACGATGATGTAATGTATATAGCTTTTATATACTGCAACTTACAAGTAACATTGCTGCTACAATGTCAATTTCTATAACAGCTCTCAAACCCCATAGATTTGCAAGTTCACATTGGGCTGCATTTGTTTTGTTCTGTGTTTTGAGTAGGTAGGTCATTCACTGCAGAACCAGTAACTGAAAGCTAATCCAAGTTGAGACCTTGAAGCAAGTGGTTAACTGACCTACATTTACAATACTGCTACTGAATGAAAACAAAGATGCAATTTCTGTAAAAAAAAATATATATATATTTTAAGATATATTGTAAGATTACATCTTGTAAAATGTTAATGTAAGAAATGACTTTCTTTACTTTAGTAATTATTTGGTTAGTTGAGTTGAGTGAGCATCTTAGAAGTTTACTAATCATAAATGAATGTGCTTCATTGATATTTCATTAATCATCCCACCTGAGCATTTAGGCTATTATCATGAAGGTTTAGTATAAATGTAGTAGTGGCCAAAAAGTGATGTCCGGTCTTAACATCTTCACCGCCTTTAAAAGAGTTTTAGAAAATTTTATAAACACGTTGTGGTTGTTGGAGTCCGTTGTTTTATTTCCAATAACTCAATGAAGCATGCCAAATTATGTGGACACTTTTAGGCCAGGCTGTCATACAAAGAAATTATGAACTCATAAAAAAAAAAGAGAGATTTTTTTTTTTTTGCCAAATAACTTTACCACTTAAACTTAACCAAGTTTAGTATTTTGTTCTTCTTCCTTCATATTTAATTATATATTTATATATAAAAGCCTGTATATTTTTGTATTATAGTAAGTGTTACCGCTTTCAATTTTGTAGGATTCGTTGTCACCTTTAGAATCTTTGTTTCCCAAAATTTTGTAGTGTTTACTATATTTATAAACACTATTTTTTTTATTATTATTACTTTCAGTGACTGCAAATGAGGACTGCTTGTGGTATGTGGACAAAAATGGCACTTGGCACAATGGCTTTGACTGCCCACTCATAACCTTCTGCTGTGGGAACTGTCACCGCCGTTACTGCTGCCTGGATGGCTTCAAGATGATCACAGAGGCGGGACAGAAGCGCTGCATGCTGTTCCATCTCAGGTACATTTTTCATGATTCTAGATTATTGACCACTTGACCACTAGTATTAAGTAGTAATGGTGTCTCAGACATCTTTTTGTTCAAACTGTTTCTTTTTGGATCTAGTCCAATTCAGTGGTTGATGGCTGACCCTCCAAAATTCGATCCTATTCACTTCCATTGTATGGGAAACTGTTAAGTTTTTTACAACATTGCTACAAATGAATATAGAATATATCTGTTGGTGTTCCATGTTTTGCACAAAAATATACATTTTGTTGCAGTACTGAATTCATTTGTTGCACTAAAACACACATCCACCTGTATAAATCATGTTTATTTTGAATTGTCCTGCCTGTACGATGTCACTTTGTTTCATCCTAAACAGAAGTTTAAATGCTTTAAATTACTATACGTGTTTACTACTTAATTATTTTAATGTCCATTGTTGTATTATTGTTTTAGCTTTTTTTTCCATTTAAATTAATAGGCTTCTGTCAGCGATTGCATTCATTTGAAATATTTTTTAAAAGTGCATGTCAAGTAATTGAAATATACTTGTGAAATCAGGCATTATGAGAACTAGCAAGTACTCCATTCACCCCATATATTATTGAACTTACATTATGTTAAGGTTTACACACACTAGTATAAAAATATCATTACATATCGCAGTCTGAACACGAAAATATAAACAAGGCTGCTCACGCAGCTGCATCTCTCTCACAGAGTTTCAAAACCGTTGAAATGACAATAGACAAGTGTATGTCATGAATTCATATTTTAGGGAGATCTGTCCGCAGAAGCAGCCATGATGAATAGCTGATCTGTACGGAGGCATCTGATGACCAAGCTAAACTGGAATTTGTGAATGTTTTTAGCCTGGAGCAATGTGTGTTTGTTTACAATGCACAACCTCTCAAGATGATCACAGTTTGGCTCGCTTTGAAAGGGTCTAAGATTGGTTGGAGTGTTCACATATGGGCATATCCATGGAGCATATTCTCTATACTGTCTCTTAGATGTTCTACCTTGGACCGAAGAGCACCCAAATTAAGCTCAAAAAGGAATTGAGCACGCCATTCATCTTGAATCTAACCAAATAACTAAACTAATTTGATTTTAAGGAAAGCTGAGCAAAAGTATGAGTGTTATAAAAGAAATGCTGATCTTAATGATGAAGATGCCAATTGCTAGACCTAAAGGCCTAACTATTTTCTATGAGTTGCTCCCAGAGAAGTCAAGATTATTCAAAATTGATGTTTGATAACACCAGTGAAGTTTTCTGTCCTGCCTCTCTCAGCCCTTCCACTATAGCTGGCATTGCTTCATCGATCCTGCTCTTTGTGGCTGCTATAGCAACTATGGTCTGTTGCTTCATGTGTTCCTGTTGTTACCTTTACCAGCGCCGCCAGCAACGTGGCAGAACTCCTTATGAAGGTAAACACAATCACTTCTTTCTCTTCGCAGTACATCCTGAATTTACTACATGTGGTATTTTATTGAAGTACATTAGCATGCGAATGAATTAAAAATACAAATAAACAAATTTTAAAATCTGTTTGGTTGCAAAGACACAAGATGGGATATGTAATGTTTAGAATGTGTTTTTTGTTTTTCTGTTTGTTAAAAGTATGTTAAAAGTAAAGCAAAATAAACTATTAGCAAATCTCAGCTGCATGATTGTTTATATCATTGCAAAATATAAACTCTAATCTGCTAAATGTGACTTATTGGATACTATATAAACATTAACATCATGATTTTCTGCAAAACTGAATTGTGAAAAGCGCTATACCAATAAATTGAGTAGATTTGACTTGATTTATTTATATTCTGATATTATTCCTGGTCTGGTATTGAATGGCGTACCCTCATTTAACATCCTTCTGTGTACCCCGTCTCTTCCACTAAGGTAGCTGCATTTTGATAATATACTGTATGCCCCCTTAAATTGATTTAATTGATTGGTAATCATTGGTAATTACAGTTCTCCTGTGGCTTTCATTGGAACTATTTTTTTCATTGCAAAATGGAGCAAACTGACAATACTGTGTTTAAAATGTACATCACATATTTGGGAAAAAATTGCATAGTATATTACTAAGATTAAAAACGAGAACTCACTCAGGGTATGTTTTTGTATCGAAGAGAGTTTGAGTCTTAAATCATTCTCTTTGCACATTCTGCGTCGCTATTTGTTTATGGTAGTAAGTGCTAAATCGCCACTTTTACAAAGGTGTATTGTAGAGAACGGCAATAATGTTGCCCGATTTGCTAAGGCAGCATACTCTGCATGCAACCTATCATGTGCACACTGCTTGTGTTGATGCAGTCAGTTTTGACCGCAAGAGATGAGGTAATTTGATTGGATGTCATGTATTTGACCTTTTATGGCATTTGCCTGAAATACATGCTTGGATTTAATGTTATTTTAAGGTGGAGTAGAATTAAATGAACAGCAAAACTCACTGTGGTATTGCATTGTGCTCTTCATTAGTTCTATGTATTTAACCATCTGCTTCTTATTGGAATACTCTTATTACTCCTGAATAAATTTGCTAATTTGGCTAATTTTCAAAATGCTTGCTTATGAAGAATAAAAGTCATCATTTCCTAACATTAGTCTCAATTTCAGCCCAGCACATTCCAATGGCCAGCTATCCTGTTGAGCATATGTACGACGCTTATGGTAAACCCATTGGACATCCTGATTATCCTGGATTTCCAATGGTACCACAGTATCCAGGTGTTCCTCACCAATATCCCATGATGCACCATGGCCCTTATCCTCCTAATCCTCCTGATGCAGGATACAGTCAAGCAGGTATTCGCATGGCATCTGTCAGAGATCGCATACTTAGCTCTTAATTAAAGTCACCAAGTGACACTTCTGTTTTTTTTAAGGAATATTGCAGTATTTATTAAAAATCATTTATCCATGTACATCATCATGTCATGTGCCCTCATGAACTTTTATTAAAATAACTTCTGTACTTTGCAACTACGTCTCTTCTCTGATGATGTGTTTACTGGAATGAGGGTGGGACAAAATAGCGAACCAAAATGATTCATTCAATTCCTGATTCTGTTCCGTTTCATGCCAACGTTAAAAATAAAGGTTCCAAAAAAAGAAGAAACATTTTTGGTTCTCCAAAAATCCTTTGAGTGAAATGTTTCTTAAAATAACCAGAAAATATTTGCACTTTAATGGACCTTTTGTGCAATGGAAAGGTACCATGGATGTTAAAGTTCTTTTTAAGAGTGTGCAGTGGCAATAAAAACACCACATTTGTATATAATAGCAGACCGAAACAGAAAGCTTTTTCGCTGAACTGTGTTATTGTTGTGTTTTCAGCTCCTCCACCATACTCCCCTCCCCAATACCCAGGGCACTGAAAGAGCTGGAGTCCCTCAGCGAGAAGAAGATAACCCATACAACGGGTGATGAAGAGGGCCCATGCTTGTTTGGAATCCCTTGTATGAGAAGCGGTTTTAAAAAAATGATTTATGTTATTTATTTCTTGATTAGTTTGTGGAGTGAAGCATGAACTGACTTCGGAATCGCCTCATGCCGTCGGAGTGTTTTCTTGTTTGATGTACAGCTTTCACGTTTCACTAATCAACAAGACTCTTCCCACTTAAATCCAGCAACTCGGTGAGCTAAAAGACTGCTTTAAATTTGCCATTATATTTTGTTCAAACTCTCTGAAATGGACCGTGAAATATGACTGTCCTGCAGAAGAGACTGGCTGACAGTTCTGACTTATCCGGGATATAATTCTCTGTTCCGCCAAATAAGAAGCAGCGTGTGACATTTGCACTTTATTCTGCAATCGACATGCTTAGCTGTCTCTCCCTGCTTGTTTGTTCAAAATGGATTTATTTTACCGCTAATCTGAGCATGTCATCATGTGCATCAACACCAAATCATGCTGTACGCTTTTCATGTCTTGTAGACAGTTAACATGCGGACATGAGACATAGATGTCTTATAGACAGTTAACATAGAGTATGTAAATAAGAAAGAACTTACATTAAGAATTTCATGTTTCATACCGTCCTCACAACCGGCCAAAACTTCATTCTGCACATTTGTTGTTCGTCAACTGTTTGAGGTTGAGCTGTGATGTTAACGGCTCTTAGAATTGCATGTCTTTTATTGTATCTTGCTTCCCGGGCCAGTTGTCAAAGAAATCACAGCAATGTTTGCATTCAGTTAGTTTATTTCAGTCTTGTTTCAAAAAGGTTTTTTGTAAAAGATTTCACATTCATTTATGTTGTTTTGTTACATTCTCACAGTGAGGTACGTTGAAGTCCCTTCAAGGCAAATGCCCACATGCCGTTTTTTCCAGCCATGTACAGCTCCTATTTACTTGAAAAGGGAAATACTGAAATCTGTTTGACGAAATTACTTTCATTAAGTTCACGCCAAGAAGAAATGAATAAATAAATACAAATTTTCACACCCTTTCCCATTGGCTCTTTTAAATGTAAAGGTGCTGTCAAATTTACCGTTGTTCAGCAAATTTGAATGGGAATCCATACGATTATGAATTTTCTCACATTGTGCACTGACCAACAGTCTGCTTCATACATCGCTACATTATTAACAATATAACTTTTTGGGGTGTTTTTCCCCCATATATATTAGCACGAGTGGATATCTCTGCCTGAATTGTTTTAAAAGTTCATCACAAGTTAAACTTCTCACGGGTAGATTATAATGTAAATAAAAAGAATTAGACATCTCATTAATTGTCAGCTACATTTGCGGTGCGATTTGTTTTGACTTTAAATGATTTCTGCTACCTCCTCATCTCACATCTGTAAGATAAGTTTTGATGCTTAGTCCACTGTTTAAATAATGTGTTAGTTATTTAAAATAATGTATATTTAACAGTGTTGTTTTTTGTTATATACAACATATGCTACTGTATCTGTCACTCTGGAATGTGAAGTACAAATAAGAAAAGGAACTATAAAAAGACATTTTTACAACATGTAACATTAACCCAGGTATTTTAAACCTGGGGGCGAGGCAATTAATAGGCTACAAGTGTTTAAACTTGCACTAATCATCCTATAAGAGAGGTCTAATTGAACAGACTGGAAAAGTAATATTGCATAATTCTCTTTTTACAATAAAAACAGACTTGACTTTGCTGTCTCCATTACTGCTGTATCTGAAATCAATGAACTATATCAACAGATGTAAATAAACACTGCTGCGATTATCCTACTCTTTTAGACAGCACCAGAGCCCATCGAAGTCCCAGAGCCACAGAGAGCCAAGTCTGACCAGGTGCATGAGCCGCCAATAACATCCCTCATGGAGATTCCCCCTGAAGCCACATTCACCCCGGAGTCCCAAGTTATGGAGTTTGACCAGGTGTGAGGGCCAGCAGTGATATCTATACCAGTGGGCATATTAATAGAGTAAGAAGGAACGGAGTGGAGCCCAGGCAGAGATGTGTGTGCAGCAGAGTACATCCCTGGGCTAGAGGTCCAGTGGCACCGTAAACCGGCTCTAAATCTCTTCCATCTCAGATAGGGGTATTACATTATTTTATTTTTTATTCTAAACTGCTTTAATTATTCTTATTTATTTTGATTATTTTTGCCTTATATGTAAAGCACATTGAATTACCATTGTGTATGAATTGTACTACATAAATAAACTTGCCTTGCCTTACTCGGACCCTATTGTCCAAATCTTTTTCGTCACACAGCACCAATTCTGCATTGTTGCTGATACTACCACCTCCTCTACCTATGAGGTTCTAGTTATTTGGTCCTGGTTACCTTCATCCATTTGGCTCCTTCTTCCCTAGCAGCTCAGATCTCCCTGAAGCCTCAAAGCCCCGACTCCACCTCATCCTGTCGACCCACTGGCCCCTCACCATGGCTACACACTAGCTCAGCTCCACTGTGACCCCTCCTCCCTCCCACCCAGGTTGTGCCACGGACTTTCGGTTTCTTCCTTCCCACCTTCTCCACCGTTGTCTTCGCTCTTTCCGGCTTTGCTGAGTCCCCGCCTTCACCTTGGCCCTCCAGTCCATCGGTGTCCTTCATCTCCTTGGCTTAGCCAGGGTTTTTATCACCCTCGTCTCCACCTCATTCTGTTGGGCTCCTGGCTACACCCTGGCTCCTCCCTCTTTCATTTCCACCGTGGGCCTGCATCCTGCGTGGGCTCTGTTTGGAGTCACTTCCCTGGCTTCTCCCACCGTAACACCCTCCCTAACTCATCCCTTGCCATCTCCTCCCTCATCATTGGAGGTCCCTTCTGCCTACTCCTCATCCTCCTTCTTCCTCTGTTGGACTTAGTTTTTTAAGTTTGAGTTGTTTTTTCATTGTTTCCTGTTCTGTTTCCTTTGTTTGCATTTGTTTCCATGGTTAATCATTGTTTGATTAATGAACCGAAACCTATTTCTCGTTTCTTTCATTGGTTTAGTATATTGAGCCTGTTTTCAGTTAGTATCTGTTCCGCTCTTATCTGTATCAGGGGGGTAGAATTTAGTAGGGGCGCTATAGGGACGTGTCCCTATTCAGTGACACTGGTATATCCCTAGCAATAATTTCGAACAAAACTTAAAATATATGTATATATTGATGTCCCCGTCCCCATCAAAATCAAACCACTGATCTGTATACAATGGTTATGTTTGTGTTCTTTAGATCCAGGGGTATCCTAAGTATTTGGTCGTTTTGAGTTTGTAATAAACACTGCTGCTATTAGATCCTGCTCTTTTGTTTCTCTGCTGCAAGCATTGGTGACAGATTTGTGGTCTTGGCTTACGATTTGCTTCTATTAAGCTGAAGCATAATCATTTCAAATTTATGAATAGCCTATATTCTATTAAACTGATTCCTGGAATAGCACAGCAGCCTATTATAGTATCCAACCTATTTCTATAACATTCTTTAACATCACTGGAAAAAAAAATTCAGTAGCCTACTCCAGGAATCCTGATTTCCTATCAGGAAGTAACAGTATGTTTCTGGGATGCTTTTGAGTTTTAGTAAACCATATCCTTCCCAATTGCCTTTAAAGGACTATGTACCCCCATCTAAATATGGTCATGTGCTCGATGGATTTCAAGGAATGTCCTAGCACTACAAACTTACGCTGACAGTCTATTGCGTCTCGCGCTGCTCCTCGCGTTTCTTTCACACATCTAGAAAGGGTTCCATTTGACTCCTTTTCTCGTTTTTCATCTTCACTTTCTAATCTGACAGCACTATTAATTAATGATTTTTTTCAAAAGGTAAAATAACTGAAAAAATACACAGATATCTTCAGGAAATTCTACACAAGTTTTTGTCATTATTGAACGCAACTATGTCCCGGAGGAAAGTGAGGGGGCTCACAAAAACTGGGCGACAGGTGAGTGAGGACCCGGACCTTGACACCTTGCTGTCAAACCTGTCACCCGAAGAAATGGAAGAGCTGCAGAAAGAGGTATCTGTTGTTCCCGATCCAGATCCGAGTGAAATACTCGTTGTGGACCAAACGGATTTAAAACCAACGGCGCCAGTTATAAGGGAATCACTATTGAGCAGCCAGAACGATGATTTCAAACCCCGCTTCCAGAGAAACCTGTCAACAGAGGTAAAAATTCTCACTAGCTAGCCTACCTTAAAAGTTTGTCTATGAAAATTTGAACGCTGGAGTTTAACCTGACATGCTTAGTAGGACCCTGAAGACATTACAGAATAAATTAATAAAAGTAGGCTAATGTGGCTTAACAGATGTTTTGTACGTAGATGTATTTGTATCATTTTATAACTCTTGCATAATGTCCACCTTATTTTGTATAACTTTTACAAATTAGACTTGTACAAACTTTAACTGTAAAAGGCAGTGTTTACTTTTTTACTTTTTTAAATTTAAATACATAATACAAGCAGGAGAAATGTATCCAATACGAGTCTCTTTGGATGTTAAAGTCTCTTGAAATGTTGGCCCAGTTGAAGTTCCTTGGTCGATTGCTCCTTTGCTCACTGCCTTTTAAGGATAAGTCTGCCAAGGCTGGAGCTTTCCAGTGAAAAAGGGCAGCTCACAAATCAAACACTCAGCCACTGTGCAAGTTTACATCTTCTTCACTGTGAAACAACCGACTTTATAGTGTAAACATCCAATGTGCATGCACTACAGGTTTATATAACCATCTGTGTCAAAGCAGGGACTTTAGTTGAACGTTTTCATGTTTTAATGTAGGCCTAAGCCACTGTTTTTCCTACAGTTGGTTCCCCCAAAATAAAAATATACATTTTATTGTATTCGTCGCCATTATTTGTCCATAATTTCTACATATTTGATCCTCAGGGAGAGCCGAAGAAGGAGAGCCGGAAGCAAGAGTACCTGCGTAAGATGGGGCTGAGCCAAGAGAAGAATACCACGTCTGACAGCAGAGATGGAGGACTTCAGAGTACTCCCTCCACCTCTTCCTTCCCTAAATGTGATGACAGAATGGAGGACAGGACCCACGGAGTCACAAAGGGCACCAAAGATGACAAATCTGTCCTTTCCAAAAAGAATGAGGAGAGTGAGAGAAAAGTAGAGGCGAAAGAACAAAATGATGGGAGTAACCTCAAAGACAGAAGAGAGATGAGAGAAAGTAGCAGCAGCAAAACAAAAGAATTAATTTCTAAACTTCAGGAAAAAAAGGAGGATAGTAAAGAGAAAAATAAAAAGGAAGACAGTCATAAAAGGGAATCTGGGGAAAGAAGAGCAAAGGAAATGATTTCTAGGATAAAGGAGAAAGAGGAGAAGGAAAGAGAGAGAAAGGAAGAGATTAGGAAGAGAGAGGAGAACAAGACTAAAGGCTATCCGTCCAGGTTAGAGGAAAAGCAAAATCAGGTTCTAGAAGACGAAACAAAAGAAAAGGACAAAGATGAAAAACTAATAAGAAGGTCAAGTGAGAAGTCGAAAGAGGGCCCCACGTTGGAATTGAGGGGACTTGCTGAAAATGAAGAGGAAGAACCTGAAAAGAAGGATGAAAATGTAATAAAGCTGCAGGAATATAATGCAAAAGCAAGTGATAAGGAAAGAGAGGATGTTCAGAAACAAAATGAAATCATAAATGAAATTCATGAGCCCATCAAGCAAGTGAACATTGAAAACTGTGTCTCAGACACCATTTCAAAAAGTAAGACCAAAGAGGAGGAAGAGGAAGATGAGTCAGCCAGCATGTTTGATGAAGACCTTGAGAAAGTTCGTCGCAACGATCCGGCCATGGCTGATCTCAATGTGAACAATTCTGAGGTCATAAAAACCAAAACGCTTATTCAGTTCGCCGAGGCCTTGAAAAACAACACTCACATCAAAGCGTTTTCTTTGGCTAACTGCCGCGCTGATGACCATGTGGCTTATACTATTGCAGAGACCTTACGCATTAACAAAAGCATCACTAGCATCAATTTGGACTCCAATCTACTTACTAGCAAAGGCATCATGGCCTTGATCCATGCCCTCCAGCACAACGCCACACTCACTGAGCTACGCTTCCACAACCAGCGACACATCATCGGAGGAAAGTCTGAGATGGAAATGACCAAAATCTTAAAAGAAAACACAACTCTTCTGAAACTAGGCTACCACTTTGAGTTAGCTGGTCCTCGTATGACCATGACCAGTATTCTAAGTCGCAATATGGACCGTCAGCGACAAAAGCGGTTGCAGGAACAGAAGCAGGCTCAAGCCCAAGGTGCTGGAGACAAGAAAGACTCATTAGAAGTTCCCAAACCCGGCTTTGGTAAGGGCTCCCCGAGAGCCTCGCCCAGGCCGTCTCCTATACCTTCTCCCATACCGTCACCGGCCCCATCGCCCAAGTTGACTAATAAGAAAAGGGTCAGTGGGCTGGGTGGTGGACCACCTCCGCCACCACCACCGCCTGGAGGACCGCCTCCACCTCCGATGCTAGACGGAGACTTCCTGAAGAACTCCCTAACGCCCGTGTCACAGAGGAAGCTTGATGATAGGAGTGGAGGAAGAGGAGGAGCTCAAAATACAAGGGACCAACTTCTAGCTTCCATTAGAGGCAGCAATATCAAAAAGCTCAAAAAGGTATAAAATAGTTGATTTAAAAAAAAAACAGATAGGCCTATATTTTATCAAATTAAATGATATGTATATATCTATACTTTCCTGTATCGGTGTTTCCAATGTATCGGCCTCATATTCAGAGGTTTTCATGTTTTCCCTGAGAGAGTTTGAACTCACATTGAATTGTTTTTCACAGGTTGCAAAACCAAAGCTCTTGCAGTAAGCCGGCAGTGCAGAGAGATAAACCTGAATGAAGAAAAAAGACAGGAATGAAAGGACAGACATCTCACAGACCTTGAGAAGATCAACACTCAGAATCTTCCATACAGAGTCTTTACTGCTGCCCTACAGTATGGAAGACAGGTATAGGTTTGTATAGATGGTGATTATTCCACTGAATGCACAGCTTCTGCCCAGGAGTCTTTGTACAAAAATACACTGGACGATTTAAAGAAACGGAAGTGTGGTGTAGTCATGGGTTCTTAGAGGCTTCGATGGCCTATGAAACTGCAGAGAACTTGATGCCTTGCTTGTCATTTGCACTAAATGAATCATTTCATATGATAGATTTCCTAGTGTGTGTTTGGTACAGTATGTATGTGGATGTTGAGTAGCCTAGATGTTTGTTTTTCGGCAGTAAAATTGGATCATCTAACATCTGACTGAATTGAACTATATGTAAGAAATAAAACAATTACCTGGATTTTATCCTAGTATTTTGGGTTTGGGAATCTCTATAGTAAAAGATTTTGCTGATCAGAGATTAAAGGTGGGATTCTAATCACATAAAACAGGTGTTGTTTCCATGGTACAGATTCTTCAATAGGCTATCTTATATTTTGAATGAGTGTGTGTGAACGAGAACAGAATTACAGCTTTTAGGAGAAAGGGATGATAATCGGATCTATGTGAAAATGGCTGCGTAAACATACAAACTACAAAACATATTTTTGTTATCTGAACTTTTCTTAAAATGTATGTAATCCATTGAGTATATATAAATTTTAAACACTGTTAAGTGTAGTTTTTTTAATATTCATCTGTAATTTATCGAACAACATTAAAAAAATATAGAGATTTTAATTTGGGAATGTAAGCATTCTCTTTTATGCTCATTGAAAATAAGTTGTGTCAAATAAAATGATTCTTATATCAGGTTTCAGCTGTGACAATCCAGTAATTCCATTTGTGTTATATCGAAAATTTGAAATGTTTTTGGAGAAATCTGCATGATAAAGATGATTGGTCCAACAAAAACACCTGGGTCATGTGATTTTAATTGATTATTTTCAGGTCATTGTCAGAATAGTTTCACTGTTGTTTTAGTATTCATTTTAATTTTAGTTGTTATTTTTATGTCCTCTGCCATTTTTATTATTATTTATTTTTATTTCAATTTTACTTTTAGTAATAATTGGAACTGCAACTTATTTTATAAATTTAAACTTTTCATCTATGATCCAGTCTTTATATTTTATTTTATTTCAGTCTTTTTTTTAATTACTAAGAATAATTATTAATAGCTTTAGTTTTAGTTGAAATAAAAACACAAAACTCAAAGGCATACTTCCCCTTTAGTGAGTTTGTCTTCAGATCTTCATCATATCTTCTTTTATGCTCCACATAAGAAAGTCATACAGTTTTGAAAGGACATGATGATAAATGATGATAGAATTTTCTTGGATGAACTATTCATAACTATCAACATTGTAAGAGTCACATAAACTAATGCAATACTAAGTAACTCGCAATACTAAACATTATGTAATACTAATCTTTTAATTTACTCCAATCTAACCTTCTGAGTTATTTTGTGGGATATGAAAATGCTGTAAAGCTTTAAAGTCCAGTTCAGTGCCATAGATAGGATGAATGGTTCTAGTGTTAGTGAGTAGCTCTTCACATGATCATGGCTGTATAGCGCGCTTCCAGAGCTACAATGAGTTCCTTGGGCATGAAAAAAAAAAAAAAAACAGTGATCTAATGCATTGTTGCTAATGCCACGTAATTCTGCTTAGCTCATTTGGTCACTCGAATAAAGAACTATACATGAAGGCAATGTAAGACAGCGAGAAACAAAAGACCACACCACTTGTGATGTAAAATTACAAATTACATTCAACCAAGTCACAGGTTTAAAGCTTAAAAGCTTTTCCCTCTTTTCTTAGGGAATTAGAATCTTCAGATCAGTGGCAGTTGCTTATTGCAATGCATATATATAAGGTTATGGTATACAGAAATCACCACTGAGCTAGAGGTAGGCCTACTCAACAGTCTGTTGTTCATCTTTTTCAGAGCTCTTCAGAAATGTTCTTCTGAAACTGGAGTCTGAAAGTTGATTGGAAACGAAGCAAGCTTGTTTATATTTTGATTGCCCCTGACTAACCCTCAGGACTGCTGAAATGTCTATATTTGGTCAATTCTCAATGCAGGCTTAGACTGCATCTCATTCCTTTCCCCCTTCCTAATAATGGAAACATAGCCAACCACGTGTCAGACTCAGAGCAATAACATAGAGAGGCGACATGAAAGAGAGAGAGATCTTTGAATTATGTTTTACCGCAGAGTCATCAATTAACTTAATGCAGCCTCATAGCCAAAGTCTAAAAGCTTGATAAAATGGGTTGAACCTGACATGGTCCGCCATACTTTTTATTTGTGTCTTTTTTCTGTTACCTTTGACCCTGAGAAACAATATAGATTCCGGGAGATTTGAACTAATTTGCGGCCATCAGGGAGGCGCTATCAATATGCTGGAGACTTGGGATGTCTGTTACTTCATTGGCAATCAGCTATTCCCCTAAGTTATGACATCAGTCAATATTCAACTATTTTCACCACACACTATACTCATTCCACAGAAATACACTAAAATAGCCACAATTTATTTTTTTAATATAATATAATATAATATAATTTTTAATTTAATATAATCCATTATTGTCTATGGTGGACGAAATTGTGCGTTCGTGTGACCTCTGCATATTCCATAGACAGTAAAAATACTGCCACTAGAGGGACCTCTAGCAATTCAACGATCACAAAGAAAAAGACAGCAAAGGACCCAGTAGAATAACCTTACGTCACTCACTGCAACACCACGTGTGTTGTTACGTCAGTGGGAAGAGGAAAAGAACAAAATGGAGGAGTACGCGAGGGAGCCTTGGTGAGCAGACAGTTCAAATAACTTTTTTCTTTTATACAATTAGAACATTTATATTTGTTGTTATTACAGTTAAAATGTTCTTTATTATTAATACTGTCTGATTTACTGTCAGACTGTTTGACGCTCGAATTGTAGTGATATGGTCGGTTAACTGCATGTTAGTTAACACGATGTCCTTCAGTAAAGGCTTCTTGTTGTCAGTCGCTCACATGACCTTGTTCTACCGGTGATCGTTTGATTTTGTTTCTACATTATTTTTTAATACTAATAATATGTATATTGTTTGAATGTTTAATCTAAACTACTACACATAATATATAATAGGCTATAATTTCTATTAACAGTACAGTCAGTAGGATCTGTAACGTTAGATAACCTAGCTATCAATACGACGTGAAAGCATACTAACAACATTAGAAATGTTTCATATTTATATAACATAACTTTTTCCGTTTTCTTTTTCTTTTATTGGGCGACATTATGTTCTAATGATGGCACTTTGAAATAAAGTCTAACCTAAAGGTGCATTAAAATAATTTGAGACCATTTTTAAAAAATGTTTACCAGAGTTAACCTTTTTTAAAATATGTTTACCAGAGTTAACCTTTTACAAGGTTTTTTAGTAGCAGATATGATCTTTTATGCGCTATTAGTGTTCTCATAATCATACTGTTGTTGTTTCTCAGCCCCTGGAGGATAGTGGACGACTGTGGGGGTGCTTTCACCATGGGGGCAATAGGTGGAGGGATTTTCCAGGCTGTCAAAGGCTTTAGAAACTCTCCCTCTGTGAGTAATTCTCTGTGCTGCTGATAAAGCAGTGTTGTTTTACCTAAAGTTAAGGGCCTGTTGTACTTTTGGGCCCAAATGTTAAAATGTCCTTGGTGTTTTTGTTTTTCATTTTTTTAGGGAATGAATCACAGAATGAGGGGTAGCTTGACCGCCATAAAGACCAGAGCTCCACAACTAGGAGGTAATGTTTAAGGGTGCAAAGGCTGTTTGTCATATGTAATCCGAGTGAGACACTATAGTTCTTTTTTTTTTTTTGAATGACTGAAGTGTCTTATGCTCAGCAAGTCTGCATTTATTTGATCGGAAGTATTAATATTGTGAGATGTTATTTTTTCAGCAGCTATTACTTCAGACTTTAGCAGCACATGATCTTTCAGAAATCATTCTGATAGCTGATTTAAAAAGTTTGTTCAAATTAAAGAGCTTGTTGACCTAAAAATTTAAGTTCTTTAATAATTTCCTCACCCAGGTTTCATACCTGTAAGACTTTAATTCATCTTCGGAACACAAATGATATTTTGGATATTTTGGAGTAATTTCTGTACTCCTTTGACAGTTATGCAACTATTTTGACGCTTAAAAAAGTTAATAAAGAGATTGTACAACTAATTCATATGAATTTATAGGTTTAGTCCTAATTTTCTGAAGAGACTCAATCGCTTTTTATGATGAATAGATTAAATTTAGACTTTTTTTTATTACATAAACATTGATCAGCGAACATAAACATAAGCTCAACCGAACTTTCTTGATGCGTGACAACAAACCTCATTGGTTCTTGCGTAAGCTCAAACATGCTGCGTATCACCAGAATGAAGCTCATTGGTTCTCGCACATCAAGCAAACATGCTTGAGTTTCTGTTTATCACAACTGATGTGTGAGTAGATGAATGTTTAAATGTGATTAAAAGCCTCAATTTAAATCATTATATAATGCGATCGTGTGTCTTCAGAAAATTTGGACGAATCTCTTTATGAACTTTTTGAAGTGTCCAAGTGGTTGTTTTAGTTGGAAATTGTGTGATGTAGACAATGTAATTGGCTAATAATTCATGTATTTACTTTGAAAGATATTGCAAAATACAAATTTGTGTTTATTATTAGGAAGCTTTGCGGTTTGGGGTGGCCTCTTCTCCATGATTGATTGTGGGCTGGTGAAGGTGAGGGGTAAAGAAGACCCCTGGAACTCAATTACAAGTGGGGCCATGACAGGAGCCATTTTAGCTGCAAGAAGTAAGTCAAATCTCAAACTAATGTAGATAATGATGTGGTCACATTTATGCATGTTCTACTTCCTTTCCAGTTTATGAATATTTCAAGTGCATTCTCTTAATATTCTTCTTTTTATATTTATTTATTTTAAGATGACTTGTGTTTATTTGTGTGATATTAATTTCTTGACTCATCACAGATGGACCCGTGGCCATGTTTGGCTCTGCTGCAATGGGAGGTATACTACTTGCATTAATAGAAGGTGCAGGAATTCTGCTCACAAGGTTCGCCTCAGCACAATTCCCAACTGGTAAGTGTGGCAAGTCATCCTTTGAGACTGAATACAACTTTTTTTTTTAATGTAAAAATTAATAAATAAATTCAAATCAACCAACATAATCTTTTCTCTACAGGCCCACAGTTTGCAGAAGAGCCTGCTCCCATGCCTGCTTCGTCATTCGGAGACTATAGACAGTACCAATGAAAAGCCCTTTAAAACTCAAGGCCTTTTCTATTCCATGAACTGAACTGAGACACTGAAGTTACAGTGAGGACCTCATTCATCAACAGAGCATGCCATCAACCATGAATGACAGTGACAAAAAGAATATAAAGGGCAAACACTATTGTCCCTGTTATTGTGAAAGCTTTTTGCTATTCTCAGCCTTGTCATTGGCCTCTATTTAAGTTGTAAGGAAATCAAACTCAGACCTGTTTTTTTTCATCCATATTTTCTGTGTTTTTGTTTTCTGTGACCTCATTTTGTCCCTTACACAGCTGGACAGGTTTGATGAAGCTATAGGTATACTGTTTGTCATGCTAGGTTTTTCATGTGGAGCCCTAATCAGTTTGGTTTTGTGTGTGTGTGTGTGTGTGTGCGTGTGCGTGCGTGCGTGCGTGCGTGCAAGCATCAGAGAGTTTAATACATGCCCGTGTATTGATTGTTTGCCTTAATTTAAAATTTTCATGGGCCAATATCATAGTGGGGATTTTTATTGACCGGTTTATGCCAAACCTTCCCTTGCAAAACTTGTTCCTTCACAGTTTACTATTTGATGTAGTTATTTATTTTCTAGTACAACTTCCTAATTTCTAGATGTTATATTATATTGTACTTTACGGATTTCTCTACAGTGAATATTGGTTTAGTTCAAATGCAGCAGAGAAAAAGGTGATGAATGGACACAGTTGTCTCTTCTGTTGGATTATGAACAAATTTAGGCTGAGAAACAGTAAATAAACTAGTTATTACTCTATGAAAAGCACATATGTTTTATTAAGTGTATAATTTACCATATTATTTTAATAAGGTAATTACTTGTCTAAAATTAGACTTCCATTTCAGAGGTAATCCATTGAGGAAAGTATTAAAATAAGTAAGTTAGTAATATTGGCCACTAGATGGAAGTACAGACCCATAGCATGTGTCGAGTTGAAATTTTGATTTAACTTTAAATGTGTACAAATATGCCGATACGGAGACAAAAATATGATGCATTAGTCAAATACATTGGTTGAAATTTAATTTTCCTTGAGATTTTGAAAAGAAAAGAAGAAAAAACAACAACAATTGAATCAAAATTGCAAAAGCAACTTTCAGACGTCGGGTTAATATTTCATGACGTTTTTAGCGTGTTCAGACAGTTGACATAAAAATCGTGACCTGTAAATTGCTATAATCTATTCTAAATGGTTTTAGTCAAGAAAGAATATGTTTCAGTGTTGGGAGTAAATCAATGTAGAAAAATTGTGAATCATAATATTTTGTGATCAATTTATATTTGTATGCTAAAAGTTAATTTTGCCAATTTTTAGATTCACTTCAAATACAGATATGGTGTATTAGTATATTAAATGTGCAATGGCTGTTATTCATTGGACAAGGCTTTGAGCAATAATTTTTCCCGTGTGGAAGTTGCTCACGGCGAACAAATGGGTGGGGCTTACGTCTCGCTCGCCCTCGCTAGACGTCCAGCGAGGAGGAGTGATTATCTCATTATACGTCTATAGAGGAGGAGCTGGATGTTATTTGACTCTGCAGTACTACTTGCTTCTTCCGAAACGGCGATAAACGTGATTGACAGCGCTCGTGATTTAAAAACACAGTTGGCGTTGTTGCACACGGAGGCCGTTGGAGCGGGTACGCGGTTAAGTGCATGTCTGTTGTGGCTTGTGAGCCATTTTATGTGACGGTAATAGGTTCTTGATATAACTTATATTTATGAGTTTCGTAGGTTACACCTGTTCTTCCCTATTTTTTTACATGTTGTTGGCTACTCGCCACTGGTTCAGAATTATTATTATGTTTGTATAGGCTATAAAAATAGGCCTATAAATATTAAATATTTATAGCATTATAATGACGCAACTAGGAGCAACGTTAGTTTGGAGGGGGAGATAGAGTTCCGGAATGACCAATATTTTAGTTTTGTTTAACACCAAGGCAGGTGTTACATTTATGGAATATATTGATTTTAAAAGAGAGAATATTTATTAAAATAGGGAGGTAATTATATTTTTGATTGAAGATATTGTGTTTCATGTCATTCCGTTTTCACTGGTGTCTTTTCAGCCTTGTTGGTTGATATTCTTTTTTTCTTTGACCTTTTGCCTCAGCATTCAAAAGTCCAAGGGTTTGGCTTGACTTTTGCAATTCGGTTTTATTTTCGCTGTTAACCTTCTCATTCAGTAAAAGCATGCATGTCTCTCATAAAAAGCCCTGGTGCTTCACTCCACACTGCTTCGTCCTGCTTGCACGTTTGTTTGGAGAGCAACAACCGAAGGAAGGTCAACTTGTGGTACAAACAACTCATTAATAATTTAAGGCAGTGAACATGACTGGTTGCTAATTCCTAAAAAGTGCTGTGATTATTAATTCAGGGCTTTTGAAGGCACTGTGGGAGCGTAGCATTCTTGATTGTATACAAGAGCAGTGAACAAGCTCTGGCCAGGCACTCAAGATGTTTGGTGAAAGACTCCAAATCTTTCTCTGTTGCTGAAGATGTGGTGTGTCTGAATGAGAAATAGGGGATGCATGTGGAATTTTAAATTATAAGTGAATGCTTAGAGAATGATGTGTAGATGCTAATGCAACAATCCTAGTCCTATCTATTTGACTGTGATAATCATTGCAAAGTAACAGGCTATCAAAGTGACTTTAAATTAGATGTTCTCTCACTTGAGGCCTTAAGCTTTACTGGCAGATACACACTAACTAGCTCTTGTTATTTCCTGACCTGCATATCACTGTTTTAAACTGAATTAAGTGGTTATGTATAAATTAAGAGAACCGTTACTGCCCCTTGACTATTGTAAAAAAAAAAAAAAAAAAAAAAAAGTTTTCAGTCTAGTTTTGAAGGATATATTATAATAGCGTTCTGTGTCTCTTTAATTACTATTTTCTAATTCAGTAACCTATGTGTAGTTTATTGTCAGCCTTTGTAACTTTTCTTCTATAATAATAATGGTAGTAGTAAAACTAAAATGAGGAAATATTATAATTTGGTGTGTGTACAATTTGTACACAAACAATTGTACAAAAAAGTGTAACAAAGTCCCAAAAATGCTGTCATTACCACCATGCCAATAATTTCACAGAACAATTCAGTTTTTTTTGAAAAACATATAACTAAACTAAACATATAACTAAATATATTTAGTTATGCTATTTGCATTCAGAAACATGTAACTTCCTCCTGAAGTCCTCCAAAGTGATGCATCATCCATATATAATTTTTGCCCATTAATAATAATCAGAAACATCAGGTGTCTAATTCTTTAATTGTTCTTCAATAGATTGTGTCGTCAAGCTTCTATTTTTAGACGCTAACAGTGAAACTTTGACATTTCTGAACTGCTCAATTTTAACCAGCGAATGGCATCAATCTGCCCTTTCAATATTCTTCCTGTTTTCATCACTCTTCTGTTCTGTCCTTCACTTATGCTGGGGAAAATTACAGATCATTTCTACAGTATGAATGCGAAGCTTGCAGGCGATTGCATGGAATAAATGGCAGTTCATAACTGTCATATTAACTATTTATGTGAGTAATCAGAGTCTGTCTTGTGAACAGTGGCAAGTGGAATAAATAAATACGACGGAATACATTAGACATGACAGCATGATGTACAATAGACATTATCACGGTTGGTGTTAATGACCCTCAGATGTTTGGTGGAATGCTGTGCATTTAATGAGGTCTTGGTATGCAGTGCACTACTCTAGTCTTCTGTAACACAACTTTTGAAAGTTACTGCATTCACTTCTGTGTCATGCAGGCTTGCAGGAATTTTGCCTTTTAAATTACGAATAAAAAAAAAGGAATATTCCGGGTCAAATCAAATTAAACTTAATTGACACATTTTGTAACCATGTTGATTAGAAGAAATACATTTGGCTTCTTTTTTTAAAGCAAAATTCAAGGTTACAATGAGTCCCTTGTAATGGAAGTGAATTGGGACATTTTTTGGAGGCTTTAAAAGAGGAAATTTGATGTTTTACAACAGCACATTCATTTTTTCAAAATATATGTAGTTCTGCTGTCAAAAGCAGATAGTTTTTATTAAGATTTATTTTTTCTCTGCTAAAATCATGGTAACGTGAATATTGTCTTGTTATACTATTGAGTATTTTTACGTTTATGCATCAGCCCCATTCATTTCCAGTCTAACTGTATATTTTTTTTCTTTGTTTTAAAGAAAAAAAAGTATATTCTCGATTATGTCTTATACTGAACCCTGGATTATTCCTTTAAATTTAATTGGGTTAACCTTAAATCAAGACGAGTTTACTGCTATTCTATAACATCAAGCCATAAGAGGAACGCACGAGTAGCAGTAAATCCGCATGCCACTCAAGCGTCTATGTTGTCTCTCAATATTTAAGACACCACCATTCAAATCCATTGTAACGACGAGCTCCTTTCCTAAGGTAGCCATGGTGATCACAAGGGCATCGACCGATTGATAGAGATGCTCTTTGAGCCGTCAGGAATAAAAGAGGAGCAGTTTTGAAGAGGCAATGTGGGGTGATGGAGGAGGGATTCAGGCCTGAACAAAATAAAATGCCCATAGAGAAAGGACTGCTTTCAGAGGTAGAGAGGGGTTGGTCTAATTTGCACAAAGTCTTCTCTTTCTCAAACCGGAGCTGACAGCAGACGTTTTTATCAGAGAGGAACAACTTGCATAGAGAAGCGCATTCATTTCAATGTGGAGTCCTTGCCAGGCACAATGGCCCAGCAGGATGGAACATAGCCGTCCTTTTTGGAAAATCAGAGTAAACATTATTCCGCCTTATTTATTTGCCTTAGCAAACAATGTGCCCACGGGAACTAAACGTGGCTTTTAGATGTAGGCCAATTGTTCAAAATACAGGTGGAAATTTGATATTTTAGCCAAGCTGGTAGAGTACATTTTTGTGTGAATTCTGGTTATTGAGGATTGCTTTGGAAAAAAGTTCAACAAAATGTGTCCTCATGAGAATGACATCAGTGACACTTGTTCACCATCTCCATCTCCATGCTGAGACGGGCCAAAATCTCACAGGATCTGAATCCACACGTCATTCCTCCTGGGAGAACATGCATTAATAAATCATGTCTTTCCATTTAGTGGTGAGATGTGTGTGTGTGTGTGTGTGTGCACATCATCTCATTAGAGCAACATTGTTCCAGTTGCTCATCAGTGACTATTGAGATTACAGTTTGGACATTCATTTGGACTGATTCAAATTGAAGTAAACGTATCGGAATATCTTATTTTTTTCTGGTCAAAAGAACTATTACAAAAAAGATTGAAGAGCAGTTAGCAGTATCATTGATGCTTGATCAAAATGGAGGCCTAGGAAAACACATTCATGACTGAATCAAATGTCGTTTTGTCAGTTTGATGGAAATTTTCCCACAAAATTGAGAGAAAACTTTAGTTTGACTGTGATGGTTCCATTTTCATTAGAGATGCTGCCTGCAGCTCCTGAGATATACAGTGGAAGGGGGTACACTGTAAATGATTTCTGTTGTTTTCACAGGATTATACTGTTTTTCTCAACAGTTTCTTACTGTATAATCTATGTACAGTAAGTTACAGTAGATTTAGTTGTTTTCACAGTATTAAATTGTTTTTTCAACAGTTATGTACTGTGCACACAGTTGACAGTATGTTACTGTAGAATTTCAATGCATTCTGGGAAATTATCAGTTACTGTTAATCTAAATACAGCAGTGCAAATTGACCGCGAAAAACACCACACACAGTTCCAGGGGTAAAATTGATAGCCTACTAATGTTATTCTTACATTTAAAATAAAAATGTAGCACTGGTTGACCATTAACAGTCATAATTTATGACATAATTTATGTCAGTGGGGTGTGCATGAGAGCATATTTGACTTTGGAAGAGTTTCTCTGTCGTGTCAGTGGTGCTGCTGTCTTTTCTGCCGACCTGGAACTTCTTCATCTGGTAAGTAATAATTCTTATAATGTGTATACGGATTCTAGCTAATAACTTTAAAGTTTTTAGAATAGCTGACCACGATTTCTACATTCAATTTAATCTATTCTAGACATTTTAATATAATATGTATATGATAGGCTACTCTTCAATGTAGCCATTTCGGGGCATGTTACTGTAAATTCAAATACATTAGTACGAAATGACCGCGAAAAATAACCACAACCAGCTGCCATTATGAAGAACTCTTCAGTTCCCTTCTCTCTGTAAGAACGCGCAGGCCGTGCATCGCGTCGCTGTCGGCAACGTTTTCGCCATATCTGGTTAGTAATTCATATTTTTATAAAAACCATACGTACGTTAACAGATTAACGTTAAAAAGAAGTGGCCGCAGAATGTTCTATAAGCCAGTCATACGCGGATTTCTTTCATCTTGATAGCCTAACTTACTCGATTAAATATGTGATTTTATTAACATATATTTCATATGTAACCTCTTATAAGGTCAAAATGGTCTAATCATTTTGTTATTTACCACGTTAAGTCGGTGAAAGCGCCTGCACGTTCATTATTTTATAACTTATAGGGGTTAGGAATTGAAAATCGATAAATGTATCCTGAAATCGGATATCCAAGGTTAGGATTCGGATTTATTGTTATAAAATTAAAGTGTCAATTCCTCTTATTGATTTTTTCACGCTTTTTTTTCGTGTAAATCCTGACCTGGCGTTCTGCCATTTAACGTTAACGTTAACTTACCTCAGTGATAACTGGACCACGGAAAGCGCCCAGGTGTATTTTTGTCCAAAATACAAAGCTATGTGTGACATTTACTGTATTGGCTATAATATCATTGTTTTTTGTTTTTTTTAAACTATGTGTAAACTGACATGTCATTTGAAGGGAACGATGCCTTGTCAAGCGTTTTTTTAAGTCATGTATCACACCAGCAAGATTTAACCTACGTTTTCACGTGATCGTAAATGAATTGATGTTGAGTTATGTTTCAGCTTGCGTTGCATTCAAAAGAAAAGAGTGGAGGATAAAGATGAGTTATCTTTAGCCGTTCTTGGCATAATTATTTCAGCTGTTGACACATCAGTCTCACGGTCGAACAGCACAGAGAGTAATGAAGATTCTCTCAGTATGTAATATGATCCTCTTAACTTCGGTAAATCAACTTGGACAAACATAATAATAATACAAACGCATCCTCCATAGCCTATACTTTAGTGCCCTCTTGTGGCATAAACATATGCACAACACTGAACAGTATAGCATTGCATTATATTACACAGCATACAACTGAGGACATAATGAACATACTTTAACAATTGATTTTAAACAACAGTCCAACAAACAAGATTCTAGTATTAAGTGAATTACACTTTAGACATCATTTTGTCTGTTTTTGCTGTTTAGCCAAAACAACAACAACAAAAACGTACTGTATTTTAACTGTCTTGTCTGTTCTCCTTTTCCACAGGTGTGAGCTGTGCATGTAAAGAAGACCCCTATCCATCTTGACGACCGATGAATTGTAAATCTAATCTAATTTAATTATTCTATTTATCTAACTACTACTACTATACCTTGGTCCAGTACTGACCCACTGAGAACATTTTAAACAGATTATTATCCATCTGTGAATTTTGTCTATCTGCAAGTTGTTAAGAATTTTTGTGTGAAAATAAACGTTGTTGTACAGTTTAAGGTTTAATTGCATAAAAGCTTGGATAGAAAACTTCCTATTGCAAAAGTTAGAACATAAGTCTACATATAAATGATTATTAATACTGTAATGCAAGTTTTTCATGGCACATGTGCATGATGAGGTTGTTTTGTGTTTAGTTTTTTTTTTTTTAAAGGACACTGGATAACTTGTCATTTTGTAATACTCATCTGGATTGGTGGTTTACTTGTCAAAGCTAGTTTATATGTGTCTCCCAGCCCTGCTAATCTGGTCCCTTAGATAGAAAGCAGCCAAAACCCCTTTAAAATCAGACACTGACCAGTTATACAGTCTATCTCAAACCAATAGACAATCTTAGACTAGTTTAAGCTGTTTTACCCCAGCAGGGAGTGGGTGGGTGAGTTGTTATGAACTATCTTTCTAATAGATTGATCAGATAGCACCCCTTTAATCTTTTCTATTTTACCTCTTCATGATAATTTTTGCATGTATTTATGCATAATTGTTCATGATTGTCATGCATGATTTTTATTGTATTATATTACATTTTTATTATTAATGTATTTAATTGTATTAATGTATTTAAATGTATATTATAAATGCACTAATGTGTTTGAAAATACACAATAAACCTTGTGCAGTTAAAGCTTCAATTGTTCTTTTTTCTATTTCCCATTAACAGTTAAAATAATATTTCTACGGATTTTCTACAGGTTACACAGTAGCACTATAAAATAAATACAATAACATTACATACTATACAGTATTACTAAAAACATTAACAGTGTAATTCTGTACTTTAATATGGTAAGAAATTACAGTAAAATAATGTTATTTAATTTGCAGTATGCTTAACAGTACTGTTGTTAGTGTTACGGTAATTTTACTGTTAAATGAAATACAGCAAGTACTGGATAATTGTTGCCAGTAAGTTACTGTTAATTTGACAAGAAATTTTTTACAGTGTAGATGAGTGATTAGATGTCCTCTTCCTCTGATCGTTTGTGCCTCTTTGCAAATAAATAACCTGCGAACACAAATAAACAGAGGCATCCATCATGTGAGCGTTCCAAAGACAGTGACTGATTTCTCTGCGAGGCTCCTGAGGGAGCAGGATACGTGACACTGGCACTTTCATTGTGAGAAATGACAGCTGCCAGTGAACCAATATGCACGTGGGTGACATTACTGAGATGTAACGCCTGCACTGGATGGGTGAGCAGTCAAGTTTGTTGTTTCTATTGGTGTTTTGTTTATCCTTTGATGTAACGTGACTCTGATGAACAGCATGATTTGGTGTTTCTTTTTCAAAACGTGTTTAGGAATTGACATGGGCTTAAAATTGAGTTTGTAGCGAACAGACGAGATGTTTTCTTTCTTTGTGCTGCAGCTGAAGACACAATGTTGGGTGGTTACCAGGGCATTGCTATACAGTTGCTAAGGTGTTCTTTATTCTGTTATGTATTTGGCAAAGTGTTATTATGGGTGGCTGCTTGGGGGTTTTGTAAGCCCGAAGTTGGAAAAACTAAAATTAAGTTAATCATATACATCAAACATTGAGGAGCCTACTAAACATTTTAGTTGCTCATAACTTGATGTTAAGCTAATTCTTACATTTAACATAATTTTCACATAATCTCAACTTAAATATTTATAGCAGTGGGGAAAAAAAACTTGGTTAATTTAGTAAATGCTAACTTGCTAACTGGTAACACAATGCAGCATAGCATAGCAATTGCTGAATGAGTACGGTAATATAGATTGTAATATAGAACTGTTGTCAAACCAAGCCCATGCGCTGCGCTTCAGTCGTCACTGGTAACACCCCCCCCCCCCACCCAAGAAAAAAAAAAAAAAAAAAAACCCATAACAGAAACGCTTCTAAATTAGCATAGCACAGCATTAAACGCTAAATCTCCTTAATATTGCACAAAAAACACAATTTTAGCATTTGATCTCCCTTTCGATTCGAGTGTCATGGCAAAGCATGGGACTCCCAGCCCAGTTTCAATTCAATTTGAGTTTGTCTAAATTAAAAGAAACTAGTTAATAAAACTCAAAGTAATGAAACAATTCAGATGAATTAAAATGTGTCTGTCATTTGTTTAATTTAAGTTTACCCTACTCAAACAAATTAATTATTTTGAGCATTAGTGTTTACAGTGCAGTCGGGTTCCGGAAGTAAAAATCCCATTTAATTTTCTCCAATTTAGGGGAATTGATTGTTAAAGGGATACTCCACTTTTTTTTTGGGAAATATAGGCTCATTTTACAACTCCCCCAGAGTTAAACAGTTGAGAGTTTTACCATTTTCAAATCCATTCAGCTGATTTTCTGATATTTAGAAGAACATCAGTAACCGAAGTCAATGAGACCAGAAACTGTATGGTTACTGATATTCTTCTAAATATCAGAAAATCGGCTGAATGGATTCAAAAACAGTAAAACTCAATTCTGGAAGGAGTTTTAAAATGAGCCTATTTCCAAAAAAAAGTGGAGTATCCCTTTAACGATATCGGGTTTAAACGGGAAACCGGGTCACATTATTTTCACTTCTTGTGAAACAGCAAAGTTCCAGGTCAAACACTCCATCCATGATTTGCCAAAAAAAAAAAAAAAAAAAAAAACTCGTATTTGTATATTTATCCAGTTATTTGTCAGTTGTATATTTCTCCATAATTTTGATTCAATTATAATGTCATTCACAATGCTGATTGTATTCTTTTCCTCAATAATGCCATTAAGTATAGTCTTGTCTGATCAATGAAATTTTGTAATGTTGAGAAATCACCTCAGCTATTTGGTTTTGTTCTTATAATAACTCTTAAACGACTTTTAAAAAATCCCTATGGGAGAAATTAATGAGAAAAATAAACAGTGGGTGGGCACTTTTGCACTCTTGCTTTCTTACAGGTCCAAATAAAAAGGGCTCAGTCCATATCTCACACATTACAGTTCCAAAATATGACCCCTTCATTGCATTTTTGGCAATTTGTTCAATCATCCAACGAGATTAGAAAAATAACATTATATATTCTTAATGTCTATACACAGTTTGTTGTTCTAGTTTACTTGGCTACTGCAAATGCTGACTCCTTAAGTTGAAAAATACAATTTAATATAGATAAATTTTACATTTCAATAATTACATTATTCATTTAATTACCCTCCGAAATTCATCTGTATGCATCTGATTGCGTTCCATACTTTTTTGGGGGGGGGGTTGTGTCTTGAAGCACTTAACTTTGCAGTTTGTCTGTGCCCTTGTTAACAGCCCTCTGCTCTGCAGTGCTTCTGATAGTTGCCAGCCTAATAAATACTCTCTCTGTAGTCTGTACCCAGCGATCCATTCCCCTGCCCTCCTGCTCCAAGATTGATCCCTTATCCCCACCCCTTCTTTTCTCTCCCCGCTGCCAGACCCGCAGCTTTAGAACCCATGTGAATAGGTGAAGCTCTGAGGCTCCAACAGATGGCCAGAGCTGCCCTGATTCAGTCACACTGCTGCCGGATGAATACCGGCTCAGAGAGCCCAGGAAAAGTGGGGAAAAACAGAGTTTGTGGCGAGCAAAAGAGAGATAGAGAGAGTGATAGTTTCCCCCATGTGTGTGGGAGAATAAGGAAAAAACAGGGACGTGTTAATATGCATGAGGGAAAGAGTAACTGTGTGAGAGAGGGAAAGAGAGACAATAAGAGAGGGGAGTGCACGATATTGAATTGTAGATTAAGGGACTTCTTTCCCTCCCGCCCTCTTTTATTTATCTGCTATGGAACCACGCCTCCTTTCTTTCACCTCTCTGTGTGTCTATATCAGGGGACCGGCTATGAGAGAGCCCACTTGTACAGCTGGCAGAGGGGGAGTCGAGTCAGAGGTGGTCTGGCGAGGACCGAACAGGTGACGGATCATTATACCCCCGAGTTAACATCTCCTGTTGTTTCGCTGTTCCTCAGGAAGAATTTGGAGGTGGGCATCAGTGAGGTACGTGCCTTTGTCCCCAATTACTGCTTGGTACCATCACCTCTTGTTAGATTTGATGCCAGTAATGGATGCACAGGTATATTTCTCTATTGTTAAAGCGAATTATAATTGGATACTCTTTACAGATTGTTATATGCAAATTTCTGCATTGCATGAACCTCAATTGTATGTATATCTGTATGTGTACTTGTAAAGCCCAAATCATTGCTTTTGAGAGGTTCAGAAAGTTGTATTTTTTCCCATTTATTAAACCTTTTTTGCTTTGTTTCTTCTAGTCTTTTCAGACTCTTCATGGTGGCGTCACCATAGTTTTTCGTATCTCTCAAATATTTGTCCCTCATACTCGCATTCCAACTTGAAACGATTCTTACAACGTCTTTGTTTGTGTGTGATTTTGGCCCTTTTAAGGACTTTAACAAGAGTCTGTCGTCACCCCTGTAAATTGCTACATGACTCATTCTGCATTTTTGATGATGAGGAGCTGCTGGGTCAAGTGGGTCTCTGGAAGCAAGTGGGATTCGGTGGGTGAAAGTATGCATCAGTGAGCTTGCGCTTGTGTTTGCTGTGTGAGGCTATGAGGTAATGACAAAGGTGATGGGGGCTGAGAGATATATGCCTTAGTCATACATTATTTACTGTGCAATGTCTCCGCTCAGCCCCAAAACAACTGGCCTCCTTTTCCTCTTCTGTCATCTGAACCAGAGCTGTAGACCAGGTCCTATGACGTTTAGTGCATCAGACCTGTACAAATGACATTACATGGTCAATGTCACAAATTTGCTTCTTTGATTTGATTAGTGACCTAGAAATATTGCAGAATCTGAAATATTTCTTGTTCAGTTTACGCGTTTGTATCGATTTTGAATCTAAGAATTGGTGGTCTCAGGCTTTTTGGACCCCAGTTTATACACACTTCCAATGCATACAGTACACTTTCTTTTTTCAAAGATTTCTTAAAGTAGTTCAGCCGTAACTTTAGAGCAGAGTGAAACTGCTCATTTGGGACCTCCGTCTGACAGCACAAAAAAAAAAGGAAGGAATTTGATCTCAATTTTCTAATTCCTGAGTGGGAGCTATTTAGGGTTCATTTGCATATGTACGTCCAGGCCTCAATAGGGTTCTCTTATATCCTGTGATGATTTTATCTAATTTACAAGCTGGAAACCTATTTTTGCATTCCGTTGTCTACTGTAATCGACATATTGTTTTGTCTACTGTAATCGACATATTGACATATTGGAGAAAGTCCACATAACAGATTTATGTTTAAAAGTATCTTCGCTGATTTTATGCAAAGTTCAACCCAGTGTTGGGATTTACATTTCAAATATAAATCTAACCATGAAGTCCCAACCCCTGACCGAACCTTGAATCTAACCGTGATTGTAAAATGACTCAAATAATTTTTTCTTGATTGCTCAAAAAATATAATGGCCAAAATGCTGAAATCATTTCAGACTTGTATGTTTTCATGTGACCCAAGTCATACAAATATCTTATGAGTTCAACATAAATTGTCATAAGTGTGCTAGCAATGTTTGAACTTGAAATTGACAGACTGGATCTTTATCTTTTCAAATTGACAAAGAAAATCAGTAAAATCAGTTAGAAATCATGGACTCTTCTCAAGTTTAAATCACTGAATTGCTGAGAAGTTGACTTTGATTAGCACTTTTTAATCACTAGATAAAGTTAATTGGCTTTTCATTTGAGAAGGTTGGATACTAAACTGCAAACTGAACCGTGTCGGATGTTGTGGTCAGATAAGCTTAGGAGATGTGCAAGATTTCAATGAAATGATGAAAATCTGTGAACAAGGTTGTGCATATTATGAATCTATTTGCTTTTTATCTAAAAAATCTGGCAAAATTAGATGGGATGTTTATCCCATCCGAGTGATTTTTATCAAAGAGCCTGGACATGAGACAAATCTGAACGAGCCCAGAGCACGCCTATGTGAGACACAAGATCTCATTTTCATGAGCTGCAGAGAGCAAAACAAGTCCTGATATGAATCTAAAGTATAATTTGAGCCCGATGCCCACCGTCTTAAATGTTAATGCTGACTGGAAGTCTTTGATGAGTGATTTGAAGTACAGCACCTCTGGCGGTGCCCTCTGAGGCAAAGAGTGATGTGAATGCATTATAACAGAGCTGTGCCAAGATACGGCAGGTGTCCAGCGGAGATCTGTAATTACATCCTGCCAAGAACATGGAGAGCATCAATCTTAGATCAGAATCCGAATTTGTAATCAAAAGGCTTTTTTCTTTTTCATTTAGTCAAGATCAAATGCATTTTTTACCTTAATCAAATAAATGGTGACTGTTTACACTGGCAATAAGGCATTGCTGTTTGAATACTCATCACTCAGGCACTGTAAACTTCTCTTCCATCAGCCATGAACATTCAATACTAGAATCCATCTCTCGTCTCATATAACATTAACATCTGTCACAACAACCGTAATTGGACCACTGATGCTCAGATGAGTATATTGGATAGGCCTTTAGAGTTTCGATTTCAGTTTTGCCCTGTACATTTACATTTTAAAGAGAGGGTTCACCCAAAAATGAAAAGAAATTAGGTCATCATTTACTCACTCTCATGTCGCTTAAAACCTATATGACTTTCTATATTCTGCGGAACGCAAAAGAGTTTGTAAAGTACTGTTTTTGTCTATAGATTGTCGGGACTTTCACTGGATAGACAACCACAGACATTTAAAAAAAATATATATATATACATTTTAAATTAACTATCCTTTTAAGGGATTTAGCAGATGTCATTATCCGGAAAGTCTCTGAAAAGTCAGTTGTCATCACAAATAAGACCATTTTGATCAACAAATGGCAAGAAAACACACCAGGCTAATGAAGATTTAAGTGTGAATTTTTGCAGGAATAGGGAAGGAGTGGAGGGAACATAATAGCGGTGTGATGTGAAAGTGCTTGGGTTTAATAGGGGGTCTGCGGCATTCGGGATGAGCTGCACAGGTTTGATTTCATACCCTGGCAGACAATTGTAACAGTCATTGGGACAAATGGTGAACTGCACAAAGGAAATTACAGTGACTTAACAGTGATCTGAAGCACTTCTGGCCAAACAGAGAATCTATATATGTGAATTTAGAGGGTCTACTAAGTGATTTGATCAATATTCATTGAGCTTTGGCAAACATTGATGTTCATATATTTTACATGTAAAGATATGTCTTTTTGCTCATTTTTAAAATAGATTTTTTTTTTTTTTTGCCTTATACTTGCCCTCAGGGTTTTCCAAACTGAGTTATGGGTTCTTGCTCAGACTTCAGCTCACATCTACCATTACTCTCTCTGGCTTTCTCTCGCTCACCGTATCTCTTGCTCCCTCAGGAGCTCAGCAGGCTTTTTGGCTTCTTATTAATTTTTACGGAATTATATATTTCTGAAATTGGATTTTCCCAACTCACTAAAAAAAGTAGATTAGCTGGCTACTCTCACATGCACCAGACTTTTTGTGGCCTGAAACTTGAATGTTTGAGTATGGACAGTTAGTTTGGATGGCAGGTTTATCTGTATTCCAGTAGGGTTTTTTTTCTTCTAGACTTTAGTCTTTGATATTGTTGTGGTTGTCTTATTCATTAAATTGTCATTTTAGATGAACACTATGGGTCCTGTCATACACCCTATGAATGCACCAAGTGCAAGTGTTTTTTGCTAGTTTCAGCCCGACACGGTTATCATTTTCACGTCCTGCGCCATGTTGTTTAACAAGCAAATGCATTTGCGCAGCAGCACACAAACATGCCAAATATTACAAATAAAATGATTACAATTTAAAATATTATTATTGTGTGTACAGAAAGATATGGTGGAATCTGGCTGGTCCTGGAGATGGTCTACTTGCTCGTTTTAACCTTGCACGATCCGTTTCCTCTCTGGAGATGCTTTCAGTTTTTACGCTTGCAAATTCCGCCATGTAAATAGCAAATTCGTCATGGCGTGAGAGATGTCATGGTAAATGGAATTTGGAGATGAGACTCTGGTTGTTTTTTTTTTGTTGTTGTTTTTTTGCACTTTACGCCTAAAACACACCCATTACTCATTAAGAGAATAGGGACAACCCTTTTACCATGCACCGAGTGCACCGACCATTTTTTCCTGTCGTTAAACTAACAAAAGTCGATTCGGACACGCACTAAGTGTGCTTGCGCTCTGTGCTTTAGACCATGCTCTTAGATCGTTAAAATAGGGCCCCTTGTCTTTAGGGGTGAATGAGGATAAAACAAAAGTGCTACATTTAATAAGGGGCGTTTTGCATTACACACTGCACTGTTATTGTTTTTTATTTGCTCCTTTTTCTTGCAGTTATTTTACTGTGTTAATTCTAAAATGTATTACAATAAAAATAAATTATTTTAATTTCTAAAACTAATTTGAACTGTGAATTCTGGATAGGATTAAATGTATACCAGCCTTTATTGTTTATGAAATATTATATTATTTCTGTTCTGTAACATATAACAATGTTATGTATAATGTACATTGCAAATTCAAGTCAGTTTTTAATTTGTATAAAATCCTGGCAAAATAAAAATCTGTGGGCTAACTCAATAACTCACTAACTCTAGGGAGCTCTTTTTTGGGCACACGTCGAGATGTTAATTTGATGAATGAGAGGCTGCTGGAATCGATTGAGAGAGATCTGGACCACCAGACAGAATCAAACAAACGTGGCCTGAGAGCCAGTCTGTACCAGAACTGAAAGCACAGAGAAAACTCCCATTACAGTGACCACATATTTCTCATAAATTAGAACTAATGAGATGGTGATGTGCACATTAATGACATTTATACATTAAACTTGTTTTGGTCCTTTCCCCCAGTTTTTATAATGAGACCGATATTTGTATTTCACTGCTATAAATATATAAGTATTCTTTTATTTAAATATTTATATAATTTAAATGTAATTTTTTTTATTATTTTAATTATTTCTATTCGGCTGATATGGAGAGTTGAATTTATCAAGATATCATCATTGGAGATGTGTGTGGGACAGTGTGTAGGTGGAGTGATGACTGCGAGTGTCAGCTGCATGTTAAGTGTGAATTATGATAAATGTCAAATGTGAAAATTCATATCTGATGGAAGCGTTTACTTGAAATGAGCCATATTGGATGACTGATTAATAAAAGACCCACATACATTTCAGATGTTAAGTAATAGTAAATGTGACAGACACATGTTAAAGCAATCAAGTTTATCAGAGTTCAATCATTGGGCCAGTGTTTCGCGAACGTAAATTTAATACAAGGCCAAAATATACAGAATGCACTGTCAAGTAGAGTAATTTGCTCCCAACAGTGGTATTGCTTTTACTTGAACCAGTGTTGAGAAAAGAAAGATACTTTGAAAAGTAATGCGTAGCAATATTGCATTACTTCCTAAAAAAGTAACTTGTGTTACTTAATTACTTTTTAGTGAAAGTAATGGGTTATGTTACTTTTGTGTAATTTTTTTTTAACCTGGACTGGGGATGCTTGCTTTTTTTTTAATTTATTTATTTTTTTATGATCAACTTTTTTTGTCTTTAAATATAAGAAAATACAACACATTCAAACAGACAGACAGACAGGGAAAAGGGGGAAGAAGATGCATATTATCAATAATTTAGCAATCTGAAAAAAAATTGAAAAGAAATTTAAGGGTTTATATGTTCTTTATATAATCCAATATGTTGGAAATAAAAAACATTGCCATTCATCAATGGTACTAGGTTTAGTGCTGTTGTACATTCACAAGTCACTATTCTGAGGAGGCTATGAATCCAATATGTTTTTGCACATATGTGCGGAGTAATCCAGTTCTGTATTATTGTTTTCTTTGCAGCTGTAAAACCAGCAAACATCATTCTCTTTTGTAATGAATTTATACAAGAGTCAGAATCATCATTGAGAAGATATAAAGCTGGATTGTGTTTGTTTGTTATGGGTCATTGAAGGTCAACTGTAAAGACGTGAGATTAAGATTGAATACATAAAGTATATTTGTGTTATTTAATATTTTAATTATTGCAGGTTTGCATAATATCCACTGTTTTATTCATTCATTCTTAATTTAGTCTAGAACTATAATAACCATCATGATTACACAGCAGCACGCACAACTTCCTACACCTTTACTTCTGATTTGTACCCAGCAGGAGAGCTGTCAATCAATAAATGGCAAAACTAAGTAACTTATTTGAAAAAGTAGGCCTACTTAAAATGTTAAACATCACTTTGTTGTAAATTGAAAAGTAATGCTCTATACTAGTGATTAGGTAACTCGAATTAATTGAAATGCTTAACCCTCAACACTTGATCTACTCTGATAGCAGAAAACATTCAATATAGTTCAGCAAGGAGTGTCCTATGTGTTTGTGTGAGAAAGTGCATACTGTTTAGAACTCCATCCTCCCTTATGCATCTCTCCTTAGTGTTACATTCATTATAATTGTTTGTGGGTGGCAGCGTGGTTAAACCTGATTTGGGACTGAATTGTTGCCTAGTTTCTGCACAGCCCCAGAACAGAAATAGAACAGGGCCTATTAGTTTTTATCTCGCCATGTATCCTGCAGTGAGTCGAACAAACAGCCCATTACACAGTTAGCTGTGCACTGAGTAATGATGCACAGCCTTCATAAGAACCCACGTTCAGGAGCATCTCTGCCCATCATACTATTTTGAGTCCTCATTTATATTAAATTGCTGGCCAGAGTCGCTAATAGCCACCTATTGGCAGTGGGAGACAGGGAAAATCAGTAGCTCAGGATTTTGTGATCTCATGTCTTTGTGAGTGTGTGAAGTAATGCAGTTTTCATGAGAGACCCGCCCTCTGGAAATAATCAAGACCAAACCAAGGACTAATGCGTTTTCAGTCCTGTACATAATTACATCAGCATCTGTGGTGTTGAGGTGGAGCATTGACAGATCACTCCCTTGAGATTTACCGCATGCTAATGAATTGTAAGAATGGAAAGGAGCTGTCCATCAATAGGGCTGAATTTGAGGCTTGGATTACTGTTTGTGTACTAAATGTTTTTTGTTTTGTTTTTTGCTTGATGATGTTACAGGAAACATATATATTCAGCTATTCGGTTTGAGGTATGATCATATACTTCAAAAGAAAATCTGTATTCTTCATCTCTTGTCCCCTTTCAGGCTCTTTTTTTAATTTGCCTTCAGCAAGATAAAACAGCCACTGCAACCTGGAAGAAAGGGAAAGAACTCTTCAAAGACATAGTGTGTTGATATATATATATATATATTTTTTTTTTTTATTAATTTTTTTCCTTCCAACAAGCCCTTGAAGTTTTTCATTCTTGCACATTATTTCATAAAATCCTTTGGTCTTTCTAACTCTCTCCCCATAAAACCTTGCTGTTTACACAATGGACGTAAGCACTGGCTGACTTAGGTTTCTCGTGGCTCATGGGAGTATATAGTTTTAATAGTCAAATGGAGTCAACGTTTTTTTAAAATCTAATAAAATAGAAAATAATGTATGATATATGCTGTAAAAAAATTGTTGTAAACAAAACATTGAAGTAAGTTTTACAAGAAAATACAATTTCAGCCTTTCTACTTAATTTCATGTTTAATTCAACTATTTTGGAAATTTACTTGCGATTTCTGAGTGAATATAAGATAAGATATGCTTTATTGTCCCCGAAGGGAAATTTGTTTTGGACTTTGTCCCTTCCGCAGTTTTACAAAGACAACGCAAAGTACAAAATACAAAGAACAGACGTCTCTCAACACATCCTCTCACAAACATGCTCTCATATACATTAGATAAGCACATATAAATGTATATATACATTTACATGGCAACCACTAAAACAAAAGCACACACATCACCAGTAAATTGCTCAAAGTTGGTGCTATACCGAAAAATAACAATAAAGCAAAGCAAATAGATGTAGATGTAGTAGAGCCTGTGTGCTTGAAACGTTACCTTTAGAGCCGCGGTGTGCAGACTTTTTCCTTTATATGTAAAATATATTTTTTTTAGATAATATTACAAGAAACTTTTCTTGTGTAACTTTTTTGCTAATTAGTGTAGGCTATAATGTGTGTTTGTGTGTGTATCATTTTTATGGAAACCATGTTTTTCAGGTCTTTGAATAGGAAGTTCAAAAGAGCAGAATTTATTTGAAATGGAAATCATATCTTTACTGTCACTTTTGATCAATTTGATGCATCCTGAATAAAAGTAATACATTTTTACGAAAACTGACCCCAAACTTTTGAATGGTAGTGTATATATTAAAAAAACCCTGATCTTCTTTCATCAGGGAAATCGCCCTGCAATCTAATTAGGAGTCAGATATTAAAATGGTGAGCTGTGTGCTGGGATAATTGATTCTTTCCACTCGGTGCACATGAAAAAAAGCAGACAGCAGGAGATACCCTGCTTTGTCAACATTGGGCGATGTGCCCGCTTTTTAAAAAAGGCGCCCAATGAAGAAACATAGTTTGTGCCAACAGACATCCCACACACAAAGGTAAGCCCCATGCGCCCCAGTGTGAATGGGGAAGACTGAATTCCCTCCTGTTTGTGTGAGTGGGTTAGCCTAGCAGGTCAGTGGAAAATCATACACTCATTGTCTCGGTACTTTTTGGCTATCATCAGAGGAACCGTCTAACTGTCTCTCTCTCTCCTCCGGCAAAAACGTTCAAACCCTGATAATTACCCTCTTCCTTTGAGAGTTATCAAAATGGACAACTCTCCCGCTGCTTTGCTAATTACTTTAATAGGTTAAGATAGAGATTAGTGACAGACTATAAGCTTATTGGGTGTGTAATGTTTATAGTAAGTGAATAATTCCTCTTTACCCTTTTCTGTGGTTTTAAAAATGAGTCTTGTTTATTTTATTTTCATACTAGCCTCAAATCAATCATCCATGTCGGGCACAGGACCGCAGATCATATCAGCTTGTGAGCGTTCAGGGTTATTAACTGAATGGCCCGCTCTATAAGTCCTGTATTGCTGTTCACTCACCCTAATGTCGAAGCCATGTCTGTGGAGTCATTCACTATTGCAATTTATGGCCTGTTTTATAGAGGTTGGGTCAAACTCGGCCTCTCATCAAGTACTTTAGCTTTTTGTCTAGCCCTTTCCTCCCTCAAGCAGATTCTACCCAAACCTCTCAATTATTGGCAGTAACCACCTGCACTGTTCTATTTGTGAATGTAATGACCATTGTTATCGGTATAGGGAAGTAAATGAAGGGGAAAAGCAGTGGAAATTGAGGGAATGGTAATAGTCTTTTTTTATGGATTACAGATTACGATCATCAAAGGGGCAGTTTAGTCGGTCCAGTCTCGCCACAGGGTAAAAGATGCAGACATTGGGCCCCAATGACATCATCATTAACGAAATGGGCTTTAGTTCAATGACTCCACAATAATGGCCAGTTATCAAATGGGGGGGAAAAGTGGCTATTATAACCGGATAGCATGTAATGATTAAGTACTGTATTCGCTTAATTTATATACTGTACAGTATGTGGGAACTATTTTCCAACTGGGTTAGAGTTTCATTCATTTGGCAGATGTTTTTATCTAAAGCAAATTACATTGATTCTTCTGAACTGGCATTTGAGGGTTTTTTGGTGGCATTTTATGATTGTCGGGAGGGTAAATTCTGAGTAAATCGATGAGTTCTGTGCTTGCCAGCCATGGTTTGTTCGATGATTAAAGACATTCATGCAGAATTAAAACACAAAGAGATGGAAATAAGAATTAATGATTTTCACCAGATGTTTTATTAATTCGGCACTTGTATGTGACAGTGGGGGTAATTATTTCCATTAAATGTGTCTGTTTATGGTTATGCGAGTGTGAGAAACTCCCTTCGATATGGATTACACATTATGGCCAAATTCTGAAAGACAGGAACTAATGATAGTGATAAGAATTGACCAGGCAAACATCCCATTCTTTGTCAGTCTGAAGCTACACTGGCATATTAAATAAACTATATTTCCATTGTACTGAAAAAAACTAAAAAGAGAACCGGCAGAGTTATATGGCTGTGAGAGTTGTTGGTATGGGCAGCATGCCAATGGTTAGAAATTAGATATGCCTGGTTGTGGGCAAAATACAAATTTTAGAAACATTTAGACATTGCAATTTTTTTGATGGGAGATGGGATGTTCTTTTACTTCACATAATTAATCTAGCTTAATATTGTCACGGTTCTGTCACTACAGTTCTGGTTATTCTTGGTTTTGTGACAGAGCTGTGACATGCCTGGTCTTGTGTTTGTTATGGTCTTGATGGTTGTGAGCACATGGCTATCATGTGATTTCTGTGTGCCATGTGCTCTTGTTAATGTTCTAGCCCCTCCCATCTTGTTACCTCGTTATTGGTTTATTTGTCCCACCTGCTTTCCTTCAATTACCTCCTTGTTTGCCTTCCTATTTAGTCTCCCTGTGTTTGTTGTCTGGTGCTCGTTCGTTGTTAAATGTTACCTGAGTTTTGAGTTGTGTTTGCTCTGTTTCTGCCGTGTTCTTGGATTTTTGTAGTTAGTTCATGAGACCTGGATTTCTTTGTTTTGTTTGTTTGATTTATGTTTTATTTAATTAAAACATTACTTCTCCTCTGCATTTGAGTCCTCGCTCCATTTCCCACAACCCACACGTAACAGAACGACCAAGAATAACCAGAACTGTAGTGACAGAACCGTGACAAATATGCTTTCCATGCAGTGTAACATTTCAAGGTCCATATTTCATAAACCTTTTCTTTTGCTTAAAATATCCAAAGACAGTCGGAACAGTTTATATCTGATTAGCTTAGATATCTTGTGAAGACTCGGGTCAGTGTGCTGGGTATTGGACCTTGTCTAATTCCTCTTTTCAAGTTCCCATCCATCCCTGCACTTCTTAAAGGCCTTGTGTGTCTTTGGCAATGAGGCCTGTAACATGTATAGATGTTGGAGGGGCTACCACTAAGCCTGTTAATCTAACCACAAAGAGAAGGAAGGGAGAAGGAGAAGAGGATTAGGATGAGGAAAGTCAGAAAAAGAAAATACCAACAAGCCGCACATCCCCAGGGACCATCTCCAGCGAAGATTAGAAAATCTCCACAGTGGCCACACTGACAGTGGGAAGGAAAGCCCATGTGAATAACTGCTAATGTTCATGTACTGGAATCCACAGGGGTCAGGGGCGTTAGATGTGATAATTACACTTTCTGCTGTGAGCTGCAAGTGATTCTTTGTGTGTGGAATACTGAAGATGGTTTCAGCGAATGGAGGGAGCTGCGTTTTAAAAGCTTGCAACTTGGGTTTTTTTTTTGTTTGGTTTTGAAAAATGCAGCTAGTTTTTATTTTTATTTCACTGTGTATTTATATTTCCCATTCTAGTTTAGTTTGTTCATTGTAATTGTTTCACTTTTCTTTGGAAAAGTGTTTCATTTCAGTATTAGATTTAATTTCTAGTTTTAATTTATTATGCCATCAGGTGGCAGCAAGTGAATATCGTTCGTTCAACTGATTCATTCATAACACTGATTTGTTTAAAACACTGATTCATTCAGGAACTAAATAATTGATCATTGAGTCAACCAATTTGTAATTTATTCAGTAACAAAACGCCACAACTTTGTGTTGCTTGAAGACAACAAAATTGTTTGGTTTTAATATTTTGGTTGGTGGAGCAAGGTTTGTTTCATTTTTTGCTCTCCATTTAAGCGATTTTAATTGTAGTTAATATATTTTCCAGAGCTAGTGTAACAGAGGCCAGTTAGTAAGAGCTGTGCGAGTAAAAGCAACGCATTCTCATCCTTTAGCGTCATATGTGAATGACGCTATATGACAAAATGACGAAATACTACAATAACGGGGTGTGATGGGTAGGTTTATGGGCGGTGTAGTCTCATATTTACGCTAAAGGATTTCTGACGCCTTGGGTTCGCGTGTTATATTAACGATAAAGGGTGCCATATGCGTAGTATTTCACTGTTTTGTCATTTAGCATCACCTATATGACGCTAAAGGATGAGAACGCGCTGGTAAAAGCTCACTCCTCTGGTCTCAAGAGGTGCATTAGCAATGGACACTAGATGCTGTGATCTTTAGCGTACTTGTTAGCGTTCCCACCTCCCATGCTGGAAACGCTGGTTCTAAACCTATTCGGGGCGGTGCGAGTAGAACCGGAGGGGTTCCACTGGTGCCGTGACCCGGATGGGAGTGAGCTTTAGGAGGGTGAGTGTAACGGAGGTCAGCTATATTGTTAGTTAGCCATTTTTATTAGGGTTTTATTACATTGATTTTGGTGAAGGGAATCTTGTCATTTCTGTTTGAGGCACAATGCACACTGCATTTACTGTGTGAACAAAAAGATTGATGTGTTTCTTTTTTCACCTCTGAGCCAGCTTACTGAAATAAGAAACCAATACTGTCTGACTGTAATCATCATTAAGTCAGGGCCATTACCCTTACCCTCTCCCCCAAGTCATTTAGAGGAGACAAGAAAAATTGGAAGTAATTAAAAGAAAATGAATGACGTATACTGGCATCCTGTGGCAGAAAGCAGATTGTAAGGAAAGCTGAAAGCTGATCCTAAGTATTCAATACAAACAAACAAATCTTTCACCACAGACTCAAAGTAGTCGTCACATGTATTAAAACATATAAATTAATTGAATGCATTTGTATGCTATTCTGAGTTTTAATATGGATACAATGTATTTATGATATTGATGTGCAGTGGTCCTGCTCTCAGTTTCAAAACCATGAAAAATCTAAGGCACAATTTCTCCTTCTACTTCCTAATATGTAAATGAAGCAATCCCCTCTCTTTTTATTTCTATCTGTCTCGCTTCATCTACTTCTTTTGTCAGAATCGGATGAGTGGAGCCAGTGCTTTAGGAAAGATAAATCTTAAAGGATTTATCTGGCGGATAGCAGTGGAAAAACCCTTTTTTGAGGTTGAAAAATGTACCAAAAACTGTTCTCTCGTCAAGTTGCTTGTTAAGACCATGATATCTGGGATCCACATGAAATGCTTAGAGGCACAATCACAACACTGCTGATTGTGTGCAAGGGCCAAAGATTTTGGGGTCTACCAGTAAGTATAGCATTTACTTATTCCAGTTTTGTCAGTATGTGTTATATTATCTACATAATGATTTGAGTAAAAAGTTGTATTGAAAAAAAATTATTAATTAGATTTTTTTTAAAGGGGTTTTTTTCCCCCATTTGCTTTAAAGGCAGAAGCATGCAAGCTCCATGAGCTCCAAAGTTTCTTTGTTTTAACATTCCCTATTTTCCCTAAAATTCAATTTTGAATCCAAAATTCCTACCTTCGTTCTGAGACTTTTGGACCCCACTTTATGTGGCCCCTCTGTCCTTCTGTCACAGGACATACGGAAGGGTGATAAAGTGGCCTTAGACTCAAGGGTGACTCCTACAAATAATATCCCCTATTGGCCACAGGGATCAGGACCACCACGCTTGCCTAGTGCATGCCATATGGTTGCTGACGGATACGGAGGACGGGAACTAGGTTCCTCTGACCCTGACGGCAGGAGTACATATCATTTGTTAATCAGTCACCGGTTAGATGTTGCAATTAGTTGGGGCAACAACAATTAGCAGTACCTATGGTTCCTGTCTTGTTGATTAATTTTTAGCCTTACAAAACACTATAGTGCACATCTTTAGTTCAAAACTAATTTCAGTCAGATTCAGCTAAAAATTTTTTATCTTTGATGCATTTGAATTTCGCTTCTTTTCCCTCCATTTTTGAAAATTGTTAGTGTCATTTGTGTTCCGAGGAAGCATCTAAACAAGGCTCTGTCCATTATCAATCACTGTGATAACAATCAGACGATTATGGTAGTTAACGCTTATTCTGACATTTCTTTGGTCTTGTTTGAAGCTGAAACAGAAGAGGCTTATCATTAACTCACTCAGATTAACTCAGCCCAGCTATAGGAGGAAGCTGGATTAAAGTGGTACATTTTTAAAACATGATTTTATATGCTTATACAGAACTTCTATTAGTATTCTGATCTCAATATAGAGCACAAACAATAATTATTTATTAATTAGCATTTTATAATTTTTTTAAAGCATTGATTATTTTTTAAACTGTAAAAAGAAGTCATCGAGATTACAGTTGTTTGCGAATTGAAAGGTTTATGGCAATTGAAATGGAATATAGCTTTACAATTTAAAGGTTGGTAGACAATATTTCATGCCAAAATCATGTTAACTTGCATATTGTTCTTGTCTTGTGGGTATACTATTATAACAGAGAGAATATGATATGATATTTTGATATGTAGGTAGACTACTTGAGCCGTCCTCTGTGACATGTAAAGCGATGCTTTATATGGGTGTAACCAATATATCGTGTCACAATATAATAAATCGCAATAAAAAAATGCAACAATAAGTATCATGCAGTGACAATCTGCATTGTTTATAGTTCACCCAAAATAAAAAATTAAGTTTACAGAGTTTAAGTGTCAAATATTTTTTTGGGTCAAATATGGACATACCCAGCCGTTGGGTTACATTTTTAAATTACATTTTAAATCCAACGTTTGGGTTTGTCCATATTTGTCCCAAAATTGTGTTAAGACAACCCAGCATTTGTAATGTGTAATGTTGAATATAATGTATATTAATGCAATGGGGGAATATGTGCGTGTCCTGATTTTCATCTAAAATAATTCTGTATTTTCAGCTTCGGAATCATGAATATTTTAATTCTTGTCACCATTTTTGTGTCCTGTGCATTGGGAAGTCAAAACAATAATATTATATCAAGATATCAAGTTATGTATGGTGTTGAAACCTGATATGAGGGTATCATTACTATGTTTCTCATTGGCACTTTGCTGCTTGTCAGCATAGTCTTGTGATGTAAATCTGAGGGTTACATGTCAGTGATGTTTACAAGACTTGAGGTGTTGACTCTGACCAGTCTAATAAGTAAATGCATGATTTAGAAGCCCTCTGTGTTCACACACTGCTGACATACAGCTTTTCTGCTGTTTGTCATATTGCTGATCAAGGCAGAAAACACCATTTGCTCATGATAATTGTGTCTTCAATATTTGTTCTCGGAAAATGCCGCCCCTGCAACTGCTCATGGCATCATTAAACGCGCGAAGCAATTGTTGTAGGTGCCATGGCGTATATGTTCCACTCCAAACAAGTAGGGAATGATGGATACTGATGTTGACCAAATCTGACGCAAGTCCCTTTGGCCACAGTTTGCCACAAAAGGTCCTGATGTACAGTATTCAACTGGAGAATCCACATATCCCCCCCCCCCACATCACTTTAAACTGGCTGGCAGATAAAGGTCTTCCCCATGAAAGAGGCTTGTCAGACCATTTGCATCTGAATACCAACTGCTGTTGGCACATTCAAGGAGACTTTGGAAAGTTTGCATACTGAATCAGAGGGTGGACGCACATTCCCCAAGCCATGCCAGCATAGTTATAAGGGCAGAAAGTAGAGTGATGGTGGTACTTGGGAGGCCCAGGGCATGAAAGTTGGGTCAAGTGCACTCTATTTCACCTGTGTCAAATGGCTCTTAGCAGTTTATGTTGTTCTGCCATGTCTGAGACCTTCTGTAAAAAGCATACTGTCGTTCAGTAGGACCTGCATTCAGAAAGAGCTACTTTTCTTTGGTCCGATTTTGTGTGGCTTTTTATTATTGAAACCATCCTGTTTGTAAAATTAGCTTTTGGACAAAGTCATATATCATGCAAAACTATCATGCAAAATTTTATACAGACAATATAAAAAAACAGTTATTTTGCAATTCATGCAAACAAAAAGACACAATTAGATTAAATACCACCCTGCAAAAAAGTTCTTAATAAATGTATTTCTTTTAATGCTATTTACACATTTTGTTCTGGTTTTATGTAAGTTTTACTTAACCATAAACCTACTCGTTGTAAACAGAAACCTTGGACACTTTTGCTACATTTATGCTTAAAAAAAATAAATATTTGCCAATGGGTTATGAAAATTGTAATTTTATTTATATATATATATATATATATATATATATATATATATACGTATATACACACACTGTAAAAAAATATTTTCATGATTTGTAATCACAACATTATTTCTTTTGTCAAATCAACTTAAATAATTTATGTAGTTCAGATAACATAATATTTTAAGTTTCTGGTGATTAAATTCTTCTTCATTGTATTAACTCAATTTTTCCATTTCAATGAACTTCCATTTTTAAGGCAGCCAGGTTACTTATTTTTTTAAGTTTAACCAACAATATTTTTGACAGTTTTTATATATATATATATATATATATATATATATATATATATATATATATACCAACAATGTTTTTGACAGTTTATATATATATATTAGGGCTGTCAAACGATTAATCACGATTAATCACATCCAAAATAAAAGTTTATGTTTACATAATGTACAGTATGTGGGTGCACTGTGTATAATTATTTTGTATACATATAAATATACAGTACACAAATGCATGTATATTTAAGAAAAAAAAATATTTATATATAAAATATTAATTATAATAGTTATAATGTAAATCATATATAAATCGTATATACATGAAAATATTTCTTAAATATAACAAGCATGTGTGTAAACAAAATAATTATAGACAGTGCACCCACATATATTATGTAAACACAAACTTTTATTTTGGATGCGATTAATCGCGATTAATCGTTTGACAGCCCTAATATATAGTTTAAATTGCAACTTTGTTTTCAATTTTATTTTATTTTGGATTTTTTTTTTATTCAAATTAACTTTTCACAACTAGCCACAAATTGCTAAATGTTTTTGCGTTTTATAATATCCCTAGGTTTGTCATACCATATCATGTCAACCCAATTTACAAAGCGAGCTGTGCAAAACGCTGACAGCAGCAATAACAGGAGCTCAGCGCTAAAGGACATGCTGGCAAGCAGAATAGTAGATCAGATACAGAGCATCTGATACTGGCACCATTTTACCTCAAGCCCCTTGTCAAGAATTATTCTCAGTTGTTTGTGGCGGTAATCAAACAACCTATCTCTCCCATCACCATGCAACTGTTAAAAAATGTTGCGATCAGTATGTCGCAATTAACTTGCTTTTAATGACAAAACATCTCCTGTTTGTCCTGCTAGAGCCATTTAAGATTGAACTCTTTTCTCAAGCTGTTGTTTTTATCAATTGCCAGCAATGAGTCCTGGAGAGGGACAAGGAGGAGAGGAGGGGGCCGGGGTAAACAGAGCAGCCAAGAGAATTTAAAACAGGAGACCCCCAAGGTCAGACCTCATCCATTCCCCTGAGAGAGAACAATGACGGAGGAGAGAACAGGAATTAACATGGACTGAATGCAGCTGTGTGAGTGTTTGTGAGGGTATGAGAGGAGATGTTGGGAGAAACGGAAAGAGAGAGAGAGGGAGAGTGACGAGAAGAGCATAGATGAAGGAGAGAAAGCTGTCATATACACAATAAGATTAATAATATACCTTTTAGATGAGAAGGTCCAGGGACAAGCAGTGGGAGACCCTGAAAGTTTTGGTTGATAGTTTGTGTGATCACCTTTGCCCTGACGACCACAGGGTGCCTGGATCTACAGCACGTTTGGCCTTGTCCGCTCTGAGGTAAGATGGGATGAATTTTACCTGCTGAAAATCACCAGACTGTTCTGTAACCTTTTTTGTTACCTGTGTGATTTGAATGAGAAGAAAATAAGCTGTAATTAAGATGGCATGGAGTTTCATGAAAGGGATACTTCCATGTGGGTTTAGTTTCAAGAGATGACACTGAGGGAGATGGGTTTCCTGTGGTCTCCAAAACAAACAGTAATTCCCGTCTTAGCTCATGCTCCTTTCTGAATGTAACCCATCACAGTGGGTGGTGTGTTGGGTTAATGCTGTGTTAAGAAGCTACACAATCCTTTCATTGTATTTGACTATCAGTTATTAGTTATATTGTTTGACCTCCTCTGAGGACAAAGAACAACTGCTGTGGCTTTTATCACAAAACTCTGGTGTGTTAGAGGTGAAGTGTTTTGCGCTTGTACTGATTTGGCAAATTGACTGCAATTTTCATCTTGTATGAGTAGTACTGATTTAACAGAGGAAATGTTTCTCTTCTGCATCAGTCAATCAAAAACACTGGTAATGTGTTGTGAATATGGCAGCAAACTAGTCAACAAATTCAGTTATATTGTGTTTCTCCATTGGTCTGGTATGATGGGAACATGGACATTAGGGGAAAACAAAGCAAATTGTACATGAAAAAAAAAAATGCAAATAAATATAATTGTGCATAACTAGGATTTATTAACTTTCAAAAAATATTTCATATGATGAAGACCACTGTAGGACTGCATGATAATAGTAGTAAAAAGATAATCACAATTGTTATATTGATTAATGATAATACAAAAGTGATTTGAGAACAATATTTTTGGACACTTTAAAAGATTTATTCGAAATGTTAGACTGGTAAATAAGATTTCTGCAGCTGTTTAGTATTTATGGAATTATTTATTCATTTCCAGAATTGTCATTGCAAATTCATTGTAGATTATGTGAATTAATTACATGTCTTTTTTTCTTTTGTTGACCTTTACGATAATGCTTAGCATATTCCTCATGACAGTCCCTAAAGCATTTTTTTTTCATAAAAAATTGCCCCAACCATGGCTATGAGGTCAGTCTAAACATGCATTTCCATAACCAATTTGTATCACATCCCTTCCCCATTCCAATTCATTAACACCCAACTGTCTTCTCTAATAATGACCCTTTCCACTTCTAACCTTTGGCCCGAATCATTCACCCTCTCTCCTTTTTGGCCTGTAGCCCGCTGTCATTATCATCCACACCAACTGCCATGTGTTCAACTGATCCGATCGTTACACTTGGGGAATGAGTTGGTCTCTATGCATCATTAATGATTAATTAATGCCAAGCATCATAAATAAGATCATTTATATGGACGAGCTCCTCAGTTACTCTGCCCATTGTGAGCAAAAACCCAAAGGAGTAGAAGTGGAGGGTCATTTGAGAAGGAGTGTGTGTGTGTGTGTGTGTGTGTGTGCACCAACTGTCGGTGAATGCCAGTTTGAGTTAATGTTATATATCTAAAAAAATCATTATTATTCACAGATCTTCTAACTGTGTATGTGTTAGAGAATGAACAACAAACACTAATATTCAAAAGTTTGGCATCAGTAAGATTTTTCTGTAAAAAAAAGTATTCATTAAATGAATCATGAGTGTCAGTAAAGACATTTCTATTTCAAATAATTGTTCTTTTGAACTTTCAATCCTGAAAAAAAGTATCACGGGTTTTCACAAAAATATTATGCAGCAAAACTGTTATCAAAATTGATGAGACATTTAATTTCTGACAGTTTCTCTTGTTTTGTTCTCCAGGTTGAGAAGAAACCGTGAAGACAGGTTAAAGTCATGGCAGTTGGGTGGAGACCGGCCACCCTTCTCCTTGTCTTCATCCTGACGTTCCTCTGCCCCTCGGATGGAACCATGTACCTCTCTGGCCAGAAGCTGAGGTCTCGTCTTCAGAGGGATCGACGAAACGTTCGTCCAAACATCATTCTCATTCTTACTGATGACCAAGACATTGAACTCGGTGTGTTGCCTATTTGCATTTCTCTCTGTGTGTGGGTACATATTGTGAATTTGTGCACAGTGTGACTGTGACATCAAGTATGTGTATGATTTACAATTATCATATAATTTACTTAAATTCTCTGGAGAAGGGCATCTTACAAATTCATTCCAGTAGCATCGGCCAACTGCTGAGGTCAGTTGTGCCAAACATCCTGTTTTTCAACTCGATTTTTTGGCACTTTAATCACTGAAGTGGCAACATAATGGCCTCACTGCTGGTCTTTGTTCAGGCTTTTCACTCAAACCCTTTTAGGGAGGAAATTTATGGTCAAGCATCTGTTACATAAAACAATCTGGATCTCTTTTGCTCTGTCTCCCTCTTTTTCCAATCTACATATATTGCCCATTTTCCCCTAAAGGCTCCATGCAGGCCATGAACAAAACAAAGCGCATAATGATGCAGGGCGGCACCCACTTCTCCAATGCGTTTGCCACCACTCCGATGTGCTGCCCTTCTCGATCCTCCATCCTGACTGGGAAATATGTGCACAACCACCACACCTACACCAACAACGAGAACTGCTCATCACCGTCCTGGCAGGCCCACCATGAACCGCACACTTTTGCTGTCCACCTCAACAATTCAGGCTACAGGACAGGTTAGTAAACAGCATGGATCTGGATATGCAGTATTTATGCAATACTGAAGTTGCTTTTTGATCTCAAAATATTCCATTTCTGTTACAGCCTTTTTTGGGAAATACCTGAATGAGTATAATGGCTCTTATGTGCCTCCTGGCTGGAGAGAATGGGTAGCTCTTGTGAAGAATTCTCGTTTCTACAACTACACACTGTGCCGGAACGGTGTCCGAGAAAAGCATGGCTCAGAGTATCCGAAGGTTGTCCGCTATCTCTTTTCAAAGAACATGTCTGAACATTGTATTGTGAAATTTCCCTACACACAGTAGACCAAGTGTAAAACTGTCATATCAGTTCAGCTCATTCACAGTATTTACCCAACATATTTAAAGGAGTAGTTCACTTTTAAAAAATCTTTTGCTGATAATTTACTCACCCCTATGTTATCCAAGATATCCATGTCTTTCTTTCCTCAGTCGAAAAGAAATGTTTTTGATGAAATTAAGAAATTAATTAAGAAATTAAGGTTTTTGATGAAAACATTCCAGGATTTTTCTCCATATAATGGACTTCAATGGGAACCAAACGGTTCAAGGTCTAAATGACAGTTTCAGTGCAAACTGTAAACTGTTCAAAGGGCTTTAAATGATTTCAGACGATGAATAAGGGTCTTATCAATGATGATGCGCGTTTGTGACTCTCCTATTCGAACATGTTCATCAAAATGAATGAATCTTTTTCCTGAGTCAACTCGTTCATTTCCTTCGTTGAGTGAACCAAATGACACGAAAAAAGATTTGTTCATTTTGATAAACGAGTTCGAACAAGAGAGTAACGAACGCGTGTCACAGAACAGAGCAAGGCGACCATTTGAGCTTATAAAACTTAAACTTTGTTATTTTTTTTTTTTTAAATAAACAATCATTTCGCTTGATAAAACCCTTATTCATCGTCTGTCCATCGTCATCCGCTTGGTTCCCATTGAAGTGCATTATATGGAGGAAAATCCTGGAATGTTTTCATCAAAAACCTTAATTTCTTTTCGACTGAAGAAAGAATGACTTGGACATCTTGGATGACATGGGGGTGAGTAAATTATCAGCCAAAGTTTTTTTGAAAGTGAACTACTCCTTTAAAGACGCATAATGTATTGATATCAGATCGGTTAAGATATTGAGTATTATTTAACTATGCATGCTCATTTCCTCTATTTAAAAGTTTTAATATTGGTGAATCTTTGAACATAATAATTGACAAATACGATCTAGGATTAAATTATACACCAATGTTCAAGAGTCGGTAAGATTTTTTTTTTCTTAAAATAAATTAATACTTTTATTTAGCAAGGATGCATTCAATTGATCAAATGTGACAGTAAAGACATTCACAATGTTACAAAAAGATTTCATTTGTAATAAATGCTGCACTTTTCAACTTTATATTCATGAATCCTCTCAAATCGCCCTGACTGCTTTCAAAAACGAAAAAAAAAAAAATCTTACCAACCCCAAAATTTTGAACAGTAGTGTATGTGTTTAGTAAACACATATTGATACTTTCTTGTATCAGACAGATTTCCCTTTTAATATGACTTATTTTACAGGACTATCTCACGGATGTAATCACAAATGACAGTATCAACTACTTCCGTATGTCAAAGAGGATGTACCCGCACAGGCCTGTGATGATGGTCCTGAGCCACGCTGCCCCCCATGGGCCGGAAGACGCAGCACCTCAGTACAGCAGCGCCTTCCCTAATGCATCTCAACACATGTAAGAACCTCTTTCTCTCTCTCGCTCACTATGAGAATTCACAGTCTGCATGAGGTTATAGCTTCATAAATCTCATTCGGTTTAAATTTCTCAGTTTCCAGCACTTTATCAAATGTTCCCGTGACATTTGAGATACGACAGCCTAATAAATAATGATCGCTGTATGGTACTTTAGCAACTATTCTCATTACACATTTGGTACTTTTAATGAACCACCTCTTATGACTTACTTTCTTGGTTTATTGCAGGAACAGAGGTTTGATTATGTATTCTGTGTACTGTAATTGTTTCCATAGTGCCTCCGGCAAATGAGTTTATACAATAGGCTCAAGAGAGAAATATACAGTGCTATTATTATAATATCATGATTTATTATTTGCATCGGTATTCATTCATAGGTCCCATTAGAGGTATAAAGTCTTTTGCTAGTGCATAAACTAAATTAGCATACTTTTATATCTAAACACATGTGCAATCACAAGTGCACTGTTATTTTACTGTTTTTTTTTAAGTTATCATTTTAATGGCTGATTCATCAAGCTGCAGCTGAAATATACAATGCAAATTTATGCAAATCAGTCTTCTCAAACATGTCAAACCAAAAGAAGACAATGCTTTGGCCGAATACAGCACAATGAAATTTCTCAGCAATGTTATTCAGCACCAGCAGCACACAATGAATTGCATACAAATCTTCTCCATTAACAGACGTTTGAACACTCATGTTATGCATAATAAGTAAGACTGTGACTAAATATTGTTGTTAAAAATGTTAAGTTTTATTCATAGACAGCAAAGTGTATAACAAATGTGTCATTTCTTCCAATGGCACAGAAAACAGCTTTTAACAATTCTGAAAATGTCCCCACTCAGAACACCAAGCTACAACCACGCCCCTAACCAAGACAAGCACTGGATCCTGCGTTACACGGGACCCATGAAGCCTGTGCACATGCAGTTCACCAATATGTTACAGAGAAGAAGGCTGCAGACCCTGCTTTCAGTGGATGACAGCGTTGAGAAGGTCATTGATATCATGATAACTTTACAATATAGCACATAGATCATATTTTATATAGAAGTTAGTTCCAGTCCTTATACATAATCTTTTTTTTTGTCTATGTGGTGTTATAAGAGTGCTGACAGTACTTCTATGTTTTAATCACTCCGCCGATCTGTCCGTTAGTAGTGTAAATTTTTCATTGACTCCTTCTGCAGGTTACATACACGTTAGTAATTGACTGAATGAGTGAGTAATTTTAATAATTCATTAAAAAGAATTCATGATTCATTCAGCAATGAACAAAGAAGTCACCGTTTATGAGTCAGTAAATCAGTAAAGTCAGTAAATCATTCACTGAACTGATTCATTCAAAACACAGATTGAGATTTAGGAAAGACACGCCAACTATTGATTATTGCTTTTGAGATACACAATTGTTCTTCTGTGACTTCGATTGAAACCATTTCCATTGGCAGAGCAAAAATGTTCAAACAGAAACTGGCAATATTGTGTCAAGTGTACGTAACTGTTAAAAATGTTAGGGTCAGTAAGTATTTTAAAGAGATGCATAGTTTTATTCAGAAAGAACACATTACATTGATTAAAAGTGATTTAAATTTTCTATTTTGTTTTAGGTTTCCACAAAAATATTGAACAGCACAGCTGTTTTCAACATTGATAATAATTAAGAAATGTTTCTTGAGCACCAAATCAGCATATTAGATTGATTTCTGAAGAATCATGTGACTGAAGACTAGATTAATGATGCTGAAAATTCAGCTTTGCCATCACATGAATAAACTGCGCTTTAAAATATATTCAAATTGTAAACTATTAAAGAAAATAAAATGATTGAATAGAAAACTACTAATGAAAAAAATATTTTAAATTGTATTCATATTTCACAATATTACTGTATTTTATTTAAGTATTAAATAAACTTTTCAAATACATTAATAAAACCTACCCCAAAATGTTGAATGCTAGTGTAAGTTACACAATATTTACGTTTAAAACTGTTTTATGAAAGCAATAATTGTTGTTAGTTTACTAGAATAACTAGCAAACCCGACAAATACCTTGACAAATACCTTGTACATGTAAACCCACAGTACTTGGCAATAAAGGTGATTCTGATTGTTGAGGCACATCAGCATCTAACACATATGAGAGATGCCTTTGAAATGTACAGAAAATTTTAGAAATGGATGTGTGTAACTAGCCTAAAAGTTGTAACATGCTGTTTACTATTCCCTCCCACAGATTTACAATATGTTGGTGGAAACGGGGGAGCTTGATAACACCTACATGATTTACATGTCTGATCATGGCTATCACATTGGCCAGTTTGGCTTGGTGAAGGGCAAATCAATGCCATATGATTTTGACATTCGAATCCCCTTCTACCTCAGAGGGCCGAATGTGGAGGCAGGTGGCATGTGAGTCAAAGACATTAAGCTCACAACTTTACTGAAAAATGCTAAAAATAACACAATATTGATTCTAAGTTTGTGATCTCCTGCAGTAATCCTCACATAGTCCTGAATGTTGACCTAGCCCCTACCTTGCTGGACATGGCCGGAGTGGATATTCCACTGGAGATGGATGGCAAGTCCATCCTCAAGCTGTTGGAAACAGAACAACCTGTCAACAGGTGCTAAAATCCACCAAAATAAACATTTCATGCTTACAATAAAAAAACAGCCTTTTTCCTCATTATATTCTTCCAGTTTTACCAGGTTTCATTACAAGAAGGTGAAAGTGTGGAGGGATTCATTCCTTGTAGAGAGGGGGTGAGTACATTTGATCAGGCCAGATGAACCCATGCATTTTTAATTGAACTCCGTATCACAAACTCTTACACTGTATCACTCTGAAAAAGATTTGTAACCCCAGAAATTGATTAGACACGACTCCATTAGAGAGGCACCAGATGGCACACTGACATCGGACACATCTACAAATTTTGAATAGGGGCTGTATCTAATTCTTTGCTGTTTTTGAATGGCGACCTGATGTGATCTCTTTCCGATCTACAGGAAGCCTCTGCATAAGCTAGCAGATGGCAAAGAGGTGGAACAAAATTCGCTGCCAAAGTTTCAGCGGGTCAGAGACCTGTGTCAAAGAGCTGAGTACCAGACTCCCTGTGAGCAACCAGGGCAGGTAAATATTCCCTTTCAATTACCATGGCATATCCCCTTGATTATTTCCAGTGATTGCCATCTGTCTAGTGCTTTCTAAGTAACCACTCCTCCTCTGTGCAGAAGTGGCAGTGTATTGAGGATTCCACTGGTATGCCGAGGCTGTATAAGTGTAAAGGGATGGCGGGTCTCTATGCACCTCGTGCTCTGGGCCTGATGGCTGCCAGCAGGGGAGAGATCAACAGAGCTCATTCCACATCAGACCAATGTGATTGTGAACCCAAGATGCCTCTCAAGAGGAAGAAGGCACTCACCAAAAAGAGTGCGTTACAGAATAGTTTTTTTTTTTTTTTTTAATGGACAGGACTAATAATAGTGTATGCCACAGCATTGTAGGCAGCACTTTGACATATAGCACAGCTGTTGAGTTGAAGTCCTGGCTCAAGGTCCTTTGCTGATCTTCTCCCTGTTATTTCCTGTCTTGTCTAATCAGTTATAAATATTTGAATCACAATTTTAAATTATTAATATTAATGGGGTTAGTTCCAAGGAGGCTTGGAAAAAGCTGTTTGTTAGCGTTCCCACTCATGAGGCAGTTACAATGTTTGGAACTCTTTGGAAGTGTGAAGTTTAAAATTTGCGGGAAAAAAGGTATTTTAAGGTATTAAGTACCCCCCAAAATGGAACTTGGAAACATCTACTATAATATAATGAAATATTTCAGATATATGTATGTAGCAAAATTATTTATAGCAAAAATAAAAGAAAACCTGGCTAGTTTTAAATGGCAGCCAATGAAGAAACATGCTTTTTGCAGCTAGAGTGGCATCAAAAAGGGCTAACCAATTATGCTCATCAAAACCATATCCAACATTTAAATTTTGACACAAATTGCCCACCTTGCCCATGTCATACCAAATCTGCATTATTTTCTTATTCTTGGAACAAAAACGAGATAGTTTGCAGAATGCAGATATATATATATATATATATATATATATATATATATATTTATACTGTCAAACTCCAAATAGGACAAAAATATACCAGTTCCTTTCATTTTTAGGAATCGCGTTTATATAAAAGATCAAATTAGACCATGTCGTAGATAAAATGTAGTTTAAACAATAATATACCTGTATCTGTAACAAAGTCCATATACAATATTCCAGAGTTGAAGACCAAGAAGAGTTTGCCACGGAATCGTTGGGCCCGCTCTGTCACGTATCACTTGGACTCAGATGTGTTCACTCTGGACCTGGAGAAGGGCTACCAGCCCCTCAATCTGAACACCAGCCTTATGCTAGGCAGAAAGCAGGCAGTGTATGGAGAGAATGAAGAATACAGCGGAATGGGACCCGCAGACAACAACTTCAACACCCTCACGCCACCTGCTGCTCTTAAAGTCACCTACAGGTTCATTACAGACACTCAGTTACTGTGGATGATAACAGTTGAAAAACTATGAACAAATCTGTGGTTTCTATTATGTAAAGCTTTTCTTTTTTGTTCAGATGCTCCATTCTGATGAATGACACAGTCAGGTGTGATGGTGGATTATATAAATCTCTACAAGCATGGAAAGATCACAAACTACACATTGAGCATGAGGTAAGATCATGGTTACATTGTTCTAATACACCCTGAATAAAAACAAAACAAAATAATGCTTAAATTTACCACCTTCCCAACTAACATGAACGTTCAGACAAAGTTTCCTCAAAGTTATGATCAAATGTTCATTCAGTAACATAGAAAGTTATCCATTAATTTTCTCAAAACAGCACAAAAAATATTTCTTTACATTGAAACATTTAAGTTCGTCTAACTTTTTTTTAAAAGTTCCCACTTGTTTCAGAATTTTTCAGAGAACATTCAAAAGTAACGCTCCCATAATGTTTACGAACTTATAAAACGGAATGTTCCCTTAACATTTGTATAACCAAGAAAAAAACGGTATTTTTAAAACGTTAAAAACTGGACATTTTGAAGATTCAGAAAACAATATTTTCCATAACTTAACAAAACCTTCTTACAAAATATTTTAGTTAGCTGGGTTATGTTTTACTTTTAACCTCTTTTTGCTCTTTATGTAGATTGAGACTTTGCAGACCAAAATAAAAAACCTCAGAGAGGTCAAAGGGCATCTAAAGCAGGTTCGACCAAAAGAGTGTGAATGCAACCAAAACACGTAAGCTTTTCATACTTTCATTAACTGCTTAATGTTGGCTTGATCTTTTTTTTCACACAATTGACATAATTATGTAATATTTGCTTTAAAGGTATCAGTACAACAATAGAGCACTGTTCAAACTCAAATCAGGGCGCATACATTCTGTCAAGTAAGTTTTCATTCATCATCTGTCATTAACTTCAAGAAAAGGCAGAAGGATTTGATTTGATTTGAGATCTTTATTTTGAACATGTAAATAATAATAAATAAAAATATAGATATTAATCAATGAAACAAGGAATATCAATTAAAAGAAACAAAACAAAAACAAACAAAAAAACAAAAACAAAAAAACAACCCTCTATTTACATGTGCAAAAAGGAGTAGGAAGAAGTAAAACTTATGTACTCCTACCCCCCTATACCATATTTAAACAAATACCTAAAAAAATAAATAAAAAAGAAATAATTAACATTAGGATAATGCCTAATGTTGAAATCTAACGAACATCCTTAGACAGTTAAAGAAATCTATTCTTTTAATCTAAGTGGAATGACCTCCAAAGATAAGAAACAGTGGCTGATGAAAGAACAGAAACGCAGGAAGAAGCTGAGGAAGCTCCTGAAGCGCCTCCGTAATAATGACACTTGCAGCATGCCTGGCCTCACCTGCTTCACACATGACAACCAACACTGGCAGACCGCCCCCTTCTGGACAAGTACCGTATAGCACATCACTCCAGTTGTTTTATGCCACAAAACATTGACATAATAGTTAAATAATTTCTCTTAAATTGTTTTTGTGTTGTCAGTGGGGACGTTTTGTGCTTGCACGAGTGCCAACAATAACACCTACTGGTGTCTGAGGACTATCAATGAGACGCACAACTTCCTATTTTGTGAGTTTGCCACTGGCTTCCTGGAGTATTTTGATCTTAACAGAGATCCTTATCAGGTAGATCTTTATCTTTTTATCTCTTTTGCCATTTTTGATAATTTAATAAGATTTGTCATGTAGTCATGGGAACCCCCATAATTTCCACTGCAGCTGATAAATGGCGTGAGCACGCTCGATCGTGATGCGGTGAATCACATGCACCAGGAGCTCATGAAACTGCGCAGCTGCAAAGGTCACAAAGAGTGCAATCAGGAGACAGGTGAGTCATGCCACGTGTTTGAGGAAAATCTTTGCTTTGATGTTGCATTTCAACATAATACCAACAAATATACAATTTATAACCAAGTGACTCATATCTCTCACAGGTGGTAAAGAAAGAAACTCTTTGTATGATTATAGGTATGGCTTCATTCTTATGTTTTATGGCTGATTAAAAAATAATATTATTAATATGTTTATATCTTCTATGTGTTCTGTATATATTTGAGATAGAAATCTTTTGTAACATTATTAATGTTATCTTTTGATCAATTAAATCTTTTGTAGCATTAAAAATGTTATCTTTTGATCAATTAATGTCTGCTGAAAAATATTATATTAAAAGAATCCTGAAAAAAATGTATCACGGTTCCCACAAAAATATTAAGCAGCACAACCGTTTTCTACATTGATAATAACAGGAAATCTTTAGATCATTAGAATGATTTCTGAAGGATCATGTGAGGAATAGAGTAATGATGCTGAAAATTCAGCTTTGCAATCATTTGAATTTGAATCTTATAAAAAAATAAAAAATAACATTTATTTTAAATGATAACAATTATTAGTTATAATAATAAATAATAATTATAATTAATAAATAATAATTCCTAATAGTATTTTATTTTTTTATTTTTTTTATCATGAGACTTCAAAGAATTATTATATAGCCTACTCTTTACTATCTATTAATTAGTTATAAAGTTAGTTATAAAGGCTGTAACAGATCTGGATCTTGGGAAATAAATGTCCTGTGTTTGTGTGTGTGTGTGTTTTACAACATAAACATGGTTTATGAGGACACCTCCTGTGTCCTACAATATACAGTTTGAACAGTATAAAAACCATTATGCTTATGGAGAGGATGGTAAAACAATAAATACAATAAAAAAGTGTTTTTTTAGGGTTGTGTTTAGGGGTAGGGAGAGTTAGGAGATGGAAGTTTGCACAATATAAAAGATATTTTCTATGGAAAGTCCCCATAAAAAATGAAAACCCAACTTGTGTGTGTGTTCTCCACATGCTTCAGGCCGCTTCATCGTCGAAAGAGGCCAAAAGTGAAGAAACCATCCTCCAAATCAATGTGAGTTTGTTGTACACACCATCTGCTTAATATAATTCAGCCAGCCAGTTATCAGCACTAATCCTCAATAGTCCTCCTCCCTCTGTCATACAGTGTGTTGCATGCTGTCCCTCACTGCATGAGCAGCTTTTCAATTCTCCAGACATTCCTTTAGATGCACACGTGACGACAAGAGTCCTTCATTACTGATAAGAAAAAGTGTGTTAACAAAGTACAGAGCGGTGCAGCCCCACTGCCATAATTACACTTTGTCCTCGTTTTGTACATGACTTTCTTTTGTCTTTATGCTGTTCTTACTTTGCTCAAACCTAGACTCCTGTTATCAGAACTAAGATTTTTTTTATTGCCCGTTTACACAGGGGTCAAATTTGGGAAGGATGGGTAGGTTAGTTTATCACTACTATCCACTGTGAAGGATGCACAGAGGTGAGGAATGTGGACTGATGAACTCCTGACCCGAGGACAGCAAGTGAACTCTGCAAACGTCCAGCCATTATGAAGTGTGGATTCGGAGAGGGTCATATCAGTGTGGCCATCTCATTTTCTCTCTCAATGCATTTTTCTATTTACAGTTTTTGATTCACTACATTTTTGGGAACTTTTTAATGAAAGACTTCTTCCATGGAAACTTTTTACCATAAGGGACTTTGATGGATTTTTTTTTTTTTTTTTTTTTTTTTTTTTAATGAGCCAATATCTATCCAACATGGCACCTAACATTTCGTGGCTAAGATCAGTCACGTTCACTGTTCTCATAAGACAAGAAAACTCACATGACTCATCATTGAGATATAAACTTGTCATCTATAAACACACTACTCCTTTATTATTCCTGTAAGACTGTGATGTGGGACTCTGGTACTGTGTTCAATAGAGGGCCGACATGCTCTGACTTCGTTGCTGCTGTGGATATTGTAATATTACTCTCAAACTGAAAATCCCAAGGAAACGTCATGATACTTTACACATGTTGTGCTATATAATAATAATGTCACCAACTTATGTGATTCCGTTCATGAAAATGTTGCTTTTTGAAACATGGTGCTACTGTAAGTTAACACTTGGAACTGAATGCTGCATAATATGTATTTGAATGTATGTGCAATTAATGTAAATATTAGTAGCCTATATTTTTACCAGACTGAATATATGGGAGTTTCTCTTCGTGAATGTTCTGAAAAGAGAGCACCCTCAGTCTAACAAATGTGTTATGTTTATCTGAATGCACTTATGAATATAACATACTAAACAGTGTTGGAGTAATGATTTGTTATAATAGTTAAATTCAAATATATGTGTAGGTGTCATCCCAAACCAATTCATTCCCTTTTTGCTGTTTTCCATTGGCTTGAAATGTGGAAAGCAATGAAGGTATTGTAGTTGGTGAATAAAGTGTTAAATACCCAGGTTTACGGCTTTTTCCTATTCCCCATATATATATATATATGTTTTAGAAAGAAACTACTGCTAAACTAAACCCAGTTTAAATCTAATGTACTGGTCTTTGCTGGTCTCTCATGTTTGTCTGTTAACTGGTTTTGTTTGCAGGGGTTTTGGGCACTTTTAAGCTCAGTAGACTGAGACCATCCGAAGACTTTATCCAAACTGGGAGACCATTTAAACCAGTCTAGTTTTTTTTTTGTGCCTTTTATGAATATTCTACATTTTTATGTTTTACTTACAAAAGATATGTATGTGGGTCCAGTTGTCTCATCTTGTTTTTGAAACCTAAATCTAAGCTGGTTTGCTGGTCTTGGTTGTTTTCCCTGCATGGTGTTGGTTTCGGTGGTTTTAGAGTGGTTTGTGTTCACCTACAGTAGGCCATGTAGCTGATCATCTACATCAGCTGAACCCCATTTGAGCTAGGATGGGATACCATTTAAAAAAAAACTAAAACCAGGCTTTGAGACCAGATAGAGCAGCCTTAAGCTAAACTATTCTACATTTATGGTGCTTTTTCAGAAGGATATCATAACTGAGAGACATTTTGTGCTCCGTTGCGTTGCCTTATTCGCCAGCAGGTGGCGCTTTCTGAATAATCCTAGATTCTGTAAATCCCTTCAGGCAATCAAATATATGAATCCAACTCCACCTGAACTTGCACCTGTCTTGCGCTATAAACCAATACAAAAACTCTCCACCACATGTAGTTTGTTTTACTAAACTTTTTGGGCGTCACATTTACTCAGTGTCAGCCAGGTAAACTGGAGTTTCAGTATCTCTGTGTAGGGGGTGGAGAGAGAGTTCATGGAGACACCCCCCAGCCACCCAGACCAGCTCACACGCATGCAGCCAGCACAGGCGCGCGAGCATTCAGTACTGTGTGAACATATCACGAAGCCCTCGCGCTGGACGTCCGACAGACCGAGGAGATAAAGTTTTACCGTCTTTACGCTATCCTTTTATACTTTTTTGTGGTTTAACCGTACAATGTGAGAAGAAATGGCTGGGAAAAAGTAAGTTTGAGTCTTTCTTTTGGAAAATTAACCAAGTTTTGACGAGAAGTTAGCGCGGTGTCTCTCTTGTACGTTAGCCCCTCAACTAACGTTAGTTTGAGATCTGTACATTAACTATTATTCACCATGAAACTATAAATATTGCTCAATTTGCTTAAGTTGTCGGCTATAAATTAGTATGAAGAGAAATATTGAGATTGTGTGAATGAAGAGACGATTTTCCCACGACTCACGAGGAGTCGGTCAATGTGATGTGTTTTTCAGTTTGCTGCTGTCGTTAGTTCAGTCGTGTCATTAAATCAGCATCACTGGCGGAGGCCAACTGTTTCGGCCATATGTATGAACTGCTTTGATTTGAACCGACTTCTCTATAAACACAGATTATTGGCTAATTTAGTGTTCCTCCTACTGTAATCTTGAGACATGGAACAAAACCGGTTTCACAAATTTACCCGCCGTTCTTAAGTAGTGCTAATCAGAGATGATTAGTAGTAGCAGCTAGTTGGCTGCCTCTTTTTTAATGTTTTACAACCGTGTCCACTGTGTTTGGTCTCCACATATTTATTAAAATTAATAAATAAATAAAATCAGATAGTATCAGTGTCATAGGCTATCTTTTTCCGAAAGAGCTTTCCATATTTCACTCCAACATCACAATATCTTATAAGAAGTATGTTTAGTATACAATTTAACTGTGCTTATATATTGTTTTCTGTCACAATCGTGATATTTACACTCATACAAATGATACAGATTATTTTTAATTATCTAATTTCTCTAAGACTTTAATTTCCCACCTAATTTTAAGACTGTCCTATTATTAGCAGAAGCACTCTAACTTACTACAGGAAAAATTATTTGTGCATTTACCATATACCAAATGATGGTTTGGTGACAATTCAATAGATAGAGCTTTTTATAATAAACATGTATGTAAGGCATAATGACACATTCTTTTTTTGTTGTTGTTGTTGTCTTTTTAAGTCTGACAAATGCACATTTTGAGAGAAAATGGAAGAACATGCTGAATCACAATAATTCCTTGATATGTAAACTATATACTTAGTTTTTAGATATTTTGTTCCAGTATTCAAGAATCAGTCTTGTATCAGATATTGAATGTGGTCTAATTCCTGAATATCGGCTGATGGTTACAGGAAACCACCAGAACCCTCTTTTGATATCCCACAATACCTTCTGTCGCCTTTACTGTGGTTAGAAGCATTGAAGTCACATAATGTGAGCTGTGGATGCATGTTGCTTTAGCTGGTGCTGCACTGCCGGAATAACACAGAGCATCTGTTTAGTGCAGGGTTACAGATGTACAAATTAATTAAATTCATTAAATTAAAATGTAGTCTTTTTCCACCCTGAGTGTGATTATGACACAGATGCTGAAGTGTAAATAGATGAAAAGAGGTGGTTGAAAGACTTCTGTGAGTGTGCACCGTTTGATGTAACACTTTGATCAGCCGTTGTATTGATGGCTCTCTGTTCCTCTCTCCGAGTTCCCGGTTCAGAAGCTGAGCAGGGGCATGACATTGGACACTTAACGCTTTTAACATTGCCATGTCTCTATGAAGCTCAAGTTTGATGCTTGTTTTAAAATTCTTCAGATGTGTTCTAGTTTTGCACCATTTTGAAGAAACTCCTAATATGATAAGACCACTGACTGAAGTTAATGGACACTATTATGGTCTGTTCCAGCTAGTGAGTGTAAATGTATGTTTTGACAGCCTGAGCTTTATCTTTGATCCAGAATGAGATCTTACAATAGGATGTTTTCCCCTGTTTGCATATCTGGTACACAATAGTGTGCAGACAAAGGGAGGACGTAGCATTGTGACAGCAGTTTAGCACCAGTGTTTAACAAGACCTTTGAGCTCAATGTGAAAAGCACCCATCTCCAGTGGTCAGCCTGAGGCCATGTCTCACACGCCAATAAGTTGCTTTTCTATTCCAGGTTTGTTTTTTGTCAAGATTAGGATTTCTGTAATGCATCTAAATTAAATGAGCAATTTTCCATATCTTTTCAAAAATGACTAGTCATCAAGTTGGTATATGGGAATTCAACCATTATCTAAATAGATCTTATGGATCTTATTGTGAACTGTTCATCTATGGATTTTTTTTTTATAAAGCTCAATTTTTGGAAACAGCTTACATTTCTTTGTTGATTAAACCCTGGTCCTTTCTTATAATTTTGCAAGTTTGCATTCAGGTCTCACATAGACGTCCGTCACAGAATGTTACGTTGTGACTTTACCGACTAGTTAAGTAATTGGTTTTAAACGCTGTGTTTCTTAAGACACATTTTTATTTATTTATTTGATCCAAAAACTGATTTACTCACCCTTGCAAGACTTTCGTTCATCTTTCGAACACAAATGAAGATATTTTTAATAAAATCTGAGCCAGTTCTGCACTCTCAATTGACTGTCTTGTGTCTACTCTACGCAACTACAACTTTGACGTTTCAAAAAGTTCATTAAGAGATCTTAAAACAAATCCATTCACATTGTAAACATTCAATGCACACACTGTGGATTTTATGGGCCAACATAACTGAGCCAACAAATAACAGTTGGACATTATTTTATATCACTGCATTATTTGATCATAGCCATGTGAAACACTTTTATATTAGTGTTAGTTTTTCTGGTATATAATTAGTGTTTTCTGGTATATTTAATTCCCATATTTGTTCAGGATGGGGCATTTATAATGCAGTGATTGACTCAACCTTGTCAGTTTGTACTGTTAATATGCTAATCTTCTCCAAAACTTGAAAGCATTATTTTTATCCTGTCCTTACCTACTCCCCACTAAGCTCTGAAACAAACATTAAAGGATTAGTTCACTCCAGAATTAACATTTCCTTATAATTTACTCACCCCCATGTCATCCAAGATGTTCATGTCTTTCTTTTCTTCAGTCGAAAAGATATTATGGTTTTTAAGGAACACATTCCAGGATTTTTCCCAATAATGGACTTCAACGGGGACCAACGGTTCTAAATTGCAGTTTCAATGCAGCTTCAAAGGGCTCTACACGATCCCATCCGAGGAATAAAGGTCTTATCCAGCAAAACCATCTGTCATTTTCTAATTTAAAAAAAATGTATATACTTTTTTAACCACAAATGCTTGTCTTACACTAAATCTGCAGTGTGTCCATGACTACACATTATTTAGTCCAGTTGGTGGTCATCTGTGATGTAGGCGGAAGTACCGAACCAGTGTTTTCCGCAATAACCTTAATTTCTTTTCGACTGACGAAAGAAAGACTTGAACATCTTGGATGACATGGGTGTGAGTAAATTATCAGGAAATTTTAATTCTGGAGTGAACTAATCCTTTCACATCTGGGCATTCAGGGCTCCCAATTCCCATCTCCTTAGACCTCGCTTTGACAACTTCGTCCTTTGAGGTGGTTAGGTGACCTTTGACCCTGCTCCCACCCAGTCACTCAGCCTGACCTGAGTGGAAATTAGATGCGTTGAAATTGATACTTTTAAACACTAAAAGTAAGACTTTAACTTGTTGCCTGTCTGACCGAATACGCCATGATAAAATCATCATGTTCAGCACGGAAGATCGGCTCAGGGAACAGTTAATCTTTTTATCTGGCTAAATCTTTACAGTTGTTTCTGTATTTCAAAATGAGATGTTCATTCGAAAGAAGTATTAATACAGACGCTGACAGCTGGTTGTAGACAAGCGAATTAGTATTTGAGCACACATCTATTCTGCTACTTCTGTGTGTCTTCTTAAACATGCCTCTCACACATGTCCGTTCACGTCTCACTGTTGCTGTCACCGTGCCCGTTTGTCCCGAATAAGGCCTTTGGGGTTGTGGGTGTGCAAACAGTGGGCTTGTCAGATTTGTCCTCTCTAGAAAGAAGATTTATTGTTTTGCTAACACAGTTGCTGTTTGGCAGTTACAGACTTCCCGCCCAGAGTAGAAATTTCCGGCAGCACTGTCCGTTGAGACAGGAAGTAGTTCAGCAGCAGTGCGGACAAAAACAGCCGTATAACACATACAGGCAGGCGGTGCATCATCCCAAAGAGGTCAACTTTTCTTGCTTTATATAGATAGAATTCTCGGAAGGGGGTTGTAGTTCAGCATTTCAGACCCCTTATCCTTACTTACCCCAAAGCCACACACCCCCGCTGAGGCACGACTCGTGTTCTGATTGGCCACCACTCCTGTGAGAGCTTTAATTGTAAAGGGGGTTGTTCCAAATGAATAGAGGCTGATGGTTGTGCTAACAATGCTCTCCATTGTCATGACCCCATTATCCATTAGTAATGGGTGGAATTCTCACATATTGTCATGCATATGATACTGACTTACTACAATTTGGCTAGACATTTGGATGCATTCCTTCATTGAACCAAAACACTTAAATACTATCTGCTTTAGTTGTCATCATCTCAGGAAAAGCAAGAGACATTTGCCACATTCTGTTTGCAGATTTTGTGGTGATTTAAAAAATCACAAACATTTCTTGTTTTCTAATAAAAAATATCTTATATATATATAAATATACAAATTATTTTTCTCTTTTTTGCTGGCTTTCAGCCATCTATCTGAATGCTTTCCTGTAACCAATCTGTTAACACGCGGCCAGCTATCAGTACTGACACGACATTACCCACAAAGATAAATGAAGCCAGCATTGGTCTTGATCCGTAAAGCCAGGCAGAATAAAAGTAAAATGGACTTGAGCAGCTGTACTATGACCTCTGCCGATGGAGGCCTGATCCACTCTAGTCATTTGGCCTCTTCAAAATGAGCAAAAGCAACCTGCACAGGGCTTCAGAAAAACAAAAATTAAAAATAAATGAATGAGCCAAATTTGACTTCTGTAAGAAAATAAATAGGTGGTAAAGTATTTTTGTAAGTGCCACGTAAGAGTAAACCTATGTTTTTAACAACCTATGATCTAACCCTGCGTTCATTCTCAAGGTGTTTAGTTAGTACCATGAATGAAGCATTTGCATGAAGCAGGGAAGGGACAGAAGAACTCCACCCATTTTCATCCATCTATTTTCATTCAAATGTGTATGTCCAGCTTTTAGTATCACTGGAATGAGTGACCTCACTTCACAGAACTAAATAATTCCTCTGACAGGTGCAGCAGTTTGTATTTTTTGTTTGAATGAAGTGTGTTCACTGTTCACTCTTCTCTATTTAGGGGCAGGGCAGTGTCCTTCCTTGTGTATTCTGTTCGTGGAACTATGCCTGTTTGCTTTTGTGTGTACTCAGCTGACACTCTGTGCATTTGTGTTTGAGAGTGACACAGCATGTTTTCTGTACTCAAATGCAACAAAAATGCAAGTTAAATTAGTTGTAGGGCATATATGGTTGAAAATGTTTTTGAGATGTAAATACTGACTTAGAAGAACAATTGATTTGTTTTAGTATAACTAAGTACTTTATTTTTTTTCACACCTTCAGGTAATTACGTAATCTCGAGTCCCACCTATCGAACAATTTGCATGCTGTTCCACAATATTGAATGGCATTACGTCACCTGAACCCTCTTTCACCTGTTATTCCAACCTCCTTTCACCTTTTATTCCAAGGATATTCCTTTTTTGTTTGTATATAATCCCTGAGAGGAACACAGTTTATTTTGAGATAAAGTGGCTTTTTTAGCACTATAAGCTAGCTAGCCAGAGTATACTAATAAGTTGTCTAAGTCAAATTCAGATTCTGTTTTTAAACTTGCTGGCTTTGTGTGGCAAATGTTTCTCAAGTTTTAAACTCAGAATAATATGTTATTTTTTGTGTGGAGTTCAGCTTTTTGTGGAGTAAATGGCAGCTAAGAGACTTTGGCACAGAGAATTATTGTTAAATTTGTTGCATTTTTTTCCATTCTTTCAGAATGGTCTTGGGTAATCTAAAACTGAAACACCTAAGGTGGAATTTCAAAATTGCACTCTCAAAAAAAAAAGCACTGAATAAAAAAGGCATTTGGCCTCATTTTGGAACAATGGATTTAGTCCAATATGTCATTGTTTTTTCAGTGCTTGGAGACCAGCCATTGATTGTATAGCTATTTTTAAATGGTGCAGATTCCTAGGCTTCAAGAATATGAAAATTATTTCATTGTTTTAGATATGAGGAAATGATTGGATTTATTATTAGACACTTTCTAAAAATATAATTTTTGTTATACAGAGCTAGACTCAAGAAAAGGGGGAATGTCTTAGTATGATGCATGCATTCTTGTATGCTGCCTGCTTTTGGTGTCATTATTCTATTTAAACTGATATATTTCCAGTGCCCGAGAAGCACAACTAGCAGAGAATAGCCTTAGCAGAACCAGGAGGGGATAAAGGCACAGTGTGCCTTAAAAAGATATGATATAGGCTACTACATTTATTACAGACAGGAAGGTAACAGGATACTTGTGAAAAAGTCACATTGAAAAGTTTCACTTCATTCAAAAATCACACTGGTTTTTGAATAGCACGCATGGGCGTGATCAAATTAAAAGATAATGAGCTGAAATGAGAATAACTGACATCTCTCTCTTTTCATATAGATTACATAAACAGAGAATATTTGTTTTTGTTATGAATTAGACCAGGGTTCCCCTAACTTAGTCTTGGAGGGCCACTGTCCCTGCAGAGTTTGGCTCCAACCTTGAATCAAACACACCTGAGCAAGCTATTTAAGGTCTTCAGGATCAGTAGAAACTCACAGGTAGGTGTGTTTGATTCTTTTTTTTTTTTTTTTCATATTTCTTAAGTCTGTATGACCAAAAATGCCGGAGTATTGCAAGTCTATTTTGCTGCTATGTGAAAAAAATCAAGCAAAACGCGTGGCACGTTTGCCGACCCCAGAGGGTTAAAGGATTTTTCTCTCAAAGAGGAGTTTTCTCTATGGTTGTCAACAAAACTCTCAAAGCTTTACTAATGTGCTTGCCTATTTACCCAGGAGATACCCCAATGAGCAAATGCCACTGTGATTTTTACAGTGGTCTTGGTGGTCAACCTAAATACCTCATGCGTTCTCATGCAACTTTTCACATTATTTCCTTTTTATTTTTTCACATGTACACTAATCTGTTTTCTTGATAGTATAATGGCAAACATTTGAACTTGATGAGGAGGAATTTAGTCATAAGGATTCTGTTGCAGAGACTGCATGCCTTTCTTGAGGCTGCTTGAACAAGTGACAAAAAGGTGTGGGTGGAGTTCAGCACACAAAAGGGCTCCAGTTTAACTGCTCTTCAATTACACAGCTTCCACCCATAAAGCTCTTGATCTAGTAGCGAGAAACAGTTTGTGCAGAATACACTCTATAGGACAGGATTCTTTATGAGCATCATTAATTTATTCAAACTGACAAATGTGCACACACACTTGCACATGCATTGACATAAAATCAGTGCTTTTCCTTATGTTAGTTGCTGTGTCTCTGGCAAAGCTCAAATATTTAACGCTGTTAATGAAGGTAAAATGAGCTGATTGGTATGTCGGCGACAGATGGTGCCCCAGTATGTCTTTGCTGAGTTTGTTGTTTTGGGTTGTGTTTCCCAGCTTACCTAGCACCAGCTGTATATTAGTCTCTCTTGGCCTCTGTATACCTACATTTGTTTTTATTCAGATGCAATTGTATATTAACAGATTTGGTATTTGCTTTTTTTCTTAAATGTAAGGAGTAGAACAATAAAGACAGTTGGACTTGGACTACTTATGTTACATTTCAAGCACCTTTGAACAGGTGGGCTGACTATTTCTGATCCTGAGCCACAGCTTGGGTTGAAGCCCAGGGAACAAATGGACATATGGACGTGACAACACACAAACACACTGTTCTCTGTCCAACCAGTGGTATAGAGGGCATGTGGCAGGAGAGAAGAAGCACACTTGTAGTGGCACAGAAGCTAGCTTGACATGCCTCACTGGAGCATCATCAGACCATTCTAAACAGCTGAAGAAGAATCAAAAGGGTAATTTACAGTAGCTGTGTCTACATGTCTAGACATCTGAGTGTTCATATCATCTTGCGTTTTATTCTAGTATGTAAGTGTTTGTTTATTTCACGATTGTTTAAACCACATGAGATGAATATCAGTAGTTTGACTCTCTCGGAATGAGTCATATTGAGCCCTTCACTGGTTTGGGTGGCCTAAAGAAGGAATCCCGCTGCCTGTGAGCGATAGTCTGAGCTGCCACATCATGGCTTAAATTAGCACACTTAAGATTCTCTGCATTAGGAAACTAGATCAAAAGAAACATAATAGGTTATCATGACCCAAATAAGCTGCATTAAATTTTTGTTGTTGTTTAGGGCTCCATCCGATGCCACTTTCCCCATTCATCATCCCAGACGGAGGTGAAAAGTTTTGACTTGAGTTTGAGTCATATTGTAAAATGTAGTAGTACCTTTATTTGGGTTCAGAATTGTATTTGTTGGCTTTAAAGTCGCAATTTTACGGAAGTAGCTACAGATTGTTTCTTGCATATTGTGACATTGAACATCTGAGTGGTTCTATGCGTCAGGTGTCGATAGTAAGCACCACATTTAAAAAAAAAATAATTTAATCGGCCATTATAAATGCCGATACCAATAGTTAGGAAAATGCCTAATATCGGCCGATAATATCGGCCCGCCGATATATCAGTCGGGCTCTAGTTCTTACTGCTGAAATGCAGCCGAACCTTGGAATGTTTTGTCTTTGGCATCTTCATTAATCCCCTCGCTATTAGCAGACGTTCCGGGAGTCTCCCGCATATTGATAACGGCTCCCTGATGCCCGCATATTAGTTAAAATCTCTCGGAATCTAGAGCGAGCGAGCAAGAGCGTGCATGCGAGACAGAACAGACTGTGCTCTAAACCGTATAGTGCGCACACGGCGGAGAGGGAGAGAGTGAGAGACTTTGCGTGTGTGTGCCTTATGACACAGAGACTCACGCACCGAAATCAGCCACCGAAATTTTCGTTCTTATTCGGTCTGTTTCCTACTGTTTACGTCGGAACTGGTTCCCTATTGGCACCGCGTTTCGGTACCCAACCCTATTGAGATTGTATAATTAAGTTCACTTGAGTAAAGACAATAGGCTACTATTCAGATATTTTATGTGGGGAAGGGGAATTGGTTTGTTAAACTATGAATGTGAAACCATAGTAAAAACAATTTTTGTTGATTGACGCCAATCGGACGTTCATGTTTTTACGTCTATTTGAAAGTTAGGCTAAAAAACACGTTGCATTCTATACAGCCTGATTATGTCATTTAAGTGACATAGCCTGCCTCCAGTTTTCCTCAACTTGACTAATTAAGAGGCGATATTTGAGCGGCATATCATCAAAATGTTCGTAAAACGAAAACTCTGGCGGGCACCATTTTTTTCTAGCGGAAACTCTGGTCTGCACATGTGATTCCAAGATGATTGCGTTGTCTTTAGTCTCTCCCTTTCTTTCCAATCCTGTCATCTATAAATATTTTAGCAGTCACATGACACACTAAGATGACTTAGAGAGCTTTTTAGACAAGTACACCTGTGACCAGATAGGTGAGCAGACTTGTCTCGCAGTGTGTGCATGTCTGTATGGGAATATACGTGAATGCTTTCCAGCTCACAACTTTGTTTCCTCGTCCGTGGCTGTATCTCCTGATAGGATTATGGATGTGCTGAGATGGCGTTTCTGTGCATGCACTCTCACACATGGTGACTCTCTCTTGCTTTGGCCTAATTCCCTTGATAACAGATCCGTCAGATTACACTTTAAGAGATTGATGAAGCGCAGCCTCTAATTGTGCCATTTTGAGTTGATTTTGATTTTAATTTACTAGGATTCCAATATACCAACTTTTGTTTGTAAAACAATAATGGTCAATATTATGACAATACATGTTTTTGTTGTTAGTATAATAAATATGATCAATTTAAATATGATTTGAATGGTGATAATGCTCTCTATTTTTGTCTTCTCAGCACTGATTGGGTGGAAATCCTGGAGCCTCGTTCACAAGAGCGCATGTACGTGAATCTGGCCACAGGAGAGTGTGGTTGGGACACTCCCACTGATGTGCCTGTCCGCCAGGCTGATGGTAACCAGTGGTGGGAGCTATTTGACCCCCAGAGCAGCAGGTTCTACTACTACAACTCTGCCGGCCGGATCACCGTGTGGCACAGGCCGCAGGGTGCAGATATTGTCCCTCTGTCTCAGCTCCAGGCCATGAAACGCAACACGGCATCTGAGCGCAAGACTGATGGGGGTACTAAAGAAAGGAAACATAGTAATCAGTCCATAGGGAGTCAAGATAGATGCACCCCTCTACCACCCATGGAGCCCTACACTAAAGAGCCAGAATGTGCCGACAAAGCGCCTAAACAACAAGAAATGGACAACAGACAGAAGCCAGACACCCATGGCGCGGACAGCAGCAAAGACTCTCTCAGGTAGGCCCCTGGGCTTTTTCTGCATGTTATCTTGAGTCTAGTCATTATAGTTCCTTAGAAAATACTGTCTGTAACCAGAGACCAATTCTTTTCGACTGCTGGAATATCACTCTCATTTTCCCTGACTTTAAAGGCACATTCTGGGTTCAGTACAAGTTACACTCAACTGGCAGCACCTGTGGCATAATGTTGTTTACCACAAAAAATGAATTTTGACTTGTCCCTCGTTTTCTTTGGAAAAAGCCAGAATTAAGGTTCTATTGAAGCACTTATGGGAAATGAATGGGGATTTTAAAATGAGATTTTAAAACGAATCTGAATTGAGCAGTTTAGTCCAAATTTTCTGAAGAGACACAATTGCTTTATTTGATGAACAGATTGAATTTAGGCTTTTATTTACATATAAAAATTGATCAGAAAACAAAAACTGATGTGTGAGTTGATGAACGTTTATATGTGAATATTTCATATTCATATCTTCAGTCATATTTTCAGTCTCTGCTGCCTCACGATATGATGACATGATTCATAATTCCATTCATATCCGAGAGTCACTTCATGAGCATTTTACCGTTTCATTTGAGAAAAACTATCGTCATATCATACACACACAGAAACTCAAAGGTCTTTGCGGCAACCTGTCAAAATAAAAGTTTGGTTTAACTTAAAGAAATTGACAGAATAATTATATTAAGCTACTGTACAATAGATTTAACTACGTCTCCATTAATTAAAAATACTACTAATAATAATGTGTGCATAGAAGGTTGCTTATTTTTCACTTGATTTTTTTTATAAGCAATAATTCTCAATATCATCAATATTTCTAGCATGTAGCCTTCAATGCTTTCATTAATTTACTGTCATAAATAATAAAGTCATTGAATTGAATCTAAAATGTTCTTCAAATTGTTAAATAAATTGGAAAAATTGTTCAAAATGATTTTGCTGTGGTACTGAAATTGATGCAGAGAACCGTAAAATTTTAATTGGTATCGCTACCAACTACTGGAATTTTAGTACCGTGACATCCCTAGAATAAAGGTATAAATTAAATCTGTTTCTCTTCAGAACTATCCCTTTAAATAACTTTTTTGCAGTTGTTAGAGTTTTATTGTCATGGCGACAGAGCTAAGTTTACAGATTGGCCTCATTCACTTCCATTGGATCTTTCTCACTGTAAACCAAAAGGAGGCACAAGTGGAAATTTTGTTTTTGTTCAACACTATGCCACAAATGCTGTCGATTGAGCTTAACTTGTACTTGTTTTTGTTTGTCATGTACTCATAAGGAAGTAATTTAGATAAATTGCTGCCAAATGTGAAAAGTTGATATTTCAACTTTATGAGTTGAGTGCTTTATGAGAGTTTGCTTGTTTCTTGTCACCTTCATTACCAGATTCCAGTCTTGCCAGCTCTTTTTCACCTGGCACTGAGCTATGTCTCTGTTATTTCAGTGCCTTATGCTTTACCGAACTACAATACTTAGCCCATTCATTCTTTCCTAAAACAATCTCTGGGCCCCACCAGATGAAAGCTGCTGGGGTCGGGGCCCAGGGAGAGCCAAACCATTGTGGTTCGAACGTGACTGGACTTTCCCTTTTTCCCGCAAAAAAAAGCTCTCTTGAAGCCACGGTATACATTATCCAGCATATACAGCGGTTCTTTCTATTTCAGGGAAATGTTGTGCAGGGCCCTCGTTCTTTTAAATCCACCCATGGAAAAAGAGTTAATGGACTCCGATATCTTAACAGTTGGATCCCACTGAAACTTGGGAGGATTTTGAAATATTGTGGCTACATGTGGCCAGAGCTACTTGTTGAGTGGTGAGTGTTATGAAGAGCTGTCCTCTGTCTTCGCTTTAGACATGCATGACTGCTGTCTCTGGGAGGCCCAACATTTTTAACCTTTTTGTAAAACTAGAAGGGCAACAAATTTTTGACCTTTAGGTAAAACTAGATGAGCAACAAACCACTCTCCCACCGCCTGGCCCTCAATTCGTTTCTAACCTCACAAGCAACAGTATAGCTCTCTCAGGAACCCCACACGTCTAAGCCTCCTAACGGATGACTCACATTTTTCAAAGGTCATATGATGTACAAAACAATAGACAGCTGTGTGTGCGAGAGAATCAGAGATCATAGCTATAGTTTCATGAGTGCATTGTGCCTAATTTAGAAGTGTGATAATATCTTACTTGTTTTCAAATAACTTGTGGGTTGTGAGTAGGGCTGGGAGATATTTTAAATATTTATGATATACAGTACTGTTCAAAAGTTGCATTTTAAATTTATTAAAATTCAAAAAGTGTTATTTGAAATTAAAGCCTAATTTTTATTTCACATCACAATATATTTTTTACTGTAGTTTTGAGCAAATAAATGGATCCTTTGTGAGTCTAATTGTGAGTCCTTTGTTGAGAATATTGTGCCAATTTTAATGTTCTTTTTAATATGCCTTTTAAGTTTTTAATAGTGTCTTTGATTTTAAATTTCAGTATCAAAATCTTTAGATATTTCGCCCATAGAAAAAACTATTTTGTCTCTTACTGTCCCAGTTATGCTTATACCAGAATGAGGAAAAGGTTCTTTTGCTGAATTGCGGTATAATAATTATTGGTTTGTTGTGACATGTTCATTGTTATTGTTTCATACATCAAGGGGAAAGAGTCTCCAGTAACGATTTCATTTGTTTGTCTGTCTAAAAATAAAACCTAGGGAGTGGTCATAAAATATCAGCCTGACAATGATCTAAACAGCACCATCTGTGTTATCATATGGTGTGTTTGGGGACAATCAGCTTCCCCTGATTGATGAACAAAGTGCTATCTGGTAGTCATCACTCCCGCCCCTCCAGGACGCAGTCGTTGGTACGGGCAGGCAGAGCATGACCCTAGTCAGAGAATTTTGTAAACATGCTAACCAAATCCTTGTAAACAAACACTAATACGCCGCACACACATACAATATGATACTGTTTAAATGATGGATAGGTGGCAGGGGCGGGGGTGTTTTTGTGAAAGTTATTGAGTGTCGAGAAAAGGGAAGCTTACTTTTTCCACTTCTGCACTAGAGATCACAAGAGTTAGATTCAACAATCTCTGTGTGTTATCTAGCATTCAGCCGTTTAGTAGGTTACCATAGCGAGAAGATTGGAGATTAGAGCACATCTCTGTGCTTCCTTTGCTGTGTGACGCAATGGTGTAACGTAACCCAGGGATGACCTGGGGAAGTTGTGAAGGGGTCACTAAATTCTTTTGTCCTGCAGACGGACCCCAGGCAGAGTGGCTGCTATAGGAAGACAAGGGTTTTAGTTAAGCACGCAAATCCCTAAGGACCAGCTGTTAGGGTTTCCCATAGGATGAACTGAAGTGGGATTTAAGCCATTAAATGAACACCCAGCCTAATACAACCTTTTCTTTGTGGACAAATGATTTAGTTGAGACAGATCTGAATGGCATGTTCGTCAGAGTGAAATGATTTTGGGGGGGAGTTAATGATAACTAGGCCTAAGTACGGCAATGTTGCATGCCATAGCCTAGATAACATTTGTCATTATGATTTTGGGATTTATGGGGATTTCTCAGAAGGGCCTGAACACTGCTGTGTAGACAGCTTGGTTAGATAGCAAAAGTGAAAGCTGTAAAAGAGAAGCATCACTCCTTTTTGCCGGTCTTGTGTGCTTACTTTCACTTGTGTTGGGGAATATCTGTGAGTTAATAAATAGGTGAGATTGCAAAAGAATATTTTAAATGAATTATTTGGTCTTTTTATAGGCTATTATAGGCTTATGTTTGGAGGGAAAAGGTCACCATTAATATCCTTAGGGAGTATTGCTAAAGGGGCATCTCATATTTCAGAAATCATTTGGCCTTTTTCATGCTTTTACCTTTAAATGGTCATAAACATTAAACTGTAAAGAGATTCCTTAAATCTTTTGCGCAGCCTGTCACACTTTTTGTTACCTCAGTCCTTTTCTCTGAAAACTAGATTAGTGGCCTAACACAGATCGTCTATGAAAGTAGAGCAATTTGCCTGTTTTGTTTTATTTTAGTCGTGCCTTTGGTGTTGCTTAAAATACATTGAGAACAGATTGCTGCCATGATCCACTGGTTCCACTTGAAACTCTGAGAAACAAGTTTTTATTTTCACCTTTATGATTCTTTATGTATTTATGTAGTTGACCAGAACTGCTTCTCTAGTTGTTGGGACCTCATTTTTCTTTAAAACAAAAAATCTTTAAAACGAATTATCCACATGTTTTGGTCACACTGTTGAAATATGGCTTATTCTCTGTACAGTATGCTCCCTGTTCGTGAGGGAATTAGTAGTTTTTATAGCTGTAACCAGAGACGTGCATTCTCATGCTATCTAATTTCATATCAACAGATGTAGATTAGTGCCGAGATTCCAGAGCCATCTCATTGTCCATATGCCGAGCCGGCCCCCCTCTGACTTTCTTTTCCGGGGTTACAGACACCCGAATATACACACACCACAAGCTCGGTGTGAAACAAACAAACGCTAGTTTTAGAAAGTCGAAAATAATGAACCATAATTGGGCATATCCAATAAATCTTTTATTTTGTAGAGCCATTAGTTATTCCCACCCTGTTTGTGGTCAGGTTATATTGCTCTTAATAATTTGAATTATCTGCTTAAGTTGTTCTCAAGTCTTTTGAGAGCAGGGTGTGGAGGGAGAGGATGGGCCGGTCACGTGTGTGGTATGTGAAGAAGCTAGACTCACTGGCTCAGTAGTGAGAGGTGTTCAGCTGTCTGCAAACAGCTGAGTCCTCTAGTCCTCAAAAGACCTTTATTTGCTTCATTGAGCAAATATTGAAAATCAAATCATTTTCAGTGTTGATGAAGTAATTAAAACATGTGGAATGGAGAGAATGTTATCTCTACTACACATTACCATTCACAATTTTAGGGTCTCTAAGATTTGAATCCCTTTTTTTTTTCTTGGCAAGAATTCATTAAATTGATTAATAGTGACAGTGAAGACATTTATGTTATGAAAGATTTCTATTCTTTTAAACTCTATTCATCAAAGAACTTTGAGAATTTTTCTTACGGAAATATTAGAATGATTTCTGAAGGATCATGTGTGTCGCGTACTGCTCTGACTGAGACACAAAAGTTGAGGATCCAAATGCAGTATTTATTGAACAGGGTAATCCAAAGATGTAACAGGCAAGGGTCATACACAAACAAACAATAACAGATCAGGGCTGAGGCAAAGAGAGAAATCCAAGGGAACAGGCGGAGAGTCGAGAAAACAGGATGCAAATGCAGTGAGACACATACAAGACTTTGCAGAGACTAACGGAATGAACCAGGCTTTTATAGTGTGAGCTTGACAGGATAATGAGACACAGGTGAATATAATAATGGATGATGGTCTGGGGAATGGAGTATGTGGACATGTGGGGATTGTCTGGGTTGGATTGCCCTTTCATGGTTATCCCGGGCACTCACTGGTGATCGTTACAATGTGAAACTGAATGATGAACTGAATGAGTAATGATGCAGAAAATTCAGCTTTGCCACTACAGTATTCACTACTATATTCAAATAGAAAACAGTGATTTTAATTTGTAATAATATTTCACTTATCACTTGCTTGAATGATGAGCATAAAAGACTTGTATCAAAAACATTCAAATAAACTTACACAGACCACAAACTTTTGAGCAGTATAGTGTATGTATGTTAATGTTGCCAAGACTTTCACATCTGTTGAAGATGATTATCAACTATGAGTCATGTTTTAGGTTTTTTGCTATAACCATACTTCCTCTTCCTGTCCTTACGATGAAAATAGCCCATTATTTCAGTTGTCCTCTTTAGTTGGGGAAGAGTTTTGAATACATTGTCTTGATTTATGTTTTCCGATACTCATGGAAAGTCCAGTGCATTCATAAAATAATGAGGTTAGATACTTTTCCTCACTGCCAAATTAAATTATAGCCTGAGTGGCTCTACAGAATCTTATCTTGCTTTTTACTCATGCTAACCTCTTTTACACAAAGTCTGTAATAAAATCTGTGAATGAGCTCTAATTCATCTATGAATTGTCATAATGTACACATGAGAATTTGGTATAATCTCAACATTTGAAAAGACATTTGTTTAGTGATACATTAAAATGCTAGGTTGTCTTTCATCAGTCTACTTGGTAGCAACCACACAGACACCACAAGGATCTTATTATAAAACATTAGGGTTAGAGAACCATTGCCATGACGCTTAACAACCATGCATTGTCCTGCTATTTAAACAATCCCGGCGCCTTTGAGTGATCAGTGGAAGGAATGCCAACGTTGTTTTTAATACCAACCAAAGCAGTCTCCCATGACTCTCTCACTTTCTCAGTTTTTTTCTTCCGCTCTCATTTGACTAGTTTTTGTTCTTCTGCACTTTCATGGTCACACAGAACTTTTTTACTAGGGGTATGTATAATACAGTTGGCAACACGTCATGTTTTGGTGCCATGCTTTAGCGTCAGGGACAAGAAGTCTTGATTGCTGTAGTAACTCCCTTGTATTGGGAAAAATAAAGAGTAATATCCTTTAGAGTTTTTCATTTTTCAGAAAGCAAACAATCCAAAAGTCAAACTGAATTTAGGTATTTATTTTGCGTCGTATAAAGTTATTCTGCCGACAATAGATATGTTCAGATGTCAAAAATAGCTTTATTTATTGGACATTTCTTGTTGTTTGTCCTTTTGAAATTGATGGGTAACTACTAATTTGTGTGGGGCCTCGACTTTGTCATCTGTATTTAAATGTCAGAGGGTGTTACCAATATGTGTCTAGTTTCACCCAAAGGCTTCAAGGCAATGTATAAACTTACTGTTTGTTTGGAGACATGTTTAAACAGGTTTTGAGTTTTACTAGTGTCTTATTCCATGTCCGAGTGAACTAAAAGTCATTGATTTACTGTATAATTTTTGACAAATTATTGTATGTTGTTTATTCAGACCATGTTTTTAGGTTCAATTTATTTATTATTATGTTTTTTTAAAAAGAGAAAATCTTGACACATGTCAGTTTCTCCTTTACTACTGGTGTTTGTCAGGTAAAAAACAACAACAACATCATCTTGTTAACATATAGTTAATCACAGTGGTTATTTTAGTCATGTGTTTCAAATCCCTATTTTCCACTTGAGCATACACTACCATTCAAAATTTTGGGGACTGTCCAAAAAGAAAAAGTTTTTTATTCAGAAATTATGCATTAAATTGATCAAAAGTGACAGTAAAGAATTGTATAGTGTTACAAAAGATTTCTATTTCAAATAAGTGTTGTTTCTTTGAATTTTCCGTTCATCAGGAAATCCTGAAAACAAATTGTATAATCATAAAATCTAAAGTAAAAATGAGTGGCACAACTGATTTCAGCATTGGTAATAAATGTTTTTTGAGATCACCGGAATTACCATTTTAAAATATATTAAAATAGAAAATGGTTATTTTACATTCTAATAATAATTCACAATATTACATTTTTAAATGTATTTTTAATTAAATAAATGCAGGCTTGGTGAGCATAAGATACTTTTCAAAAACAAAAAAAAACAAAAATCTTACCAACCCCAAACTTTTGAAGGTACATTGCCGTTTGCCTTTCTGAGTAACGTTTCATAAGTTCAGCAGTAAATCCGCCGCTATATTTATATCTGCATTAGTATTTCCTCTTTGTGCTGTGTAGTCTGTCCTTTGAGCTTTTTACTAGTCATTCCCTGTGACAGGAAATTGAGCTGCCTGCTTTCTCACATCGGCAGAACTCGTATAACAACAGCATGTTTAATCTGTGGGCCTACATCTTTCCTGGATCTTCTGTGTCACATTGGAGACTCAACTCTACATTACAGAGCATTGTTTTCCCAACATTTAAGCAAACTAAAATCATACCCATCACTTTGGCTTATTGTTAAATTGACCCTGTAAGGATGTTATGTCATTGTGTCATGGCAGACACAGAAGGCTGAATTTCACAGGAAAGAGCAGCTACTTTTTTACAGTCTTCTCTTTGGTGGCTAACACTTATACTGCAATACCCCCTCTGTCACTACCTTGAGAAAACCAACACCATCTAAACATTCACACTGTGATTCAAGTGTCAAGTCTTTCTATCTGTGAGACCGTGTGACTTTGAACATTGTTGATTGTTGTGTTGTCACGTTTGACAGCTCTTTGCAATTGCCTTGGGGCTCTGCCAGATGGCTGACTTCCAGACTTCTATGCTGTACCTGTCTGGTATTTCAAACGCTATTTATCTTCAAAAATGTGAGCAATGAGAAGAAAAGGGAACAATTCTAATGTGAGAAAATGCCTCAGCGAATAGAACAGAAGGGAAGTGCTTCCTCCACAGCAATGGTCCTGTGTTGTTTCAAAATGTAACAGTGGATTATAATTGTCAGTGTCATGGTTAAATAAGTGTTTACCTACAGTCTGACAACTCTTATCTCTTATCTTTTTTTCTGAGTTTGATAGGGTAGGTCTGTTTTGTTTATGTTTATGCAATGTTGAGGTGTAAGAGGAACCAGGACCAGAACTTAATTTGAGAAGTGACTCATTAAAAATCCCCTGAGCAGTTTTTATCAGAGGATTTCTTGGGTTTTTTTAGTGTGATATCCAGTTGTGTACATAAAAGCTCTGTGAAAGCATATCCCTCATAGATTTCTTTCAGTACAGGACAGGCGTTCATCTCCTCACACAATAACGGTAAATGGAGTATTTACTACTGTCTTTTCTTGGATTTTTTTGTTTTATATGATTAGGGAATATCTGCAAGTTATTAACTTTCTTTTTATCACTTATTTTGTGTTTCACTCTGTACATTCTAATATTTTATTGGAAATTACTATGATAATGCGTATTGTTTAATTTTGGAGATTGAGTAAATAACAAATGCAGAAGATTTATGAGGCCACGTCAGAAAATATTCTGTTGGGAATAGTGCGAGTACATTAGTGTCTAAATGATTAGTTTGCCTGATGTGAACAGATTAGATCTTTTGTCTTCAGAATGAAACACTGTCTAGGAGTACTGAAGCTGTGGGAGTTGTTGGGTTTACAAACAGAAGCAGATTGGTGTAGTGACAATAGCATGTTGTAGGCAAACTTTTGAATAAGAACAATTCAAGGAACCACATTCATTTTCACCACAAAACTGTTTTACACTCCAACATTGTAGTGTTTTAAAGTCTATTTCAGTGGAACAATTATGGTTTTGTTTTCCTGACAATGGCATTATGGATGTTTAAATAGACATTTTATACTCTTCACAGACCCTTAGTTTCCCTAAATTGCTGAGAATGTAGCTAGACTTGTCTGGATGATAAAGACAGCCATGGAGATTGCTGTTTTGGACTTGTTAAAGGCATCATAAAGTCGATTGGTTTTGGCTTCATAGGTTAGATTTTTACCAAAGTTACTTGTACTTGCTTTACTGCTTCTTTTGTGTTGCTTTCCAGTGTTTTATGAATTCTTTCCTTGTTTTTGGCTCTTATTTTCTAATTTATCTAACTAAAATGCATTACTTTTACTTTTTACAGGCAAGAACAAAGAGACACATCCCAGAGGTGGCAGCCCTCACCTGGATCCAAAGCCGCCATGTTGGTAAAGGTCAGTAGCATTGGCAGAAGCCAGACAAAAGGAACGAACGGAGCTGCTTCCCTTCATCTCCCACAGAGCAAAGCCAGTGACCATAGTGCCTGCACACTCAATCCTGGCAGTGTAAAATCTGTTTCAGGCTACATGCTGTCCCCTCAGTCTTACAAAACCACACCAGGAGGAAAAATAGCAGCGGACTCAAAGCAGGCCCACCACTTGAGGAAGGCAAGCAATGGCAGCTTCTGCCTTGTGACCTCTGGGGACTCTACAGCGTCTCTAAGACCACAGTCCAGCTCACTTAGGCCAGTATCTCCTCAATATGGAGCAACTGCAAGTCTCTATGACGACCCATCATCCGATTGCCCCATTTACGACGAGCCTCCAGTAGATATGGAGGTTGAAGGTGCTCACCTACACAATAGCCCATCCAGACACAATCACAGCCTTCAGAAGATGAAACTCCTGCAGCACCCGGTTCAGTCTCACACCGGATCCAGACACAAGAGGAACCCTTCAGACTATAGTCCAGCAGGCTTGGAGTGTATCAAGCACATGGTGAATGTTGATCCTAAACAAGGGCTCCTTACCACCTCAGCAGTCCCCTCTCCCTGCCCTTCTCCGACCTCAACATCCGAGTCTGTGCTTCTCCCGACAAGGGGGCTTCAGAAGGAGACCACTAGCCTGGAGAAGAAGCAGTCATGGAGGATCCTCGAAGTGAGTGTGCTCAGAGCTATGGAAGTGCACCACAGCCGGCAGGGCAGCCAAGGGTCTCAGGACTATTCCACACCACCGCCTCCTGCCGTTAGCTACCAGGACTCAGGTTACTCAACCGGCCCATCTCCCAGCCTTCGAAGGAAAAGCAGGAGGAGGATAGGGGCTGGAACCCAGGGCCGACCTGGGTCTGTGGGCAGCACTGGGGAACTTACAGCTCTGAACGAGCGCCTGATGGAAGAGATGAGAGAGGTTGTCAGTCGCTCAAACACCATGCGGGAGACCAAAGCTAGTCTGGATTCTGAGATGTCTGGGAACTCTTCCTCACAGCGCACACACAGCGTGGGTCGGTGCTCCTCCAGGGAGGACGTTGCATCTTGCAGCAGGTCACACAGCAGGACAAGTAACCATCCCAGTTTGGCCTTAACATCTCTGGAGATTCCAGGACGGCAGAAGCGGACTTATGAAAAGGTGGACACGCTTGAGAAGAGTTTGACTTTGTCCTTACCTGAGACTGCTGGACCCCCTTCACAGGTACATCATACAAATGTTAAGTTTAGTTGTTTATTTGGTAGAAACGACTTGGTAACACTACAATAAAGTTCAATTCGTTAACATTAGTTTGGTTAAAGTTGAGCGATAAAACGGTATCAGTGAATTAAAGATCTAAAGATATTTTTTAGCTATATCTTACAGCCCTACGTTTGGTCTCTTGAACTAACTATCAACACTGCTTTTAACCTTGATTATATGGATAGTTTATCCATAAAAGTAGATTCTGAGATTTTCTGGAATGTTAAACTATTTTTGTTTAAACAACATTGTTTTTATTGTTGGGTGAACTACCCCTTTAACGTTAATGTCTACATATAATGACACATTTAACAATGAATAATAGTATATTTATAGTTTAAATGCATTAATATTAACAAAAAAAATGTTACTGGCAATCTTCTGGTAAACGATCACTTATAATGAGCTTAACATTTACACGTCCCTTTTCAGCTTTATTACAGCTTTTCCCTTGTTATTTTATAGAGATTTGCAGTCTTGTAGAAAATATGTGTATGAACTTCTGACACACTTCTTTTCCACAGATCTTGCGTTTCAGCATCATTAAAAACCAGACGTTGTATTTGTTTAATCTTTATGTGGGACTACTGGGAGAGCGTTTTGTTTTGGTTGAAGTTTTTCTTGCTTGTCAGATTTTTTTTTTTCCCTGTGGTCTGTATTAGAAACAGAGTATTGTGTACACCTTACACCAGCCATTATAACATAATAGTGTTGTAAAACATCAGTCTTTTAGTTATTTCAGTCTAAAACATAAATTACAAGAGGCAACAGGCAATATAACAACATCTTTCTCTTTTGTATTCAACATTGCAGTCAGGCAAGTTAGAGGTAATTCCTTGGCTGCACATGATTCTAGTTAAGGGCAATAATTTCACTCAAAGGAACGGTTACTGCTGCTCTGACCCGTAGCAAAGCTGTAAAATGTCCTCCCTCAGTGATGAATTTTATCTGCATTGTTCAACAGCCAGGTGCCCAGAGGAAAGCATTTCTCAAATGCTTTCAAGAACTACTACTTGGGTTTTGATCCAATCATCTCTGGAAACATGAAAGCAATTATTTTAGGGCTTTGAGACTTATTAGGTACTGATTTTTTTTTTTTTTTTTTACCTATTTAAAAAGAGACAATGATATCTATTCTCGTCGCACAACACCCCCACCCCCACCCCACCCAGGTGAACTGCTAGGGTAATGGGTGAAATGCCAGAACGTAGTGGAGCTGCAAAACACGACACCTATTGAGCAGGAAGGATGGCTACTGTGGCCCATATGGTCGCATCGCTGACACAGACGGGACAGTTGGGTCCTGGAAAGGCATGGTCACTGTACCGACCATTTGTGTCTACGATGCAGTCGATAGGGGTTTGGAACCTGCTGGGGATTGTTCCATAAGCTGATGACATCATAGGTCACCTCATTCCCTGGTGTATAAGCCATTTCACCACACTGGCAAAATCAATGTGCTGCTTCCCAAAACCTTTGGCGGATGATCGTGAATACACAGAGAAAAAAATCTGAAAAAAATGTTATGATTCTGTTTCTTGTGTCATGGGGAACCATGGGCAATCCATCCATAACAGTGGTGTTTTTGTTAACTAAAACTATAAAAATAGTGTTGTGTTGAAATAAAGCTGAAATAAAATGAAATGCATTAGAGGAACAACCTAAACTTAAAAAAACTAAAACAAAGAAATTTGAAATGTTGCCTTAGCAACCGTTTGAAATAAAACAATTGCAAGTTGATGCACTAAGATCACTGAATGTGAAATAAAAATACATTAAATCTAAATAGATATTTTTCTGTATGAATATTAATATTAAACCTGAAGATATAATATATATATATATATATATATATATATATATAGTAAATAAGTAATGCTTAAATAATACTGATCTGTAAGTTTAAGTTTAAAACCATAAAAATAAAAACCATATGGTTTTAATAGACCCAAATTGTTTCTACAAAAGTGAACTCTAATTGTATTGCTTAAATGACCTCTATGAATTATGTCAGTTTGATCCACAGTGTCCTAAATATTCTAAATTTGGTATAAAAGTGAAGTTGGCACACATGTTGTGTCTAGATTTTGTAACTGGAATGCAGCTTTCAGTAAGAGAGGCATTGGCTACATAAGGGACCTTATTACAGGACAAAATTCCTCTAGGGATCAAAATGAGGGCATTGCTGGATTTGCACTATTTTTTAGAGACATAGAAGGAGAAACGTTTTTTTTTTTTTTTTTTTCCAGCGATTGGTCATACTTCATCTATAGTGGATTGGATTTTTTTAGGTGCCGATACTGCAATTGTTGCAGAACATAACAGAGGGTCAAGTTCAGTAAACGGCAGTTGGAACAAACTGAAGCTGTAGAGAAATAGATTATTTATGAATAGCTTTGTTCTCACCGTTTTTCTCCTCCTGTGTAGGCGGGAACACTGGAGCCAAAGGTTCAGTCGGACAGCAGAAAGAAGGGTATGGTAGACAACAGAACAGGCTCACTCGGCCCTCATCGCCACGTAGCCAGCGATACCAATTTACAGGGAGGTGATGGTGGGGCTTACCAGCTATCCTACGCCACCCTCCGTCAGCCACCACCCCCAGACTCCAACATGGCCGACTGGGCCAGCAAGCACTTGAACATGCACACCCAGGGCCTGTTCCGCCGTCGAGTCTCCATCGCCAACATGCTGTCATGGAACCGCGGCTCCATCAAGAAACCCATGCTGATGACCAACGACCGCACTGTGCGCAAAGAAGCCTGCGAGATGTTTAAGCTCGTCCAGGCATACATGGGAGACCGACCTTCACGGTTGGACCGGCGGCACGCGGCTCTCCTGATTGTCACTAAGTGTTGGGGCATGCAGGGCCTGAGGGATGAGCTCTATGTCCAGCTCGTGAGGCAGACCACAGGCAACACCAGCCCACGCAGTCTGGCAGCTGGCTGGGAGCTTATGGCTGTGTGCCTCGCCTTCTTCGCTCCTTCTCCCAAGTTCTGCTGCTACCTGGAAGGCTACATTCAGAGGCACTTGGAGCCAAGCAATGACAAGAAAAGTGAGTGTCAGTTCATTAAAAATCAAATGATATTATCAAATAATCTTGCTAACTGAGCCGTACACTAGGCTCCAGGCAGTGTGTCTCGCCAAACGATCAAGAAGTTGTTCACACAGGACACATTCTTGTGTTGTAAAAAAGTGACATGAACACAACTGAATGGAACGGAAGGCCTCAAGACACATTTTTGAAACTTAAGACATCTTAAAAATGGAAAGAACACATCCTGTCAACACCCCCGCATGTCAAAGTCAAATTTTTGGGGAAGTATTTTGTTTTAAAGGAAATAATACTTTTATTTAGCCAGGACGCATAAATCTACCAAAAGTGACAGTAAAGACTTTTATAATGATCATCAAAGAATCCAGAAAAAAATGTACCACAGTTTCAACCAGCAAACTTTTTTCAACATTGATGATAAAATGAAAATGTTACTTGAGCACAAATCAGCATATTAGAATTATTTCTGAAGTGTCATGTGACACTGATGACTGGAGTAATGGCTGCTGGAAATTCAGCTTTGCGTCACAGGAATAAATTAGGTTTTTAATTTTATTTTAAATGTTAATATACTTAACAGTATTAGTTTTACTGTATATTTGATCAAATAAAGGACTTTTCTTTTTTTTAATAATCTTTCCTCTTAACATGCAATTTATTGTGATTTAATACATTTTGCATATAATGTAATAAAATGTATTCTAAAAAATATTAATCAAATCAAAGCAGTATTTTATATATAAATGTTTTTTTTTTCGTCTCTTTTGCAGTAACCCTGTACATACTGGACCAGCAGGATATTAAGAAGAAGAACTCAAAGTCAAGGAAGAAGAGAAAACAGAGCTCAGAGGAGGAAGCTGAAGGTATGTTTTTTTAATGATGGCTGTTTCCTTATCTGAGACACATTTTGGAACAAAACAAAACAAAAAAAAGAATATATTGACCTCAAAGTCACTTTGTTCAGAGGAAAGTTTGTTGACATTTGAGAGATTTTTAAAGGGGTCATATAATGGTACATGCACTTTTACAAGATGATTTGTACTGAAATGTTTTTATTGTTAAATTGTATACGTTTCATGATTTCAATTAATTACACGTTTTTGATTACTAAAATTTTATTTAACCATTAAAATGGGAGTCCAGAAAAATATTAAACAAAATAAAACAAAAAATTTGGAATGTGGGGAGAAATAAAATAGGGCTTTACAAACCAGCTTTTTGATGCATTACCACCACCTTCTGCTCCGTATGGTGTGACATCACGTACTGTACCAATATCAAACGCTGACACGTGAGAAATGTACGTAATGGAAAAAGATGCACACACTCTTGACACCTGGTTTTAGTATAGTTTTATATAGATAGTTATATGGTTTATAGTTATGTTTTTGTTTTTTTTTGCTAAATTGGTTTGGAACAGCTGTTGAATAAACAATTAAACTGACAAATTATGCCTGTCTATATTTTAATTGACAGTTTTATTGATCACTGAGATAGCATTGACTAATTAAGTTGTTTCAATATGAAAAAAAAAAAAGCTAAGATGTAGGAAACTACTTTTGCCATATCGCTGTAGCTTAGCTTGCAACATTTCCCAGGGTGGTAGCGTTACGTTTAATATAGGGTGCTTCTCAATATCCCTCCTCGTCTCCTCGCTCCTCCGTCCTCCCTCCTATGACCCGGAAACCGATCGAGCTCAGCCATCTTGAAGGACATCTCAATTCTCTAATTGCACCGTGAGGAGTCGAGGATCGAGGAGATAGGAGGCTTCCTGAGGAGTCATAAGCGAGGATACACAGGTGCATCCTACGCGGAACTGTTATATTGACTAAACGTGACGCACGTGTCAATTCTCCTCCCCCTTCACATCGGTCACAATCATTTTAATTTATACTTTACCTTTGCAGTTTATATAAACCACACATCTCTGATATTTCAACAGTATAGCCTATCTTTATTATTATTTATTATTAATTTATTAAATAACCAAACTTCAACAACATAAGGGCAGATCCTTTTAGCGCTGCTGATGACACTGTGGAGTGACGCTCGAGTCATCAAGTACTCCAATGTATATAAAAAAGCTTTTATTCGATTCCTCTGTCCTCCTTTCCTTTCCTCGCTTCCTCCCCTCGCGTCCTACAGGGGGTGGAGCTGAGACGCAAGGAAAGGAAGCAAGGAAAGGAAACGAGGAAGCACAAATAAGAAATGAGAAGCACCCATAGAGTAACTGCTAGCTTAGCTCATTACATTTTCTTAGTAGCTTGCTCAACACTGTTCATTTGTGGGTGCATCCCACTGCAATATCAACACTGATTATTTGACAGGTCAATAATCAGCCCTTTCGGGCAGTACGCATCACGTGTGCTAATCATTAGATGACTGTAGGTCCATATGGTGACACTTTGACCTTGTTACAGTATTACCACAATGATTGGTCCTGATGATCTCATCAGATTTCTGCCTACACATAGCCGTGGCATTGACCACAGTGAGGATCCCTTACAATGATTTTCACTGCCTGCAATGCATGGCATAACAGTGACTCGCTGCAGAACTACTCATGAGCCATCTCTAGTCACAGCAGGATCATTAGACTAGCACCAGCCTCTGGCCTCTTGAAGGAGCAGGATATGGCTCAAGGCCTGCAATGATTTTGAGTCATTTAGTTGGATCTGATGGGCAGATGTCCAGATAAGTGGGTCAACTTCACAGATAGCGCTGCAGATGGATGTGAGTCACTATGTGAGGATTCTGAAGGTTAGCTCTGGTCTGTAAGTAGGGCCGACTCAGCTGTGGAGTTTATTGGGATGCTGAATGCCCTGATGACGGGGCCGCTGTAAAACAGGAATTTACTCATCTCTCTGACATAGGGAGTCACCACAAAGATCTGTGTGGTCTCATTTGTGGCCTCTGAAAAGATTGTTGTTTCCTCTGGCTTTCCTTCACTTTATTGTTGCCTTTCATTTCAAATGAGTGCAAGCTGTTGCTTCAGAGCCGGACCACCAGCACTTAGTCATGCAAAATATTCAGAATTAAGCCGAATTCATATGTTTACCCTGTAAATTAACTGTTTAGGTTCGGCAATCCAAGAAAAAGAGATCAAGGGCAAATTTATGATGCAATATCTCTCATTAAACATAATTGCAGTGTGGTGCAGGGAAATGAACAAGAGGTTGTGTCAACACGCATGTGTGTCACCTGTTTGCCATAAATCTGAAGGGGTGTCGAGTTTGGGGCACATTCCAGAAAAGATGCTTTTTATCGCCGCACAAGTTTTTACCATCTGGCTCCTTTAGTTAAGATTCGTAAAGCCTGTAGTGACGGTATTAGAAATGCCCCCTATGGATTTAACTTTGGAGTTATGAAGCCCTTCTGTGAAACCAGAGAAATCCTGAAGAGACAGTCTGTGGTTTCTCTAAAATACTGAGCACAGACTGCTATAAATTTAAAGTTTCTGAATGTACAATAAATCTTAAGGATTCTACAAGTCTGGAGTTTGTCTCAGAATCTGACATCAATTGATATCTGTGAATATAATTTATTCTAAGTAATGGAAAATGTTCTGCAATGTCTACTTTTATGGTCTTTGGCTCTTACATAACCGAAAGACAAAACAGTACATTGATGAAACACAGCCTAGTAGAAAACCCCTCTGTCTTTTCCTCTCCTCCATTTCACATGTTGATCTGATGAGTCACTACTAACAGAATGTGCATGCTGGATTTCCTCCACACTTTTGATGGAACCAAATCTTTTTTCATTCATTGTTAAAAAAGTGACTCATTTTGAAGTGCCTCACTCCCCACGTGCCGCTGTGATCCCATGAGCGCTGGTGCCATATTAACAACTATTACAGAGCAATATGGAACCACGTTCCAGACAAAGAAAAGTGACTTGGTTCTCAAAGTGTTAAACTTGTAAAACAGGTTTTGATGCATTAGATGTAAATCTGTCAATGATTAGGCTGTGCAGATCCTGTGTCTAAGAATAGTTGGAATAAATTATGTATTTTTGTCTCTAGCGCTTCCCATCAGCACATATGCCAAGTACTGCTACCGGAAGCTCCAGAAAGTGGCGGTCACTGGAGGGAAAAAGGTGAATTTTTAATAAATACACCAAAGAAGAATCAGATCTTTAATATTATTATTATTATAACTAGTAATTGCTCTATTTCAAATGAAGGGTCTCCGTAAGCCTAGTTTGGAGGAGGTGGACCAAAGTCGACGCGCTATCATGACCCCCTCACTATTTGGCAGCTCTCTAGAGGAAGTGATGGAGCGGCAGAGTGAACTCTTCCCAGACAGGAAGTTACCATGGGTGCAAGTGCAGCTGTCTCAGTATGTGCTGGCTCTGGGTGGAGCCCAGACTGAGGGGATATTCAGGTAAGACCTGCTTAACTCACTACTAATTAGGCAGATTAGAAGAACAAGACTATATTTTACTATATGATTGTGTTGACAAGTAAATAATAAAGTTGTGACGCTTCCAGCTTAACTGTTTTGTAATGTGTCATTAGCACAGTTAAATAAAAGTATTAATAAAAAACATCTTAGTGACTCCAAACTTTTAAACGGTAGTATGTATTAATTAATTACGTTTTATTAGAAATGTAGAAATGTTATACTCTCACAGTAATTGCTTGTTTTTGCTCATATCAGCAAAAATAAATAATATCATCACGATTAATGGCAAAGGGAATGTTTGGAAATGTAAACTGATATTTCCTACTCGTACACTACAGCAAAAATATTACATTATTATAACAATGTAAATATTGTTTTTATTTTGGTGAAAATACTGTTGTGCACTATATGCAATAGACACAATTTAGGTTCCAGATCACCAATTTTCCAGGATGTTAGGATTAGAAATCCTATGCACTTTAACTGGGCTAATGTATGTCCTAAGCATCCATTTGTATTGTAGTATTCTTTACCTAGTATTGATTGATTTAGTTTGAGCCAAAAGGCAAAAAAGATCAAACTCTCCTTTTAACATATCAAGTTATGAGTAGCTCGTTGCTTGGCAAACTGCAAAATAGATTCCCCCTACTTTCTTATATTTATCTCTTGGGAGGGAAATTGCACAACTTTTGGATGCGACATACAATTTCCGTGCATAGTTCATGCATTATTATGGTGTGCTGTCTCCCTCTGGTGGTTCTCGAGTGTAACATTACAATTTCCTCCTACAGGGTCCCTGGTGACATTGATGAAGTTAATGCACTGAAGCTACAGGTGGACCAGTGGAGGATTCCTGAAAATTTGTCAGACCCTAATGTTCCTGGTGAGTAACTGTTCTCATGCATTTATAAGAATATTACATAGCCAAAGACAATATTTACTGGCATTCCAATAAAAGACCAGACATGTTTAAACATCTTTTACTAATGTTTTCCTCAGCCTCTCTGATGAAGCTCTGGTACCGTGAGCTGGAGGAGCCACTTATCCCTATGAGTTTCTACAAGGAGTGTGTCAGTAACTATGATGATCCTGTGGCAGCCATCAGCGTAGTGCAGTTGCTCCCTGAGCTCAACCGGCTGGTGTTGTGCTACTTCATCCACTTTCTACAGGTAGCCACAACATGTAAACACACACAATGGGCAGCAATGCTTTCAAATGCACAAAATAATTCTTATTTCACTTACATGTATGTCCCATGTCTTCCTCAGGTTTTTGCTCAGCCTACGAATGTTGCAGTCACTAAAATGGACGTAAACAACCTTGCAATGGTAATGGCTCCTAATTGCCTTCGATGCCAGTCGGACGACCCCCGTGTCATATTCGAGAACACCCGCAAGGAGATGTCTTTTCTGCGAATGCTTATTGTACATCTGGACACAAGCTTCATAGAGGGCATTGTTTAAAGTTCTCCTTGCGTCTCACTGGCAGTACATGATTCAGTGATGCACAACCAACCTTCTCACAAATATGAAAACATGGACAAAAACCAAGCAAAATCTTAGACAAAAGTACATTTTTAAGGATGATTGTGAAAAATGTGTATATATTTTAACTGTAAAACTCTCCACAACGTCACCGTTAGTTTTGTTAGTTAGGTGTGTTCTGCCCACTTCCTCGATATAAAGATCAGTGAACTGACGGTAACATGGCAAAATGTCACGCCTTCATCCTAAATTCTTTGCATGTGCAAGAAATGCATTAAAAAAGGCACATCTTCAGTTGTGATGATCACGAATTGTTAGTGGTACATACGTTAATGTGCATTGCAAGATTCAAAGTTAAAGGTAACTTGCATGGATGCATTGCTTTGTGAACACTCAAACTATGTCTGCTTGTGTTGTATAGTAAGTCAAAGTGACAGGCTGTAAGTCCTGACTGTATCTTTGTGGATTTTAAAGAAAGGGTTATCTGTTATGTACAGGACAGTTGTATAAATGTTGTATTTGTTCTTAGTTTGATCTAAGAGTAACTATAGAAAAGAGAAAAATAGTTTTTGTTAGATAGAGTGTGACTTTTTCATACTCTATCCAATAATATACAGTATTTTAAGAAGTGAAAGCTTTGTATTTTATTTTATGATTTTTTTAAAGACTTCTCCCTGATAATCAGGAATGTAATTTATGTGAAATTGTCCAGAGCCATGAAATAGTACATTTTCAGCTCCCATTGGAAGTCCACAGCCTCATACATACTATTTGGAAATACTACTTCTAAAAAAAATGGTAAATTAATTAAATATATAAAGTAATAATGACAGTAGATGCCATTGTTAGATGCCCGTAGAGAGAGAGAGAGTAAAAAAAAGCCTTTGAATAATTAAAATGTAAAATTGAAAAAAGTAAATAAAATCCAGGGCTTATCTAAAAGGTACCCTTTGTGTATTCATGTTCTTTCTATGTAAATAAAGCTTGTAAATAGTGCTGCTTATTTTACTGATGTTGCTTATAAATGGAACTGAGTTGTGGTGAGTGAGTTGTTGGAAAATAGAAAATCTAAATACTTTTGTATGTAGTATTCCGTGCTATAGACTGATTGTGTATGATCAAAATATTCTAACAACCTTTGGATTGTGTGTGTATTTTGTGTGAAATGGATATTGAGGAATAAGTACAATAAAGTTTCACAAAGATGTGATTTGTTTATTTATTTAATATTTTAGGGATTACATAAAAAAACACAACCGGGAGGCAGAAAAAATATGTGTTTCGTGGTTTCATATCGTAGGTTAGAAGCCTAGTGGTGGTGTCTGTAACTTAAAAGCAAATTCGGGCTGTCCAGTAGATCCTCCTGCACTCCTAACATTGGCTATTACATTACTAACAGTATAATTCATACATATATCACAGTAACACATATTAAATATTAATTAAATTAAATAAAATAACAAATTAATATATTTTTTAAATGAGTCTCTTGCTCACCAAGGCTACATTTATTTTATTTATTTATATTTTAATATTTAACTTACTCCTGTGATGGCAAAGCTGAATTTTCAGCACCATTACTCCAGTCTGGAGTGTCACATAATCTTTTTGTGGGTCCTTATAAAACACATACAGGATTCTCTGGATATTTCTATAAAAAAAAACTAATGAATGCAAACTTTTGAAGGGCAATGTAATAAACTAAAAGCCTGTGTAAATCACAATAAAGCTTCTAGACGTCTTTATATAGACGTGAAGTCGCTGACGCATGCGCAGTTCTGGTATTGTTCATACCGGTAGTCTGTGGAACACATTGGAAAATAGTAAGTGCGCCTCGCGCCCAACGTGTTTACAATAAAAGACGCGACGCGCCTTTATATAAAGAGACGGATATCGCTGCAGGTAACTGATATTTACAGTATTATACAATACTATTTTCGCAATGGCAAGACTTTGTTCGAGTACGGTATGTTTAAAGATGCTGTTTTAGAAAACTGAATCTGTAATTGCTGATTTTAGGTAATGAAATAAAATAAATGTAGTAAACATGTGCTTTGATAGATGCATGTTGTGATTTACAGCTTGTATTTGTGGGAGTGGCGATGTATTCGCCCATTACTATCCATGTCATTATTCTCGTGGTGGAGGGTGTGGATCAGTCAGGAAGTTAACGTCTGCTTGTGTTTTCACTAAAATGAAAAAGATCTGTAGCATTTCAAATGGTCTTAAATTATGTCTTCTGTCTGCTTTTGGCTAAAGACAGGCAGGAATATGCAATCTGAGAATTATAAGCAGCCATGTAGTGTAGTATTGGAATATATGGAATCTCTATTGTTTCCATTGTCATTGTCAGGCACTTGGTGGCCCCTGATAAAATCACATTTAATCACTCTCACCTACCGACTTCTCAGACAAGAGTAAATAAGTTAATTAAGTATGTTTGTTTGTGTTTTGTTATGTATGTATATAGGCCTATGGTTTATTTTGTAGCATTAATAATTTAAATTGTAACATTTTGATAGATCTATCCTGTCCCTTACATTTTATTTATTTAAACCGAATGTTGAATCTAAACTTATACTTCTATAAACTTATATAAGTTACTTGTATAGTATACATAAAAGGCTTAGTTAAGTGGGCTATTGATAATTAAGCTAAGTCTGTTGTTCGTGTTGTGTTTAGTGGCATGATGCCATGACCTGGATTCTGACATACACTGTTTCTAAGTCAAATGCTGTGATATTGCTTTGATAGACCTATACATATAAATTATGGAATATCATGGCTTTCAAAAGTCAAAATAATAAATCTTCTGATTTAAGCATAAACATTAAAATAATTATTCATTTAATTATTAATTCTTAATCATTTAAACCATTCTAATAATATTAAAGGCAATGCAAACTTGAAAATTCAAACCTCGATATCACTTAACAATAAGGTTTATTTTGTTGACATTAGTAAAACTACATTAGTTGACATGAACTAACAATAATAACTACTTCTATAGTATTTATTATTAATATTAGTTAAAGTTCATTTCAACATTTACTAATACATTATTAAAATCAAAGTTGTATATGAAAGATTTATATTACAAGTCAAAATTTGTTACAAAACAGTGCAATATTGTCAGTAACCAGTTTAGCAAGCTGTGACCATAAATACATAATTGTCAATAATTGTACATAATTGTTTTCCTGCCAAAATACAGTTATGAGTCATTATTGTTCATAAGAATATTATTATTAATGATACAGTTCAGACTTCTAAGTGTCAGACTTCTAAGTGTTATAATTATATTTATCAGAAAAGGAAATATTTAATTACTTTTACAACATTTTATTAGGGTTAATTTCTCTCATGTTAATAGCTCTTAAATAGTCTACTTGAGGGCTGGACATTGACACAAATTTCATGCTTTGATCTTGATTCAATTCAATTTGATATTGATTAATCAGGTACAGTGCATGATAATATTTCCTCAAGGAAAAATCTCTCAACTAATGCTGTGTAAACTATACAGGGAATCCAGTTGATCCAGCATCACTATAATATTAAAGGTTAAATGAACTGATTTGTACGGCAGTGCACTTCTTCCTACATTTAAATTGTACAATGATAACGTCATAATAATACATTTTAATGACTTATATTTCTACTCGGTTTAAAAAAGTGTGTAAACACTTAAATGGTGGCTGTCATAAAAACATGGATTTATTAAAAATACATTAAATATTGAAGAACAGTTTAAGTAAAAATACAATGAATATATGCAATATAGTGCATATATTTAGCAAAATGCTCCTATCTGGAGTTAATTTTCTAACTGACTAACGAGTTTTGAATTGCTTTCTGAGGTAAATGTAACTACATGACATTGGGTAACTTGAAACACTGAGTGATGACATGATCTGTGATACAGATTTCGGCAAGTTGTACTGTAGACCTATCTTTCAACATACCTTCTGATGTTCATTCATGTTTACTTTATTTCGTGCTGTAAATAGTAGTAAAGCGTAAATTCGTTCGCATGCCTCACATTAAGGTGCTACAGCGATAAAAGACACATAAAATAGCGTTGAAACGGTATTTATTGTTTACATTTTGTAATAAAAGTGACAAAAATTGAAAGCTGAGACTTTGTTTCATATCAGAAGTAACAGCACAAGGCTTATTGCGATTTTTGGATGGTAGGTACGCTGCTGTGTTTGTTCATCAATTGAAAATAACATGGACTGAAAGATCGATAATAAATGCCATTTAAGAATCAATATCTATGTAATGTAATCATCATCACTGGGCAGTTACTGAAATGTGGCCCTTTTTTATATTAGGTATTTGCTGACAACATGAGCAATACACCTCCCAACAGACGAGGAATAACTTTTGAGGTGGGCGCTGCTCTTGAAGCACGGGACAGTCTGAAGAACTGGCAAGTGCCATTCTTTTAAAACCAGTTTTTTTTTTAGCCTGTGTCCATCACTCCTTTTTATCGCAAGCTATCTGTATGTGATTTCGCTTGCAGGTATGTTGCCAACATTGAGAAGATTGACTACGAGGATGAGAAAGTCTTAATCCACTATCGTCAGTGGAGCCATCGCTATGATGAGTGGTTTGACTGGGCCAGTCCGTATCTGAGGCCCATGGAGAGGGTTCAGCTTAGGAGAGAGGGACGGCAGGAAGACAACATTATCCCTGTGAGTCACAGACTGCTCCTCAAAAATCCCAGGATATGCTAGCTAATCTAGGATCAGCCTCACATATAAATCTGTTCAGTGCAATGTGAAAGTGATGCTGCATCAGTGCTGTTGTTCTTTCAATTGATTATTCGCAAAAGCAACTCTTGCATCAACCTCTCTACACAAATATAATTTAAGGATAATTGTCCAGCTGGTAATTAACTAACTGTTCATTCATTGGGTACATAAAAATTTGATTCATTCATGCATGATACAATGTCTTGAGTAAACATACTATGGTGAACATGTTTTTTTTTATTTCTGACTTAAAATGTTTGATATTTTTCATGATTTTATTCAGTGTGATACAGCCTCATTAAAATAATTAAATGATTAAAAAGAAAACATTGTAAAGTACTTTGGCATAATCCTTAATTATTTTTTAATTAGAAAATTACATATAAATTCTAATGTTCGAAAGTCTGGGATCATACGATTTTTTTAGGGCTGGGCGATGTGGCCAAGAAATCAAATCTCTGTATTTTTTGGTTAAATGGCGATATACAATATATATCTCTGTACTTTCTGTTTTTCTATTTAGATAAAGAAAATATATATAAAAAAAAAAATATATATATATATATATATATATAAAATATATATATATATTTCACATTCTGCCCAATGATATCTACAAACAATTTTGATATGGAAACAAATATAGTTATATAATGTAATATTGACTATGCAATATATTATGTGCAAAAAGATTTTGTTTTTTAAATTGACTAAAGGCTAAACTAAAAATGAAAATAAAAACAAAAACAAAAGCACAAACTAATTATATTAGCCTGCATTTGATTACCCAACGCTATCTCACGACCAATTCGTATGAATTCGTACGAGTGATTAAAAAGTGGCTAATTCGTACTAATTCATAAGACCTCACTTGTACGAATTCGTACGATTTGTCTAAACCCACGTGATGGGTAGGTTTAGGGGCGGGGTCAGGGGTAGGTCATTCGTACGAATTCATACGAATTGGCCAATTCGTAAAATATGTACGATTTAGCAAAAATCGTACTAATTCGTACGAGTGAGGTTGTACGAACTGTTACGAATTAGCCACTTCGTAAAATTCGTACGAATTCCCGTGAGATCGGGTTGGATTACCCCATTATAATGGTAACTTTCATAAAAAATATACTTGTAGGTTTAAAATTCCACATGTCACATTTATTGTCTCCAAAATAAATATTTTAGCAATATGTTTACTGTATCGATATAAACAGTATTGCTTCATTCCATATCGTTTCACAAAAATATATCGATATATTGTACAAACTCGATATACCGCCCAACACGTCTCTTAAAAATCAGATAATTTGACCCTAAATACTGATTGGTTAAACCACATTCAAAACCATTGTAAAATGCAAATAAATAAATTTTGTTTTAATTCATACTTTTTTTGCAGGGATTTCATGTGAATGACAAAGTTCTTGCCAGTTGGTCTGATTGTCGATTTTATCCTGCTAAAGTCTTGGCCGCCAACAAAGATGGTAAGCTGTTATGTAAATATTGCATGAAACAAATGTTATGTGAACAGATTCTTTTTCAAATTGAAATTGTATGTTTCGAATGTGATTCAAATGTACAAAATGATCCTGCAGCATCCTACACTGTAAAGTTCTATGACGGTGTCATCCAAACAGTCAAAGGAATCCACGTGAAGCCCTTCACCAAAGAGGTTCATTTTGTATTTTTATCCTATTCATGTTGCCTCCATTTCAGTACCAATTTGGGTCTTCTCTTCTTTTCCTCATTCTCTCATTCTCTCCAATTAGTGTAGAAAGAAACTAACTGACAAAAATGGAGAGAAGCCAAAAAAGACAGTAAAGGACAAGAAAATGCAGGAGAATGAAGCCAGCGGGGATAAACAGATTGACCTTGTTCCTGAGGAAGAGGAGGATGAGAATGCAGTCTTGGATGGAGAGGAAGGTGAAAAGAAGAAAAGCAATGGGAATGGGAAATGCATTGAAGTGCAAAATATAAGCATAAAGGAGGAGGAGGAGGAGGAAGATGCAGAGGGAGAGAGAGTATTGGAGCAAATAGGGCAGCACAACTACAGTAAGTTATTTCTGAAGAGGGATTCAGGGCCTGAGGAGAGAGAAGAGAAGACCAGCTTGAAAATTGAGAACTCTGTGGTGTTAGATTTGGGTGTGAACTTTAATGAGGGGGTGGTAAAGAGAAATGAGACAGAGGAAGCAGAAGTCCTGGAACGAAAAGAGGAGGAAATCAAAGGACAAGATCTTCCTCATAACAGAAAGTCACGGAGGCAGCGAATAAGAAGTACGTACAAAGTTAAACTATTCAAAGCGTTTTTCTTGACTGTATACAAGTGAATGATTTGTAGGTTGATATCCCTGAAAAGTATAAACACTGCTTTTGGTTTTGTGGCGGCATCAAAACAATGTTCTATTTGTTTGAGAACTGACTCCCGACCAGCCCTACCCGATAACAGTGGCTCAAATAGTGTTGAGTTTGGGGAGGGGCTATTTGTGGGGAATATTTGGGAAATGTGTTTGAAACGAACATTATTTGTTCAACTCCATGTGGTAGAGCTGCACAATCAAAATACACAGCACAATATGGATCAGAGCAATTATCAAATTGCAAAGGCTGTGATTTACTGAAAGATATGCGTGCTTTTGAAGTAAAGCGATCAAACTTGTAATGAGAAGCACTTATAAATTGATTGTTTTCAACAAAAGAGATTTAAGGGCTTTCTGCAGTTTCCCACTGAAATAAAGGCTCAACGGTTTACTGTTTGAACATGAAAAAATAAATAGTCTTTTCTTGAATACTCAATTTTCAAAATGTAAATCGCAAATACAATCATCAGAAAAAAATCAATTCATGGCATGCTGCTCTATTATTTGGTGAGGGTTCATTTATTCAAGTTTATTCAACATTTAAGTTTATTTTCTCTAGGGAAGAGGAGACTTTCAATGGCACGAAGGAGCTCCAAAAAACCCAAGACGGATTCAGGTTTGACTAGTTGACTTATGTAAAAAAAAAAAAGTGTTTACTAGTGCCACAATAGTGGATTTCCTCATCATTCATCTCTTTCCTCCAGAAAAAAGTTTTCATAATGATTGCGAACCCATATGCGAATCCACCAATCTGAAAACTCAAGGAAAAGGATCAGACCCCTTATGCTTGACACAACCATCCAATGACACATCAGTACCAAAGGCTCAGTGCCAATCAGAAACCTTTAAGCCTACAGGTGAGAATCCACCCACCACATCTGTAAAACACATTTTACTCAAAAAAGACCTGGTTCATAATGATTTTTTTTTTTTTTTAAATTGTAGCAGTTAGAAAACAAACCTTCCACAACCCCAACCGGTTTAGCAGAGAACCATGTGAGTAATGAATAACAATGATTACAAGCAGAATCATCTTGAATAAGTGACGATGAATGTAAATTGTACTTCTCACAGTATACAGAGTCATCAGAAACCAACCGCCACCAGTGCTCTCTATCAACTTAGACCATAATCCATATAAATGCAGTGCTCCTGGCTGTACGAAGTCTTTCCGCAAAGCAAAACTCCTGCACTATCATATGAAATACTACCATGGAGATGATCGTCTGATGGAGCCAGACCCGATCCAGGCAATAGACAAACAGACCGCACTTAATAATCAGGATGGCTCTAAGAAGAGGTGCGTTACATCGCATGAGTGTGCGCAGGTGACCGTGAAGAGACGCTCTCTTGCGCCCCCTGCTGTCATCGCACAGAATTACCAACGATGGCCTTCACTGAAGGACAAGACCAGGGACAAGACCAGAGACAATCAGCTAGACAGCAACATGCATAGATACTTCAAGGAGAGAGAGAGGAGATTTATGGAAATGGGTATGGCTGATGGATAAAATTTATATTGTATTTCACTGAAAGCATGTGGGATTTTCAGTGTTATTCCTGAAGGCTTTAATACATGACTTTGTTTTTTTGCCTTTTGTAGAAGGTGTGAAAGAACGTGACCGGTCAAAAGAGAAACAGACTAGAGACTTCTTGCGTATAAAGTTAAAGGAAAAGAAAAAGATGAAAAAAAACACATCAGGTAAAGAAAAGTAGCATATTTACAGATAATCCATTCTGTTGATTTTGAGTGATGGTAAATTTTTATTTCTGTGCACAACTGTAACTGAACTAAAATGTGTTCGTAACTAAATTATAATAAAAGTAGAAATATAAATTATAAGTGTAATTATATGATCTCATAACAATGTTATATTATCATACGTCACATGCTATCCAAAACATCTTGCATTTTATAATTTACGAAAATAAAAACATTTTGCCCTGCCATTCATCCACTTCCTGTCAATTTATATTTTCACTGTTAGTACATTCAGCAGTACTTTAACTGAAGTTTTCTTATCCATCCTAATGTTTTGTAGAGTTTATAGATTTTTTCAATTTGAGATTATAAGTTTTTACCTCATATGTTTCCAGATGAGGATAGCATTTCAGACTGGTCCTCTGACAGCTGTGGTTGGAGTGAAGATGAAATGGGAGCAGATCTGGATGTCATTGCCTCACCTCTCAGCTGTAGCTCTGTTGCCTCAACTACAGGAAGTCAGGATACTGTCCGATGTGTGTGTGAAGCGGAAGAGGAAAATGACTTCATGTTACAGGTGACCATTCATTTGGCCTGTACACTACCATTCAAAATGTGGGGGTCAGTAAAGAAATTAGTACTTCTATTCAGCAAGGATGCATTAAATTGACCAAAGGCGATAGCAAAGACATTTCTAATGTTACAAAAGAGTCAATGATCACCAAATCAGCATATGAGAATGATTTCTGAAGGATCATATGACCCTGAAGACTGGAGTAATGGCTGCTGAAAATATATATTTGACATCACATGAATAAATCACATTTTAAAATAGACATTTTATTAGATTTAGCTATAACATTTTCACTATTAACAATGATCGCATTTGTTGTTTTTTCTCAATGCACCTCAGTGTGAAGAGTGTCTGTACTGGCAGCATGGAACCTGCATGGGCCTCCTGGAAGAGAACGTTCCAGAGCGATACGCTTGCTTCATTTGCCGGGATTCTCCAGGTTTGGAAGTGATCCATGTTTTAGTGTTGATTTCTAAACAAAACTCTAATGTAGACCTCAGGATGAGTGGCAGTTTGAGTAGTTTGACTCAGCGTTGTGTCAATTCCCCTTTCTCCTGCTAGGGAATTATGGAATTGTCTGCTGTTTTAAGTTCATTTTGGCTTACCAGTGCATTTGTTTGTGTGTATCCAGGGCAGACCAGAGGTCAGAGACAGAGCCTGCGGTACTGGTATGACAGGGACTGGCTTAGCACCGGCCATATGTATGGCCTCTCTTTCCTGGAGAACTACTCCCATCAGAACGGCAAGAAGATCGCAGCCACTCATCAGCTTTTAGGGGACGTTCAGCATGTGCTTGAAGTCCTCAATGGCCTGCAGCTCAAAATCAGCGTGCTACAGTAAGGCCACATTTACACTGCAGGTTTTGATGCCCAGTTGTTGACTATATCTGAATGTTTTTTTTGTTTTTTTTTTTACCCATATCTGATATCTTCATTTACACTATTCACTTGATGATAGCTAGGTCATTACACATTACACCCTTGTATCTAATGTTATAGGCTAACACAATAATATACACAGTACACATAAAAATAGTGTTACGTCCCTTTCTGCAGGAGCACGACTCATCCAGACCTCAAGTTGTGGCAGGAGCCGTGGAAGCTGACTGAGAGATCCAGGATAAAAAGCATGGCTCTTCCAGACGCAAAAAACGTTTCTTCGTCAGCATCTTCAGAAGTCATTCTACATAAAGAGCCCTTCTCTTCATCCTTCCAAGACTACATTAGCAGTGAGCACTGCTACCAAAAGCCACAAACATTGTACCAAGTATTGGAGCCGAGGCTGGTGCTGAAGACACGGGTTGAGTCGGTGTTGGAAGATCGATCACACAACACAGAGAGAGTGATGAAGAATGAACAACACTATTATGGAGAGATCCAGCCTGCTTTACTGAAGACATCTAGTGCTCAGCTGTTCAACCACAGGATGGTGAGGGTCAAATGAGGTTAATATTATGTGATTAACACTGTCCAGTTCTGTGAAATATAATTATTATGGTCTGATCCTACAGTGAGCTGATATTTTTAAAGGAATAGTGCATGTGCCAGGATTTTACTTATAATGAAAGTGAATGTGGATTTGTGCTGTTAAGCTCCAAAATGATAAAAAGCAAAAAAGGTATCAGTGGTCCAACATTATAAGAGGTCCATCAATATTTAAAATACGTACTGAATATTAAACATCTGCATCTGCATCTATTAAATAGGGCTCATTTAGACCCAGCACGACCGGTTTGATGTCATAATAAAACGAAACGAAAAAGTCGTCATTTAGGATTTATTTCGAGTTGAACTATTCCTTTAATGATTCACAGCAAACTTAAAAAGTGTACTTCAAAATATGTACAGTACATTTGTTCAAAAGGCTTTTGTTTTTAATAGAAATTAGAAAAAAAAAAAAAAAATATATATATATATATATATATATAGAAAATGCATCATGGTTTCCACAAAAACATTAAGAAGCACAACATTAACCTTTTTTGAGCACCAAATCAGCAATAATAAAATCATTTCTTAAGGATCGTGTGACACTGAATTGACACTGATTGGAGTAATGGCTATTGAAATTTTAGTTTGCGTCACAGGAATAAATGACATTTTAATACATGTATACATATATTTAATACATATGCATTTAAAGTAGAAAGCACTTATTTAACATTTTAATATTATTTCAAGATATTACTGTTTTACTTTCATTTCATTTTCTTTTCTTTCTTTTTTTAAATCTTACCAACCCCAAACTTTTGAACAGTAGTGTAGACTGACTGTTTTATATTGTTTGTAACTGAATGTTTATTACATTGAATGCTGCAATGTAAGTAATGAGTGAATGTGAAATTGTAGGATGGAGGAGAGAAGCGTGAAGTGTGTGGTGATGGAGGCGGGGTTAAAGGTGCAGCTCAGCCCCAGCAGTGGAGGATCAATCTGCTGGAACACATCGAGACTTTACAAGAAGAGGTTACTCGCAGGATGGACTTCATCGAAAGGGAGCTTGATGGTGTGCCAGAGGGTTTCAGGGGGCTGGATTTATGTTGTGCAATTTTTCATTTGGTGATTTTTATAATGGGAATGTTTCGTTTACATTAAAGTTAATACATCGAAACACTAACTATTCATACTTTGTTTGCTGTTTCAGTGCTTGAAAACTGGCTGGACTGCACGGGTGAGTTGGAGCCTCCAGAGCCATTGGACCGTCTGCCTGAACTCAAGCAAAGCATCAAACAGCTGCTGAATGAACTGGGAAAGGTGCAACAGATTGCTCTGATTTGTGCCACATGAGGGCGCCAGGGCAAATTTCACTATCATCACAGGACTACCTCGGTTTAATACATTCCTAAAGCGGGCCACGAAACCAAAGAGCCTAAAGAACATTAGACTGAGAACAATGTGAAACTGAACAAGCTGTTTGTTACAGAATATGTGATTCTGACTATGGACTTGGAATTAGGATTGAACACTGCGAAACGTTATCACCCCACCTGTCCCTTTACAGCAAATATGATCCACATCCTTTTCATCCTTTCTCTTTCACCGAAAGTAAACATATAACAAAATACCATATATATATATAAGTTAATCATGTTTATTCTAAAAACCTGGATAGTCAAAATAAGGATCAGTCCTGCATTATTCAAAAGTTAGAAACCATTAACCTCTATTTAACAGGTTGGGTATGAACTGTGAAACTGAAGTAAAATGAACACAATGAAACCATTGTTTATGTGCTCCGTTGTATTTAAAGGACCTTATGCTTAGAAAGTTAAAATGTTTTTTTGAATATTTATTTCTGAACAACTGTGAATTTCATAATTACTGCAATCCTCAGTAGTCAACTTTCTGTAGTCTGTGACATCACTTCATTATGGATTAGCCATAAAATGTTTAGTCCTGGTTTCACAGACAGGGTTTAGATTAAGCCAGGATAGACCTCAGTTCAATAAGGACATTTAAGTAAACATGCATTAGAATAAAATAAAATAAAAACAAACAAAAAAAGAATTTTTTTTTTTAAAAAGATATCTCAGTGCAAATTGCTTTCAGTTAAAACAGCTCAAACGTACATTTTAGTCTGGGACTAGTCTTAAGCCTGGTCTGTGAATCCAGGAGTTAGTATTAAAAGACTGAACCACATGACTGTTTGTCTAAAAGCAGAAACTGGAAATACTGAATTAGTCATTCTGATTTAAACATATAAATCTATGCATATTAATTATCTTGATGAACACATATATAAAATTCCTGTAATTATTTACCCATCTTTTCAATACTGTAGCCTATGACTGGAAAACGGTATTCCCTCTATATACTGCATTATGATGACGAAATGCTTGTTTAACATGTTGCTGCCCAACTGTTGACATTGGAGACAGTTACAATAAAAGCACTTTGTATGTATATGTGTATACTTGGTGTACTGGTAATTTTTCTTTAGCCAAAAAATAGTCAAAAAAAGACGTGACACGATATCCATCCACATAGCCTCACGGGGGCGATAAATCGCGTTTAAGGGCCGGGGGTCTTCCAAACGTTGAGTGTAATGTGGGTAGCCCAAAAGGCCCCGCCCACAGAGTGACATCAAAACACGGCTGCTGGCAGAGACTGCGAGCAGAGAAACGTGCGGACGACGAGCCCTTCAACCAGAAGCCTCCGTTCACTTCTACATCTTTGTGGGGGATTTTACCATAGTCAGATCGAAGTATTGTTCCCAAGACTGTTTGGTGAGTTAAATACCTAATTTTAGATCTGAACTAGTACGATTTTGTTCTTGGAATATAAACAAAACTGACGGGAATTGTGACATAATTTAGAGTGATAGTGTTGGTCATCTTCTCTTCAGCGACCAATGTAATTCCATTTAAAATGGCTCCATGTTTTTAAACTGCTGGGAGCCACAGTAACGTCGATTTCCACCACAGCTGCTGAAGACAGAAGATAAAAAACACGCACATTTTGATTTAGTATAGATCGATTTTTTTCACACACCAGACACCAAGGATGTTGCCAAAAATAGAAACTTTTTACCTCATTAGATGTAATGGGTTGTAATTCGGTGTATTTTTTATCCTATTTGTCGCTGCAGATGTTTCATAGTTTTCATAGATGGTTCTCGTATAAAACAAGAGGGCCACCTGCAATTTACATTCTATTGAATACAATTTGTCTTTGTGTACATGTGTATAACATAATATAGAACAGTTTTAAATATGTGTTGTTGTCTTCGTAATTGTGTCTGAATTTGTCTATTGCTGAATTATTTACGTCGGTCTAACTTTGATTTGCAATTGCATCGTCTTCCTAATGTTACCCTATAAATGTAAAATTCCAAAATAAAAAAAAATAAAAACATAACTCGAGGGACGCTGATGTATCAAATACGTAAGCTACAGATGGGTTTGGGGTTAATTTCGATTATATACGAGACAACTTCCGGCATGTCACAAATGACATTGTCCTCGGTCACCTGCTCATGGGAAGGTCGCAGTGCTGATGATGTGAACTCCATGTGCTCGCAGGTGTGCTTTTTAGCACGCTCAGACAATGTGGTAGTGCACTAGACACTATTGACACAACAAACAAACAACACTAACCTGTTGTTATCATCAATAGAGGTCTCCTAAGAAATCCCTTAGTCTTTTTGCTTTAATCTGTTTGCCGTATCTACATTGAAACGTTGATGGTTGTTGTAGTACACAGTATTTGTGTTAATCAATTGTATTCAAGACAAAGCTTTAACCGATCTTTATACTGCTGTTTGAAATGACGTGTGTATTTCCATGGAAATCCAATGAAACTTTCTACTCAAACAGGCATTTCACGTGGAAAATTTCACATTTTGACTGGTATAATTAATAATGGTATTATTATTAATTATAATCATCATTGCCTCGTGAAAAGTTTGTGACTGAGGTAACCCCTTTTTAGTTTGTTTACATCCGAAAATAACAGATGATTGTGCCTGAATGGGAATAAGAAAAATATGATCTGTTTTTATTCTGATTTCTGGCTTTGCAGTGAATGCTTTAACTCGTTTATCTGTCATTATACTATACATTCTCTCTGTTTTAATTTTCCTTATTTTTTAAAACGTTTTTATAATCCCTTTTCCTATTACAAAACATTACTTTAGCATTGAAACATCCCTATATGGAGAAGTATATTTGGAGAGAGCGAAAGAGAGAGAGAGATTAGGTCTGTTCCTGCAGATTGGCGTGTAGAGATAGATAGATGTCAGGGAATCCTGGGACTCTCGGGAGCAGCGAGCTTTAATTAAGCTGTATGCTCAGTTCAATTGGGTGTGCTTACAATCTCAATAACTCTTCTTATCAGGAGGATTGTGGACCAGCACTAGGGCCAAAGAGTATAAAGCCCATAGTGCTAGAGATAAAGACTACACTTCATTTTAAATGGCCATTCTGAATGTGTTAGATCTTATTTTAATGTAAAACATCATATTTTGGTGACGTGTGTGTTACAATAGAGTGAATGCAAACAAAGCACACACAGTATAGGGATAGTTCACCCAGATTTGAAAATTCTGTCATTATTAGTTTAGTCAACACATGTCAATCAAACCCGTCCCATAGGGTTTTATTTTGAATCTTTACGCAGCACTCGTACTGCTGTTGCTTTGAATAAATTAAGCAGTACATTTCCACTCACACTCATCATGGCATGTTCTGTAAAGCACCTGCTGCAGGTGGAGCAATATCACAGTTGTCAGGCTGTTGAGTGTGTGATGTTGTGGACAGATTCCAAACTGGTCCTCCAGGCCATCCCTCACTGCTGGGATGTGCAGGACCAAAGGGACACTCTGTAATACTTAATCCTTTTTGAATTCAGATTATGCTTGACCAGACATAAATTGACATATAAAAATGACTTTAATGCACAAATTTATCTTCATAATATGAGTTTATCCATTCAAAACTCAAAAAAGAATGTAGGAAAAAAAAGTTTCTAATAAATGATGTTTAAAAAATAAAAACTTATATTCATAACATTACCCCCAACAAATGTGCCATGTTTATAATAATAAATGTCTCTTGAGCACCAAATCAGCATTTTAAAATGATTTCTGAAGGATCGTGTGACACTGAAGACTGTAATGATGCTGAAAATTCAGCTTCGCACCACAGGAATAAATAACATTTCAAAATATAACAAAATAGAAAACTGTTATTTTAAATTGTGGCCTAATAATATTTCACAATAAGACAGTTTTTACTGTATTTTGATCAAATAAATCCATTCTTTCTTTCAAAAACATTATTTTACTTCCCCAAACTACTGAACACAACAGTAATGCAAATTTCAAACAAAAACATAGTAAAACTTTAGTTCTGTTTAGCCTTAAAATTATACTATTACACTGTAAAAAAATTTTTTTTTTCTTTTGTCAAATCAACTTAAATAATTTATGTAGTTCAGATAACATAATATTTTGAGTTTCTGATGCTTAAATCAATCTCCTTCATTGTATGAACTAAATTTTTCCACTTCATTCAGGTTACTTCATTTTTTTTAAGTTAAACCAACAATATTTTTTTACAGTGTACATGTTTCAATTGTTTTTAAAAGACTTGGTTGTATTTTTGTAAGATGGTAATGTCTTGATATAACCTTACAGACCAGTGTTTACTGAAAAAACAAATTGGTTGTTTGCATGGTAGCGAATATGATGGTCTGGAGCGTTTGTTCCCGTGAGTGTGCTTCCTTAAGTGCAGTCTAGTGGAGACTCGAGAGAAAGAGGAGGATCGCAAAAAAACATCAAACGTCTCATTTAGTGATTCAGTCAGTGGAGTTTTAAGGGCTTTCAGTATTTAGTGAATTGCACTTCTCTCTCCCCGTTTTAACCTTTATTGTTATCATAAACGCTGTGAAAACTGTTTTTTCGGCATACGGCAGCCATTGTTAGCTTGACTGTCTGAAGTTCCCTGTGACCTTAATTTTCTCGATTCTGGTGTTGATGCTTGAAAAACGCTTGCTTTTTTCTCATTTTCAGATGTTGCAACTTGTTAATCAGTTCAAACCCATCTAATATCTGACCTACAAAAGGCGAATCATCCCTGTGCTGGATCTCTGAGCCCTTTTAATCAATTTCAGCAGTTCGATCTTCGTCTTATTAAAATTAAAGGTAATTCGTTCTGACCTGTCGCACGTGTCTGTTGGGTTTCATGTGGTTGTCCTGGACTGTGGCCAGCCCACTAAACTTGTGTCTTTGGTTTTGTGCCATGATTCTCTGTCTCCATCATCGTTTCCTCCTCATTTTCACCTTGACAGCTGTGCTTCTGCCTGATGGCTCAATATCAGGCTGGCCTGCTGAGATGTCTCAGTCTATTCCATCAAAATGGTCATCAGATTTCACACTGACCGGCACTTTTTCAGATCACAGCAGACGCAGAGGCTGTTTTATTTGCTCAGAGTATCTTCATGCAGCTCTTGAATTTTAATCTTGAGCAGTAGTTTGCACTGGATCCCTAAGGACGCAGTGCCCTTAAAAGCAAAACATATAACAATCCTTTTGTAAGAACAACAACTGTGCTAGTTCTGCTTTTGCAACGTTATTATTATTTTTTTTTTGCATGAGCCACAATGAAACAGTTCAGTGTCTCTTTAGCTTTTGCCCTGAAATGTCTAGTGTGTTATTAATAATAAACAGTGTAAAATAAACTACCATTCAAACGTTTCGATGTTGTTCAGATAAAATCTGACTGGGTTCTCCGAGCACTTCCCCTGAGCCCGACTGATAAAGGATTTTGAAGGCTGATACCGATACAAATATTTGTTGGTTTTAAAATCTTATATTCTGATATATCGGCCGATATTTTTATTTTATTTATTTATTTTCAGAAATGCACAACAAAACATTAATAGATTTCCCTAACATTAGTTATTTGTAGTTGTTTATGAGTTTTAACTAAAACAATATGATAATGCATTTTAAAAAGAAACTTGTTTCTTTTATTGTCACAACAGAGCAGACTGATGTTAGTCGCATTAGCTTTGTGGTTAGCTAGTCTATGATGAGCCATAATTTAGCAATGGATTACGTCATACTGCAAATTGTAAAACATACATTTTCAATATAACAGGCCAAGGAGAGATGATGCGTCTCATTGCTATAACTGTCACGCGCTATTAAAGAAATACTTCAGTCACATTGTCAAAATTTAAAAGGACAGTCAGTCAACTAAACTATTAGCTAATTCCGCTTCAGTCTCAGCTTATTTAACAGCAGCAAAACTGGACATGATAGTCACAAATTTTGTCGTGCTTATTTGAGTTAAGAGAACTGATGCGGATGTTCTTTTAATTGTTATTCAAGCAATGTATGTCTCGTGACCAACTCAACGAGTGTTGCCAACAGGGACAGTGTAGAGTGCCCTCTGGTGGACAAACTATACAACTCCAACACTCATGACATGGTTCAAGCTTGTTTCGTCCATTTTTATTTTATTTTTTAAAATATTAGTTTATCGGCCATTATAACTGCAGATACCGATAGTTTGGAAAATGCCTAATATCGGCCGATAATATCGGCCTGCCGATATATCAGTCTGTGGGATTTCCCTTTAATACATTTTTTCCCTTCAATGCAAGCCAAGGCTCCTCCACATGTCAAATATCTAGATTTTATTGATGTTACCATCTTGATTATTGATTACCTCATTTACGAGATAAAAAGTAAATGCAATATATAGAATGTAAATGATATATGTGCACACTATATGTGGATATTTCTTGACCATCTGCTTTAGAAGGCTTCCCACACTGTGATTTAACCTACTTTAAATCCTCATGCTTTGGGTAAAAAAACTGAGGCCAAAGCAGATCCTCTGCAGGGACAGATGCAGTGATGGGATTGTTTTGATGTCACATATGTCCCCCACGGACTGCAGCTTTAACACCAATCAAGTTATCCGAGCTCTAATGTCAAACAGCCTCGTCAGGTCCGCACCAAAAGCATACTGTTAAATTCCCCTTAATTTAAGTGTGTGTGTGTGTGTGGGAGGCATAAGTGAATTTCTGGGAGGCATAAGATGTTTTTTTCTGAGGATGCCAACAAATAAGCTTTAAATCAATACAGTGAGTGGCTTTCTGTTCTAATAAGGTTAAACATTGTGATCCTTCAGGAATAATGCACTCCGTTCAACGCATTCTGGGAACTCTAAGAAGGGTTTTCGCTATAGTCTGCATTATATATGAAACTGATTGTATGTGATTGTATATGTGTGCATAAGGCAGACAAGTATCCTCATATACCCTTGTGTGTATGCAAGTCCTTGTTTCTTCAGAAATGACAGCAAGGAAGTGGCTTAATGTATAGGGAAAAAGCCGAAGTATGATGGATGCGATACTGTGAGTCTGTGACAGTTGCGTCAGCATGCAGGGTGTCCCTCATCCCTCAGTGTGTGAAAAAGAGAAAGAGATGGAACTCCTTTTTTGGCAGAGTTTAGTGCATCGGCCGCTCTATGCCACCACAAGAGCTTTATCACGCACGAACTGCTTATACCAGGGGTTTCCCTTAATTCAGTTTGTGATAGAGGGAGCCACAGAGATGGAGGTGAGAGGGAACATACAGGCTGTCTTCAGAATAGCAAATCTAAAACCTTCTATGCATCGTGCTTTCTTTAAACATAATACATAAAATCAATTGGTTTAAATTTTTTATTTCAATCTTTATGTATTTTATGTATGCTAATATGATCTTTTTTTGTTCTTTTTTTTTCTTTCTTCATTTTAGAGTGATAACACTTTACTTTTTTATTTTTATTGCATTCATTATGCCTTGTAATGCACCTTATAACCCTTGAATGGTCTCATAAATAATTGTAAACACTGTTATAATACATTATAATACTTATCTATTAATTGAAGACACCTTTGAAAACACAACAAACAACCAATTTTAGAAGTAACAAAGAATCTGCAAATATTATAATGCATTTTAACTGTGGTTGCAATTAGTTCTGAAAATATATAAGGCGTTATACATAATGAATGCTTTAAGTAGGTGTAACACTTTTTTTCGGTATGATTTCTAACATGTTTGTGTCGTCATTGTTTGTTGAATGTCAAACGTTAAGATGTTGTTATACAAAATGATATTAAAAATGCAAGTTAAGATTATATAGTGCTCATATAATGGCATTTATAAAATGAAACAATGTCTAATATTTATATTTAAAAAGCACTATATGTTGTATCTAAAAATGCCATATTGTTGGGGTATAGAATGTCTTTAGTAAATAATATTAAATGATATGAATAATATATAATAAATGAATTAATAAATGAGTAATAAAATGAAAGATTAAATGGAAATGATATACTAAATCCATATTGAACCCATAATACATTAATAATTAGTTAATAAATGTGACATTACCTCAACAACACTGCATCATGCTTTGAAACATTTGTCAATGCATGTTGTGATGTATTTTCAGATCTAGTAGGCATTATAGAGTGTGCACTGCACAATATGCTTTACCTAGACAATACGACATCATGACTTTTGCGTAAACATACACGCCACTTTCGAGTCAGGTGGCGTGTTATCTCTACGCATTTTGAGCTATCCGCGTGTATCCACGTGTATGCTTGTATGTCTACGCCATTAACGTCCGCGTCATTCCGCGTGTCTGTACACGCAGTCAAATCTCCAGTCATAAATGCCATTAACCCCAGTGACGGTTAAGGTTTAGGGATGGGGTTGAGGTAAGTCATTTTTTTTTTTTTTACCTAGGATGGTAAGGGAACAGTCATAAATGCCATTAACCCCAGTGACGGTTAGGTTTAGGGACGGGGTTGAGGTAAGTCATATATTTAATAACGTTAAGTCAACGGCGTTCATAAACACGCTGAAAGGCGATTATGCGTCTTGATAGCACGCCAAAAATGTAAATACGAATTGGCGTGGCATACACACGCTACTTCATGAGATCAGTCTGACCTAGAGCACTTCCATTCTGACCCTAGTCATAGGTCGTGTCTCTCAGCTTCCCTGCAAACCCCTTCCCACTCTCCCAGTAAATGGCCGGGATTCAAAGGAAAGTGATTGGACTGGTTGAAATTGAACACATGAGAATGCATGTAAGTGGTCTTTGGTGGATTCCTGAGAACAGGGACAATGACCTTCCACGTAAAAAGAGGTTGAATTGTGACAGGAATTAATGGAGCATGTGCTGCTCATGTTACTTCATGATTTGTGTTCTGTTACAAACAGCAAGTGGTTAATAAACAACTATAAATATGTGATATTAGCATGTGAAGGTATCAAATTTTCATGTTGTGATAATCGTTGAAGCCTTTATTCTCATTACTTTATTCTATTTCTTTTTATTCTATTTGCTACTCTCTTTAACTAAATGTGTGGAGACAATTTACAGTTCCTGGAACAGGCCAGATCAAATCACCATTTGTGCAAGGAAAAAGTGTGTGTGTGTGTGTGTGTGTGTGTGTATGTACAGGTTTGGCCAAATATCCTCACATAAATAGTGAAACCGAGTAGTGAGGGTCCTCCTCACTAGTTGAAAGAGCTTATAAATCGGCCAAAACTTATTTTTATTAAAATCTATTGTTTTGTACATTTTATGAGGATTAGGGGTTGGGATAGTCGATAGAGAATAGCATTAACCTAATATAAAATCAATTAAACTTTATGCAATATCCTCGCTAATATAGTGAAACCAACGTGTGTGTGTGTGTGTGTGTGTGTGGGCTTCAGGGTCTCTTTACCCATATGTGACTGATTAACAGGGTGTTTGGAGGGCTAGAAGTTGATATTTGTTGACAGTTATATGTGAAATAGATTCAGCAATGCCCTATAGTAACATTGTCATCTGACTGTTAGCTCTGATCATTTTTTTTTTTTTTTCTGGTATTTTCTTTTCGCAGCTGTGTAGATACACATTTCCGCTGAAAATCTCTGAAATAGGAGGCTGGATCCCTGGGAAGTGTTTTTACATGAGTCACATTTCTTCGGACAGCGCAGTCCACAGTTATGCAATACACATGGGAAGATGCTGGTGAATCAGGGTTTGTTTTTGCTATAGGGTTTACCTAAAGTAGATTTTGATGTGATAAATATAATATACAGAACTATGGTTGTCTGTGAGTCTCAGCTTATGCCTCGGTCTGCTGTTTTGATTCTTCATTTTTCCTTCCCATCCCTTTGGGAGCCCACTCTGAAAATAAACATCAGCCCTTTTGTCTCTATGGCAACAGTTTTACACTTCACTGAATGCACAACTAGAGTGGGCGGAAACTGAAAATGACATCGAGTTTTGGTGAGGAAGTTAACTCGGGTTAATGAAGCAAGTCAAATCTTGTTGATATGGAATCTTGACTGATTATGGCAGTATGTAAAAAAAAAAAAAGTCTATGAATCTGCTAGATATTTCCAGCCAGAGCCTTTCAGTTCAATCTTGGGATTACAATCAGAGGCCATGATTGCAGTTTGACCTTTGCCCTCTGTCCAGATTTGTGGACCGTTTGGCTGAAGAATCTTGGACTTTTGTGGCAAGTCTTAAGCATGCTGAACATTTGTTGTTTTCTTTTTGTGTCGCTCACTCCTCGTCTAAATATTATTTAATGCCCTTCATCCGGATTTGCTGCTGGGATTGCTGAGGAGATTTCCACCTCCTAAGCTTTAAAATCTTAATGTGTGCTTGTAGTTTTCTCACGTTTTATGTAATGGAAGTTTAATTTCATGCTGCTCTGCAATTTCATCGATGAAAGGCACTGCACTGACATGAGGGAAGCTGCTAAACAACTTAATAAAAAAATTATTGAACTGCGTTTTACTCATTATTGTACAGATTTGAGGCAGAAAAGGTTTTGGAAATTGCTACAGGATGTAATATATATATATATATATATATATATATATATATATATATATTCCAACTATATACAGTACAGTTCAAAAGTTCAGTTGGGGTCAGTTAGTTTAAAGGGTTAGTTCACCCAAAAATGAAAATTCTGTCAGTATTTACTCACCCTCATGTTGTTCCAACCCCGTAAGACCTTCGTTCATCTTCAGAACACAAATTAAGATATTTAAGATATTAAGATCGCTCCTGCATACAGTCCATAGGCTTCTTGAGGGACCGGCTCTTGCTGTCCCCGAAAAGTCATTAAAGACATCGTTAAAATAGTCCAAGTGACTACATGGGTCAATCTTAAGTTTATCAAACGACGAGAACACTTTTGTGCGCAAAAAAACAACAAAAATAACGACTTTATTTCAACTATTCACTTCCTTCTCCATGAGCCTGTAAGTCAGTTAACGTAGTGTGATTGCGTAGAGCTACATCACACGTAGGCTCACTATTGGCCGACGCTGGTCATGTGTGTGTGATGTGTGTGACGTACAATAACAGAAGCTTACGCTATTAAACTAGTAACCTGACTCGCGCAGAGGGAGAAATAAACGAATAGTTGAAATAAAGTCGTTATTTTTGTTGTTTTTTTGCGCACAAAAGTGTTCTCGTCATTTGATAAACTTAAGATTGAGCCCCTGTAGTCACTTGGACTATTTTAACGATGTCTTTAATGACTTTTCGAGGACTGCAAGAGCCAGTCCCTCAAGAAGCCTATGGACTGTATGCAGGAGCGATCTTAATATCTTAAATATCTTAATTTGTGTTCCGAAGATGAACGAAGGTCTTACGTGGTTGGAACAACATGAGGATGAGTAAATACTGACAGAATTTTCATTTTTGGGTGAACTAACCCTTTAACTGTTAGTTATATTAGTTAGTTATTCTTTACTTCCTTAATATTATTCAGTAACACTTTAATTTTGTCAAAAGAGATGTAGACATTTATAATGTTTCAAAAGGCTTGAACCATGAGACATCATCAGTCCGTTGACGTTTGTAAAATGAAAGCAGCCAGTCACGTTTGACCCATCCCAAGGTCAGGAAGATCAGAACTGTGACAATAGACAGATGAGTCTAGTGGAAGTGGGTTAAGCCACGTCAGCATGTCTTTCCACCTTACAGCATGATCTCAGCAGATCTCAGTAGGCACATCATTCATACCGAATGTCACATTTTTGGTTTGTATTTGTTCATGCATCATATTTCTGTTGGTCTCACCTTGAATAGAGATTGAAAAAAATTAAAGGTGGGACTTCATTTGCATAGTCACTCATTAGGCAAGGCAAGTTTATTTATATAGCACATTTAATACACAATGATAATTCAAAGTACTTTACATAGAAGAAATTAAAATAATCAAAACAATGATATGAATAATTAAAACAGTTTAGAATAAAAAATAAAATACAGTACAAACAGTCGGACGAACAGTGGCACAGTGCTCACTGCTCATACAGTAAATGCACAGCTAAACAGAAGTGTTTTGAGTCTGGATTTGAATGTGACTGACAACTGTAGGAGTTGAGTTTGAGTTTCTTTATTTAAAGGGACAATGCACATTAATTAACATGAGAACAAGGTCCAACATGTAAATGTGCCAGATTTAGCCATACAGGCTAATTTTCATCTGCAGTCACTTCTGTAGGAGCACATCTTATCTCCTCTGGAAGCTGTTCCAGCTGCGGCTGGCATAATAGCTAAAAGTGGACTCTCTGTGCTTAGAGTGAACCCTTGGTGTTTCTAACTAGTGTGATCCTAATGAACTGAGTGATCTGTTATTGACAGCCCTCATTCAGTGAGCAACATATCTGCAATATATTGAGGTCCTTGCCCATTGAATGGTTTATATACCAGTAATAATACTTTAAAATCAGTCCTAAATGTAACTGAGAGCCAGTGTAAAGACCTGAGGACTGTGTGATATGTTCATATTTTATGGTCCTGCTCAGAATCCTGGCAGAAATCCATCCTAAGTCTTGACTCGAAACAAAGCATCTAATTCTTGCAATATTTTTCAGATGATAGTATGCTGATTTAGTTATTGCTTTGACATGACTTACTGAACTAAGGTATGCGTTCACCTTTGTTTCCAAACGCAATGACTTCAGTTTGTCTTTGTTTAAACTGAAAGTTTTTAACATTCAACTGTTGACTTCATCAATGCATTGGCACATGGCACACCAGATTGAAAATTGTTAAATTATCCATTAGAGCTTAAGAATTTTGTTAAAAAATTCAAAAGACAACTTTTTCAATATCTTGCCTATGAAAGGAAGAATTTGAGATCGGTTTATAGTTGCTTAAGATGGTCTTATCCAGATTGCTCTTTTTCAGGAGGGTCTTGACAACTGAAGTTTTCAGGGAGTTGGGAAAACTCCCAAAGAGAATTTACCACTTCTAGTTCATCTGCTTCTAAGCTTTTTTAATACACTTTTGAAAAAGGTGATGTGCGTCAAGGGTGCAGCTGCGCAGTTAATGTTTCAAGCTGCTGTACGTTTCTTACAAAATGTTGCCTTCAATTTATTCGAAACAGACATAGTAAATACTTTCTCAGGTTGTGGTCTAAACTGTCTGACCCCAAGAGCAACTCAAGGACGTGTTGATCACCTTTCCTTATATTATTGATTTTCATAAATGGCACACTAGTGTTCTCATTAGCTGCAATCAAACACAAGGGATGCAAATAAAAAACAGTTTGTGTGAACGTTCCTGTCTCAGTCCTTGTAATGAACACATGAAGTGATTATACTGGAAGAATGATTTAAAAAAACTGATCCTTGTTTAAAACTTAGCCTTCAGAATGTTAATCGCAGACCAGAATCATGCAACATTTATACATTAACTAGCTAGCAGACTGTACCCTAACATTCAAAACATCCCAGTTCCCAAGGCAACGGAAAAGAGCAAATTTAATTGTAGAGACTTCCCTTCGGCTCTCAGCTTTTATTACTGTTTACAGAGAGTGTGTAACTGAATGCTTTCGGGCTGCTACCCAATCTCAGGTCTACCAGGTTAATTAAAAATAAAAAGGGTGACTACACTTGCGTGATTACAAGGTGGAAATGATTAGAACTCTACTAAGTACATCGCAAAGCGTGTTTTATAAACAGAAATTCAATACAAAGCTCTGTGTTGACTCAGGTGAGGTCTGCTGCAGATGTGACACAACGTGAGATTTGTCTGGGAATGT
>NW_024121188.1:5591534-5719122 GCF_016745375.1 Pimephales promelas
AAATCGCGTTTAAGGGCCGGGGGTCTTCCAAACGTGAGTTTGTAATGTGGGTAGCCCAAAAGGCCCCGCCCACAGAGTGACATCAAAACACGGCTGCTGGCAGAGACTGCGAGCAGAGAAACGTGCGGACGACGAGCCCTTCAACCAGAAGCCTCCGTTCACTTCTACATCTTTGTGGGGGATTTTACCATAGTCAGATCGAAGTATTGTTCCCAAGACTGTTTGGTGAGTTAAATACCTAATTTTAGATCTGAACTAGTACGATTTTGTTCTTGGAATATAAACAAAACTGACGGGAATTGTGACATAATTTAGAGTGATAGTGTTGGTCATCTTCTCTTCAGCGACCAATGTAATTCCATTTAAAATGGCTCCATGTTTTTAAACTGCTGGGAGCCACAGTAACGTCGATTTCCACCACAGCTGCTGAAGACAGAAGATAAAAAACACGCACATTTTGATTTAGTATAGATCGATTTTTTTCACACACCAGACACCAAGGATGTTGCCAAAAATAGAAACTTTTTACCTCATTAGATGTAATGGGTTGTAATTCGGTGTATTTTTATCCTATTTGTCGCTGCAGATGTTTCATAGTTTTCATAGATGGTTCTCGTATAAAACAAGAGGGCCACCTGCAATTTACATTCTATTGAATACAATTTGTCTTTGTGTACATGTGTATAACATAATATAGAACAGTTTTAAATATGTGTTGTTGTCTTCGTATTATTGTGTCTGAATTTGTCTATTGCTGAATTATTTACGTCGGTCTAACTTTGATTTGCAATTGCATCGTCTTCCTAATGTTACCCTATAAATGTAAAATTCCAAAATAAAAAAAAATAAAAACATAACTCGAGGGACGCTGATGTATCAAATACGTAAGCTACAGATGGGTTTGGGGTTAATTTCGATTATATACGAGACAACTTCCGGCATGTCACAAATGACATTGTCCTCGGTCACCTGCTCATGGGAAGGTCGCAGTGCTGATGATGTGAACTCCATGTGCTCGCAGGTGTGCTTTTTAGCACGCTCAGACAATGTGGTAGTGCACTAGACACTATTGACACAACAAACAAACAACACTAACCTGTTTTATCATCAATAGAGGTCTCCTAAGAAATCCCTTAGTCTTTTTGCTTTAATCTGTTTGCCGTATCTACATTGAAACGTTGATGGTTGTTGTAGTACACAGTATTTGTGTTAATCAATTGTATTCAAGACAAAGCTTTAACCGATCTTTATACTGCTGTTTGAAATGACGTGTGTATTTCCATGGAAATCCAATGAAACTTTCTACTCAAACAGGCATTTCACGTGGAAAATTTCACATTTTGACTGGTATAATTAATAATGGTATTATTATTAATTATAATCATCATTGCCTCGTGAAAAGTTTGTGACTGAGGTAACCCCTTTTTAGTTTGTTTACATCCGAAAATAACAGATGATTGTGCCTGAATGGGAATAAGAAAAATATGATCTGTTTTTATTCTGATTTCTGGCTTTGCAGTGAATGCTTTAACTCGTTTATCTGTCATTATACTATACATTCTCTCTGTTTTAATTTTCCTTATTTTTTAAAACGTTTTTATAATCCCTTTTCCTATTACAAAACATTACTTTAGCATTGAAACATCCCTATATGGAGAAGTATATTTGGAGAGAGCGAAAGAGAGAGAGAGATTAGGTCTGTTCCTGCAGATTGGCGTGTAGAGATAGATAGATGTCAGGGAATCCTGGACTCTCGGGAGCAGCGAGCTTTAATTAAGCTGTATGCTCAGTTCAATTGGGTGTGCTTACAATCTCAATAACTCTTCTTATCAGGAGGATTGTGGACCAGCACGAGGGCCAAAGAGTATAAAGCCCATAGTGCTAGAGATAAAGACTACACTTCATTTTAAATGGCCATTCTGAATGTGTTAGATCTTATTTTAATGTAAAACATCATATTTTGGTGACGTGTGTGTTACAATAGAGTGAATGCAAACAAAGCACACACAGTATAGGGATAGTTCACCCAGATTTGAAAATTCTGTCATTATTTAGTCAACACATGTCAATCAAACCCGTCCCATAGGGTTTTATTTTGAATCTTTACGCAGCACTCGTACTGCTATTGCTTTGAATAAATTAAGCAGTACATTTCCACTCACACTCATCATGGCATCTTCTGTAAAGCACCTGCTGCAGGTGGAGCAATATCACAGTTGTCAGGCTGTTGAGTGTGTGATGTTGTGGACAGATTCCAAACTGGTCCTCCAGGCCATCCCTCACTGCTGGGATGTGCAGGACCAAAGGGACACTCTGTAATACTTAATCCTTTTTGAATTCAGATTATGCTTGACCAGACATAAATTGACATATAAAAATGACTTTAATGCACAAATTTATCTTCATAATATGAGTTTATCCATTCAAAACTCAAAAAAGAATGTAGGAAAAAAAAGTTTCTAATAAATGATGTTTAAAAAATAAAAACTTATATTCATAACATTACCCCCAACAAATGTGCCATGTTTATAATAATAAATGTCTCTTGAGCACCAAATCAGCATTTTAAAATGATTTCTGAAGGATCGTGTGACACTGAAGACTGTAATGATGCTGAAAATTCAGCTTCGCACCACAGGAATAAATAACATTTCAAAATATAACAAAATAGAAAACTGTTATTTTAAATTGTGGCCTAATAATATTTCACAATAAGACAGTTTTTACTGTATTTTGATCAAATAAATCCATTCTTTCTTTCAAAAACATTATTTTACTTCCCCAAACTACTGAACACAACAGTAATGCAAATTTCAAACAAAAACATAGTAAAACTTTAGTTCTGTTTAGCCTTAAAATTATACTATTACACTGTAAAAAAAAAAATTTTTTTTCTTTTGTCAAATCAACTTAAATAATTTATGTAGTTCAGATAACATAATATTTTGAGTTTCTGATGCTTAAATCAATCTCCTTCATTGTATGAACTAAATTTTTCCACTTCATTCAGGTTACTTCATTTTTTTTAAGTTAAACCAACAATATTTTTTTACAGTGTACATGTTTCAATTGTTTTTAAAAGACTTGGTTGTATTTTTGTAAGATGGTAATGTCTTGATATAACCTTACAGACCAGTGTTTACTGAAAAAACAAATTGGTTGTTTGCATGGTAGCGAATATCATGGTCTGGAGCGTTTGTTCCCGTGAGTGTGCTTCCTTAAGTGCAGTCTAGTGGAGACTCGAGAGAGAGAGGAGGATCGCAAAAAAACATCAAACGTCTCATTTAGTGATTCAGTCAGTGGAGTTTTAAGGGCTTTCAGTATTTAGTGAATTGCACTTCTCTCTCCCCGTTTTAACCTTTATTGTTATCATAAACGCTGTGAAAACTGTTTTTTCGGCATACGGCAGCCATTGTTAGCTTGACTGTCTGAAGTTCCCTGTGACCTTAATTTTCTCGATTCTGGTGTTGATGCTTGAAAAACGCTTGCTTTTTTCTCATTTTCAGATGTTGCAACTTGTTAATCAGTTCAAACCCATCTAATATCTGACCTACAAAAGGCGAATCATCCCTGTGCTGGATCTCTGAGCCCTTTTAATCAATTTCAGCAGTTCGATCTTCGTCTTATTAAAATTAAAGGTAATTCGTTCTGACCTGTCGCACGTGTCTGTTGGGTTTCATGTGGTTGTCCTGGACTGTGGCCAGCCCACTAAACTTGTGTCTTTGGTTTTGTGCCATGATTCTCTGTCTCCCATCGTTTCCTCCTCCCATTTTCACCTTGACAGCTGTGCTTCTGCCTGATGGCTCAATATCAGGCTGGCCTGCTGAGATGTCTCAGTCTATTCCATCAAAATGGTCATCAGATTTCACACTGACCCGGCACTTTTTCAGATCACAGCAGACGCAGAGGCTGTTTTATTTGCTCAGAGTATCTTCATGCAGCTCTTGAATTTTAATCTTGAGCAGTAGTTTGCACTGGATCCCTAAGGACGCAGTGCCCTTAAAAGCAAAACATATAACAATCCTTTTGTAAGAACAACAACTGTGCTAGTTCTGCTTTTGCAACGTTATTATTATTATTATTTTTTTGCATGAGCCACAATGAAACAGTTCAGTGTCTCTTTAGCTTTTGCCCTGAAATGTCTAGTGTGTTATTAATAATAAACAGTGTAAAATAAACTACCATTCAAACGTTTCGATGTTGTTCAGATAAAATCTGACTGGGTTCTCCGAGCACTTCCCTTGAGCCCGACTGATAAAGGATTTTGAAGGCTGATACCGATACAAATATTTGTTGGTTTTAAAATCCGATATTCCGATATATCGGCCGATATTTTTTATTTATTTTTAGAAACGCACAACAAAACATTAATAGATTCCCCTAACATTAGTTATTTGTAGTTATTTATGAGTTTTAACTAAAATAATATGATAATGCATTTTAAAAAGAAACTTGTTTCTTTTATTGTCACAACAGAGCAGACTGATGTTAGTGGCATTAGCTAGCTTTGTGGTTAGCTAGTCTATGATGAGCCATAATTTAGCAATGGATAACGTCTTACTGCAAATTGCAAAACATACATTTTCAATATAACAGGCCAAGGAGAGATGGTACGTCTCATTGCTATAACTGTCACGCGCTATTAAAGAAATACTTCAGTCACATTGTCAAAAGTTAAAAGGACAGTCAGTCAACTACACTGTAACAATGTAACGTAACTATTACTAATTCCGCTTCATTCTCGGCTTATTTAACAGCAGCAAAACTGGACATGATAGTCACAAATTTTGTCGTGTTTATTTGAGTTAAGAGAACTGATGCGGATGTTCTTTTAATTGTTATTCAAGCAATGTATGTCTCGTTACCAACTCGTGTTGCCAACAGGGACAGTGTAGAGTGCCCTCTGGTGGACCAACTATACAACTCCAACACTCATGACATGGTTCAAGCGTGTTTCGTCCATTTTTATTTTATTTTTTAAAATATTAGTTTATCGGCCATTATAACTGCAGATACGAATAGTTTGGAAAATGCCTAATATCGGCCGATAATATCGGCCTGCCGATATATCAGTCTGTGGGATTTCCCTTTAATACATTTTTCCCTTCAATGCAAGCCAAGGCTCCTCCACATGTCAAATATCTAGATTTTATTGATGTTACCATCTTGATTATTGATTACCTCATTTACGAGATGAAAAGTAAATGCAATATATAGAATGTAAATGATATATGTGCACACTATATGTGGATATTTCTTGACCATCTGCCTTAGAAGGCTTCCCACACTGTGATTTAACCTACTTTAAATCCTCATGCTTTGGGTAAAAAAACTGAGGCCAAAGCAGATCCTCTGCAGGGACAGATGCAGTGATGGGATTGTTTTGATGTCACATATGTCCCCCACGGACTGCAGCTTTAACACCAATCAAGTTATCTGAGCTCTAATGTCAAACAGCCTCGTCAGGTCCGCACCAAAAGCATACTGTTAAATTCCCCTTAATTTAAGTGTGTGTGTGTGTGTGTGGGAGGCATAAGTGAATGTCTGGGAGGCATAAGATGTTTTTTTTTCTGAGGATGCCAACAAATAAGCTTTAAATCAATACAGTGAGTGGCTTTCTGTTCTAATAAGGTTAAACATTGTGATCCTTCAGGAATAATGCACTCTGTTCAACGCATTCTGGGAACTCTAAGAAGGGTTTTCGCTATAGTCTGCATTATATATGAAACTGATTGTATGTGATTGTATATGTGTGATTAAGGCAGACAAGTATCCTCATATACCCTTGTGTGTATGCAAGTCCTTGTTTCTTCAGAAATGACAGCAAGGAAGTGGCTTAATGTATAGGGAAAAAGCCAAAGTATGATGGATGCGATACTGTGAGTCTGTGACAGTTTGCGTCAGCATGCAGGGTGTCCCTCATCCCTCAGTGTGTGAAAAGAGAAAGAGATGGAACTCCTTTTTTGGCAGAGTTTAGTGCATCGGCCGCTCTATGCCACCACAAGAGCTTTATCACGCACGAACTGCTTATACCAGGGGTTTCCCTTAATTCAGTTTGTGATAGAGGGAGCCACAGAGATGGAGGTGAGAGGGAACATACAGGCTGTCTTCAGAATAGCAAATCTAAAACCTTCTATGCATCGTGCTTTCTTTAAACATAATACTTAAAATCAATTGGTTTAAATTTTTTATTTCAATCATTATGTATTTTATGTATGCTAATATGATCTTTTTTGTTCTTTTTGTTCTTTCTTCATTTTAGAGTGATAACACTTTACTTTTTTATTTTTATTGCATTCATTATGCCTTGTAATGCACCTTATAACCCTTGAATGGTCTCATAAATAATTGTAAACACTGTTATAATACATTATAATACTTATCTATTAATTGAAGACACCTTTGAATACACAACAAACAACCAATTTTAGAAGTAACAAAGAATCTGCAAATATTATAATGCATTTTAACTGTGGTTGCAATTAGTTCTGAAAATATATAAGGCGTTATACATAATGAATGCTTTAAGTAGGTGTAACACTTTTTTTAGGTATGATTTCTAACATGTTTGTGTCGTCATTGTTTGTTGAATGCCGAACGTTAAGATGTTGTTATACAAAATGATATTAAAAATGCAAGTTAAGATTATATAGTGCTCATTTAATGGCATTTATAAAATGAAACGATGTTTAAAATTTATATTTAAAAAGCACTATATGTTGTATCTAAAGATGCCATATTGTTGGGGTATAGAATGTCTTTAGTAAATAATATTAAATGATATGAATAATATATAATAAATGAATTAATAAATGAGTAATAAAATGAAAGATTAAATGATATACTAAATCCATATTGAACCCATAATACACGTGTACTTCATTAATAAATGTGACATTACTTCAACAACACTCCATCATGCTTTGAAACATTTGTCAATGCATGTTGTGATTTATTTCAGATCTAGTAGGCATTATAGAGTGTGCACTGCACAATATGCTTTACCTAGTGCATTTCCATTCTGATCCTAGTCATAGGTCGTGTCTCTCAGCTTCCCTGCAAACCCCTTCCCACTCTCCCAGTAAATGGCCGGGATTCAAAGGAAAGTGATTGGACTGGTTGAAATTGAACACATGAGAATGCATGTAAGTGGTCTTTGGTGGATTCCTGAGAACAGGGACAATGACCTTCCACGTAAAAAGAGGTTAAATTGTGACAGGAATTAATGGAGCATGCTGCTCATGTTACTTCATGATTTGTGTTCTGTTACAAACAGCAAGTGGTTAATAATCAACTATAAATATGTGATATTAGCATGTGAAGGTATCAAATTTTCATGTTGTGATAATCGTTGAAGCTTTTATTCTCATTACTTTATTCTATTTATTTTTATTCTATTTGCTACTCTCTTTAACTAAATGTGTGGAGACAATTTACAGTTCCTGGAACAGGCCAGATCAAATCACCATTTGTGCAAGGAAAAAGTGTGTGTGTGTGTGTGTGTGTGTGTGTGTGTGTGTGTGTGTGTGTGTGTGTGTGTGTGTGTGTGTGTGTGTGTGTGTGTGTGTGTGTGTGTGTGTGTGTGTGTGTGTGTGTGTGTGTGTGTGTATGTACAGGTTTGGCCAAATATCCTCGCATAAATAGTGAAACCGAGTAGTGAGGGTCCTCCTCACTAGTTGAAAGAGCTTATAAATCGGCCAAAACTTATTTTTATTCAAATCTATTGTTTTGCACATTTTATGAGGATTAGGGGTTGGGATAGTCGATAGAGAATAGCATTAACCTAATATAAAATCAATGAAACTTTATGCAATATCCTCGCTAATATAGTGAAACCAACGTGTGTGTGGGCTTCAGGGTCTCTTTACCCATATGTGACTGATTAACAGGGTGTTTTGAGGGCTAAAAGTTGATATTTGTTGACAGTTATATGTAAAATAGATTCAGCAATGCCCTATAGTAACATTGTCATCTGACTGTTAGCTCTGATCATTTTTTTTTTTTTTTCTGGTATTTTCTTTTCGCAGCTGTGTAGATACACATTTCCGCTGAAAATCTCTGAAATAGGAGGCTGGATCCCTGGGAAGTGTTTTTACATGAGTCACATTTCTTCGGACAGCACAGTCCACAGTTATGCAATACACATGGGAAGATGCTGGTGAATCAGGGTTTGTTTTTGCTGTAGGGTTTACCTAAAGTAGATTTTGATGTGATAAATGTAATATACAGAACTATGGTTGTCTGTGAGTCTCAGCTTATGCCTCGGTCTGCTGTTTTGATTCTTCATTTTTCCTTCCCATCCCTTTGGGAGCCCACTCTGAAAATAAACATCAGCCCTTTTGTCTCTATGGCAACAGTTTTACACTTCACTGAATGCACAACTAGAGTGGGCGGAAACTGAAAATGACATCGAGTTTTTTGTGAGGAAGTTAACTCGGGTTAATGAAGCAAGTCAAATCTTGTTGATATGGAATCTTGACTGATTATGGCAGTATGTAAAAAAAAAAAAAGTCTATGAATCTGCTAGATATTTCCAGCCAGAGCCTTTCAGTTCAATCTTGGGATTACAATCAGAGGCCATGATTGCAGTTTGACCTTTGCCCTCTGTCCAGATTTGTGGACCGTTTGGCTGAAGAATCTTGGACTTTTGTGGCAAGTCTTAAGCATGCTGAACATTTGTTGTTTTCTTTTTGTGTCGCTCACTCCTCGTCTAAATATTATTTAATGCCCTTCATCCGGATTTGCTGCTGGGATTGCTGAGGAGATTTCCACCTCCTAAGCTTTAAAATCTTAATGTGTGCTTGTAGTTTTCTCACGTTTTATGTAATGGAAGTTTAATTTCATGCTGCTCTGCAATTTCATCGATGAAAGGCACTGCACTGACATGAGGGAAGCTGCTAAACAACTTAATAAAAAAATTATTGAACTGCGTTTTACTCATTATTGTACAGATTTGAGGCAGAAAAGGTTTTGGAAATTGCTACAGGATGTAATATATATATATATATTCCAACTATATACAGTACAGTTCAAAAGTTCAGTTGGGGTCAGTTAGTTTAAAGGGTTAGTTCACCCAAAAATGAAAATTCTGTCAGTATTTACTCACCCTCATGTTGTTCCAACCCCGTAAGACTTTCGTTCATCTTCAGAACACAAATTAAGATATTTAAGATATTAAGATCGCTCCTGCATACAGTCCATAGGCTTCTTGAGGGACCGGCTCTTGCTGTCCCCGAAAAGTCATTAAAGACATCGTTAAAATAGTCCAAGTGACTACAGTGGCTCAATCTTAAGTTTATCAAACGACGAGAACACTTTTGTGCGCAAAAAAACAACAAAAATAACGACTTTATTTCAACTATTCACTTCCTTCTCCATGAGCCTGTAAGTCAGTTAACGTAGTGTGATTGCGTAGAGCTACATCACACGTAGGCTCACTATTGGCCGACACTGGTCATGTGTGTGTGATGCGTGTGACGTACAATAACAGAAGCTTACGCTATTAAACTAGTAACCTGACTCGCGCAGAGGGAGAAATAAACGAATAGTTGAAATAAAGTCGTTATTTTTGTTGTTTTTTTGCGCACAAAAGTGTTCTCGTCATTTGATAAACTTAAGATTGAGCCCCTGTAGTCACTTGGACTATTTTAACGATGTCTTTAATGACTTTTCGAGGACTGCAAGAGCCAGTCCCTCAAGAAGCCTATGGACTGTATGCAGGAGCGATCTTAATATCTTAAATATCTTAATTTGTGTTCCGAAGATGAACGAAGGTCTTACGTGGTTGGAACAACATGAGGGTGAGTAAATACTGACAGAATTTTCATTTTTGGGTGAACTAACCCTTTAACTGTTAGTTATTATAGTTAGTTATTTTCTTTACTTCCTTAATATTATTCAGTAACACTTTAATTTTGTCAAAAGAGATGGTAGACATTTATAATGTTTCAAAAGGCTTGAACCATGAGACATCATCAGTCCGTTGACGTTTGTTAAAATGAAAGCAGCCAGTCACGTTTGGACCCATCCCAAGGTCAGGAAGATCAGAACTGTGACAATAGACAGATGAGTCTAGTGGAAGTGGGTTAAGCCACGTCAGCATGTCTTTCCACCTTACAGCATGATCTCAGCAGATCTCAGTAGGCACATCATTCATACCGAATGTCACATTTTTGGTTTGTATTTGTTCATGCATCATATTTCTGTTGGTCTCACCTTGAATAGAGATTGAAAAAAAATTAAAGGTGGGACTTCATTTGCATAGTCACTCATTAGGCAAGGCAAGTTTATTTATATAGCACATTTAATACACAATGATAATTCAAAGTACTTTACATAGAAGAAATTAAAATAATCAAAACAATGATATGAATAATTAAAACAGTTTAGAATAAAAAATAAAATACAGTACAAACAGTCGGACGAACAGTGGCACAGTGCTCACTGCTCATACAGTAAATGCACAGCTAAACAGAAGTGTTTTGAGTCTGGATTTGAATGTGACTGACAACTGTAGGAGTTGAGTTTGAGTTTCTTTATTTAAAGGGACAATGCACATTAATTAACATGAGAACAAGGTCCAACATGTAAATGTGCCAGATTTAGCCATACAGGCTAATTTTCATCTGCAGTCACTACTGTAGGAGCACATCTTATCTCCTCTGGAAGCTGTTCCAGCTGCGGCTGGCATAATAGCTAAAAGTGGACTCTCTGTGCTTAGAGTGAACCCTTGGTGTTTCTAACTAGTGTGATCCTAATGAACTGAGTGATCTGTTATTGACAGCCCTCATTCAGTGAGCAACATATCTGCAATATATTGAGGTCCTTGCCCATTGAATGGTTTATATACCAGTAATAATACTTTAAAATCAGTCCTAAATGTAACTGAGAGCCAGTGTAAAGACCTGAGGACTGGTGTGATATGTTCATATTTTATGGTCCTGCTCAGAATCCTGGCAGAATCCATCCTAAGTCTTGACTCGAAACAAAGCATCTAATTCTTGCAATATTTTTCAGATGATAGTATGCTGATTTAGTTATTGCTTTGACATGACTACTGAAACTAAGGTATGCGTTCACCTTTGTTTCCAAACGCAATGACTTCAGTTTTGTCTTTGTTTAACTGAAGAAAGTTTTGGCACATTCAACTGTTGACTTCATCAATGCATTGGCACATGGCACACCAGATTGAAAATTGTTAAATTATCCATTAGAGCTTAAGAATTTGTTAAAAAATTCAAAAGACAACTTTTTCAATGATCTTGCCTATGAAAGGAAGATTTGAGATCGGTTTATAGTTGCTTAAGATGGTCTTATCCAGATTGCTCTTTTTCAGGAGGGTCTTGACAACTGAAGTTTTCAGGGAGTTTGGAAAACTCCCAAAGAGAATTTACCACTTCTAGTTCATCTGCTTCTAAGCTTTTTAATACACTTTTGAAAAAAGGTGATGTGCGTCAAGGGTGCAGCTGCGCAGGTTAATGTTTCAAGCTGCTGTACGGTTTCTTACAAAATGTTGCCTTCAATTTATTCGAAAACAGACATAGTAAATACTTTCTCAGGTTGTGGTCTAAACTGTCTGACCCCAAGAGCAACTCAAGGACGTGTTGATCACCTTCCTTATATTATTGATTTTCATAAATGGCACACTAGTGTTCTCATTAGCAGCAATCAAACACAAGGGATGCAAATAAAAAACAGTTTGTGTGAACGTTCCTGTCTCAGTCCTTGTAATGAACACATGAAGTGATTATACTGGAAGAATGATTTAAAAAACTGATCCTTGCATAAAACTTAGCCTTCAGAATGTTAATCGCAGACCAGAATCATGCAACATTTATACATTAACTAGCTAGCAGACTGTACCCTAACATCAAAACATCCCAGTTCCCAAGGCAACGGAAAAGAGCAAATTTAATTGTAGAGACATTCCCTTCGGCTCTCAGCTTTTATTACTGTTTACAGAGAGTGTGTAACTGAATGCTGTTTCGGGCTGCTACCCAATCTCAGGTCTACCAGGTTAATTAAAAATAAAAAGGGTGACTACACTTGCGTGATTACAAGGGTGGAAATGATTAGAACTCTACTAAGTACATCGCAAAGCGTGTTTTATAAACAGAAATTCAATACAAAGCTCTGTGTTGACTCAGGTGAGGTCTGCTGCAGATGTGACACAACGTGAGATTTGTCTGGGAATGTTGGGCTTTACTAGACTAGATTAGGTTCAACTGAAACCGATAGTGTGCAGTTCACATTGTTTTTTATTTACATTAATAATTAATAGTCATATATTGTGTTTTATGAATGTTTTTTTTTTGTACAGACAGATACAGAGATGGATGAGCTGCAAGATGTTCAGCTGACCGAGATCAAGCCTCTGCTGACCTACAAGGTGAGATAAACATATCAGAAACATCTATCTCAACACATCAGTATGCCTGTCTACTGTATACACATTCATAAACAAGTTATAGCTTACTATATCTTTCCTAGTGATACCTCTGTCAGGTTTTACACAACAAACACACATCTTCTGTCTTGTACATACCAAAAATTGTGTTTTTATAGATCCTAGGTTTAATACACTTATATCTTTTTCTGTTAGTTCTGTTTATTTTTTTTGTAACTATTATTATAATTATTTAAATGTTTTGAATAATTGTAAAGCCATCAAATGAAAGTAAAATGATAGTAGTCATCAGACCAGGTGTAAAGGCCCTCTGAAATGGTTTTGATTCGATATCGAATTAAATCCGGTCATTCAAACCACTTCAGGAGGTTTCCAGACGAAACCAGACAAGTGAAAATGCATCTGGTTGTTGAAGCCACATATGTAAATTTTCATCAAATATCATGAAAGATATGACAGCGGATTTACCAGATATGACAGCGCTACTGCAACACACATCGCCACTGATGAGTAACTCAGTATCTCTTTAGCAATTCGACGCACAAACTGAATTAAAAAAGTAAAAATAGCTAGGAATGAGCTCCAACTCCGTCACAATTTTTTGGTTTAGATTTTCCTTCCTTTTTTCATTCCTTAAGTCATTCTTTCTATTTTTACAAAAAAAAATTTACAATATCATTTGTTATGAATAGTCAGCTAGATGCAAAATCAGCAGCCAGACTTTTAGCTGTCGCTGATATGCACATACATGTATGAGGAGGAGCAAGATCTAACACAATATAAAGCCTATAGACACAGCAGAGCTTATACTATTGCTCTTTTCTCTCTGTAATGCATCGTGATTCTCACGCACACACGTCACGTCTCACGATTCATGCATTACACATCTGTGCCACACTCTCACACGTCTTTCCTCCTCGGCTCCTCGTGTTAGAGATCTGTGTTTTCCTGTAGCTGAGGTAAAGTTCCTCTCTACTTCTGTGTTTTTCTTTACTTCATCGAACTGAATAATTCATTAGAGAGCATGAAGCAAGTGAAAACAAATGGAGATGGAACAGGGGCGGATGGGGAATGGTTTAAGCAAGAGAAAAAGTGGAAGACTGCAATTTAAAGGATGGGAATGGGGTTGCCAAAAAATGATGCACAATGAAAGATCTTTCAGTCCAGTCCAGAATATTTTTTTTCTTCCTGCAGCCCCTATTGGCAGAAATGTTCATAATGGCATCCCAGGGTTTGTCAGTTCTTAAATCTTGTCACACCGCATCCATATAAAAATGCTAAAAATAGAAATGTAAATGTCATACACCCATTAGTGCTGAGTGAGGTCGCCAGTATAACGCAATAGGCAAGGGACAAACGTTTTATGGGTGGTCCTTCTCTCATGTTAAACTAATGAATTGGCTAAACCATAGAGCAGCCATAAGGTTAAAAAAAATGAAATGATAAACTAAGCTAAAATCTATTCAATTTGACAATACTGGTTGGAAATGATTTCGGTAACACTTCCTTTTACAGTACAGTACTTGCAGTGTACTTACCTAGAAAGTACTGGCTAATATAAGGTAAGTACATGGAACAGGGGTAGGTTTAGGGGTAGGTTCAGGGTTAGTACTAGTTATTACCCAGTAATTGTAGTTACTAAAATAAGTACATAGTATTTACATGGGTAACTGGACTGTAAAAGGAAGCTTTACCATGATTTCATTGTTTTATGTGTATTGAAGCAATAGTTCCCTTTCAAGGTGCTCACTTCGACATTACGTCATACTGACGTATATGGGGAACTCCTCCTTTCTTTATTTCCACTGAAATCTTATAGGCTAACGTCAGCTGGAGACCGCTGGCCAATTGACGTAAACATGCAAATGCTGTCCGGTCCGCGGGCAGTATAAATAGCATGGGCGCGCCAATTGCGTCAGAATAACGACTGAACACTAGCACAGCTGATCAAATGGCGAGCACGGCGGTTGACGTAATGTCTCGTTCCCGCTACTCAGGGAACCGAGGTTACGATAGTAACCAGAGACGTTTTCCTTCAGGTTTTTATCAGTACACAAAGGGGGTTGGTAGAAAAAAAGATAGTGTCAACTTAATAGAAATTATTTGTAATATTTATAATTGTATAATATCTTTCGCATAATGTTTGCACACATTAAATAGTTAATTAGAATTATTTTCATTACACTTGCAGGTGGGTGTTATTAGTTTTTTCCTTTGAAATACAAAAAATGTTGTGACCGACTGTCAAGTTCCATAAAACACCAAAAATGTATCATAAAAGTGTTATAAAAATCATCCATACACCTTAATTTTCTACTTTTGTGTTTCACTGAAAAAAACAAAATCAGCATAGAGGGGTTTAAAAAGACATGATGGTGAGTTAATTATGACATAATTGTATTTTTTGCTTTATTAATGGTCTGGTTTCACAGACACGGCTTAAGCCAGGATTAGTCCTTGCTTCAGTTAGGACATTTAAGTAGCTTTTATAAATATGCATTAGAAAAAAGAAATTCTGGTGTTCACTTTGAGACAAAACATTGGCACTAACATATGTCAGTGCAAGTTGCTTTCAGTTAAAACAGCTCAAGCATTTTAGTCTGGCACTAGGCTTAAGCCTTATCTGTGAAACCAGGGTAAATACGTAAACTGGAGGGACTCGCTGACCTCTCACTCCACCTAGTGGTGTCAATATAAAGAGCAGCAGTGGCTAGGAGAGAATAATTGATATTATGATCAACATTTGACATTGTTAGACAGTTTTATGCACCTCAGTGAGTAAGAAATAATCAAATATCGTCTCTTTTTCCTACAGAACTCTCAGAACTTCCAAGACTTTGACTGTCAGGTAAGAATCTTATCTTACATGTATTTCATTAGTGGATGAGATAAAAGTCAGCTTTATCTCTTAGATGCTCATTAGAAGTGACGGGATATGGATATTTTAGGCTGTTCAACCTTCATATTTTAATATCAAAGGTGCTATTTTGGGAAATACATACTATTTTGGTGTTAAAATAAGATGTAAAATGTTGTAGTTCTAGGTACTCAAGAACCTAATGCTTGCTGTAAAGCATATCATGCTTATCCACGCTGATTATTTTCCATTCTATTGAAAATTGAGATGATGGTGGTTGATATCTTGAAATATAGATGTATGCATCATTTACAAATTCATATCTGATTGGGTTTTTTAATGTCTCTGCTGCAATGAGGAAACAGAAATACATCGTCGTGGATTACATTCTCCTCTTTCAGTGCAGGGGTCTCAGATGAGCTAAATATAGCGTCTGCAGCTGTTGAAGTGAGCATGCTCAGACTCCTGCATGACCTGGTTTACATTAAATAGTGCCTTTAGTATTCCTTACTCAGCAAGCCTCCATACACAAGCTCACACACATTAAGTGTTAGTCAGAGGATGGGCCGACACTGAGCCAGCCAATCCAATCTCACTGTAGTATTGAGTGCTGCAGAACACCTACATGTGCATGAGATGGCTTTGGTTTTAGGAGGGACTGCTCTCTGCTGGTGAAGAGACGTAATGCAGTCTGTGGGGCCATTCACGCAGGATGCATTTTTACATTCCACTGTGCTTTTCCATGGTTTTTGCACCGAGGCGTGTTTGACAATTTTGTTTGTGTCTTTTGTTGTGCTTGACACGACATTCTAAATTAAATTAAATCAAAAGGTAAACTATCCAAAACCTTGTCTTTTCTAGACATTTTTTTTTTACATTCCACTGCCTTGCTTCTCGCATTTTGAACCACAAAAACGCATTCGTGGCATTTGTACAGCCGTCCAAAATATAATGCAAAAAGAAGATAAAATTGAAGATAAAAGAAGATAAAATTGAAACAGTCTATCGCCATTTTAATGCCTTATAGGTTTATGGTGAAATTATAAAAAATCATATTGTGAATGTGATCTCATTGCTTGTCTTTTGGGGTGTTTTTTTGTTTGTTTGTTGCAACTGCAGCCTCTTTTATTTCTCAAATATTTGTTTGAACAGATTACAGACTAATGGATTACATCTTGTTTTTGATATATATGAAGTTCTTGTTTAAACGTTTAATCTTTTATGTATATATTTATTAATATTATTTTTATTCGTCTTAAGTTTGCCATTGCTTTTTTCTTTGTTTTGTTTGCCAAAATACTTAGATCTCAGTTGGGGATTCAGCTCTCTGAGCCACCTTTTAGAGACCCTGGTTTTCCTTCTACTCTTAGCCAATAGTATTAGCCGAAGCATCTTGTGCGAATACTGCAAGTCATCACGACATGTTCATCATTATTCAGAGACTATTTCATCCTATAGAGGGCACCAGAAGCTCAGAGTTAGGCAAAGTCATATCCTTTCCTTTAATACAGTGTCATTAACATATTAAATAATATTCAAAATAAGCAAAAGACTGCTGCCCAGACAATAATTATTTATAGCATGATCACATCTCTGATCCCCTGCTCTTTGAGACCTTCTCCCAGACTCAGCCATCAAATAGGAATATAAAAATGTAACCCAAATGCCTACAATCATATTGACCTTTCTCTTTTTCTGTGTCCATTTTCAGTAGTTTCGAATGTAAAATATATTTTGTTGATTATGAAGTTTCCAGTCAGTCTCGACAGTCCTTCATAAGGCCGTGTCTGTCCATTTTGCCCTCTGGTGTGCACACGCTCGGCTGAAGGTCACTCGCACACGGCACGCTCCGCAGGACTGAGAGTGGCTAACACAATCTGATTTATTATTGAAGTGGTGGGTTCATCAATAGGTAATAAAACCATGGGTTGTACTTTATTGTAAGGTGCTTTTGTTACAGTTTAAGCACAGAGTAATATTAATTAACATACTGTAGTGTTAGGGATAGGAATAAAACACTGTACATACCTTTATAAATGCATTGTTCTATTCCAATCCACAAATGCTGACTTCTCTTGCCTTATGTGGTACAGCTCCAGTTGTGTTAGCTTTCCCTGACTATTGTGTTTGTCTACGGCGGCCCCTGGGGTGCAGCACAGAGGCTTACTGAATGAAAACCAATGTTTCAACCTCATCTATTGATAAATGGAAGCAAAGCAAATCAATAACCTATCAGAGCCCAAGATCCGCAGAGAGATTGCTCAGTTGATATACCACAATGCACCTCTGCTGGGTCATAATTCCTTCAGTGGGGACAAACTGTGTTCTGGAACCGTGATTATTTATTGCAGTGGTGGAAACACACATGGGAAAAAAACATTATTGTAAATCCAAGAACATTGATAATAGGTTTAGTTTTTGTTGTTGTACTGATTTGATGGCTCATTTTAGTAATTAGTTGTTTAATTATACACTAAAGTATTGGTTCTTGACGTGTCACAACCCACAAACCCCTAAATGCATATGCTGTAATGATCGGTGATTGCAATGAATGGAGATAATCAAGCACTTTGGAAATCACTAGGAGAAATATATAGCACAACCACGTAAACTAAGGCGTATACAACACCCAACCAAGAACTGGGAGGACTGAAGGCTTAAATACATAAGAGAGGCTGATCAACAGAACAGGGAACAGGTGCGTTCCCTGAGATCGACATATTTATCCATATAAAATAATGTACTGTTGTTTTTATATACCGGTACACACAATACTTTATATACAGTATCGACTTCTGTTGTCTTTATGTACAGCTAGTTATTTGTTATAAATACTATATAACCTAATCCTAACAGGAAACTTTCTGCGTTAAAAAAAAAAGGCAAATTTTTTTTTTTATATACTGTTCTTATAAATGAGGATGTCCTCAAATGGAGGGTTTTGGAAGGTTTCGTCAAATTTAGCTAACTTGTGGGTGCAAATATGACCCCAAAATATGGTTAAGGAGACACACACACACACTGTTTTTAAGTAAAAATACAAAGTTAAGAATATTATTATTATATAAATATATTATATTGAATATTCTAAATAAATGTTCTTAACTTTGACATCAAAAATGATGTGTCCAATCAAACTGTAAGGTCTTATTCTGTAACTGATGGGTGAGTTTACATGTACTCATCCTGGGAAATCTTGAGACTAAGCAAAACTATGCAAAGGTAAAAGAAATATTAATATATTGTACGGACATATTTGTATAGTTTCATGTGATAATCAATTATGCTTTTTATTGTTGGTCTTAGCCCCCACTTGATAAAATCAAATCTGCCCTGAGGCAAAAAAATAAATAAAATAAAATTAAATAATAAAAAACATGACAAACCCTGCCATGAATAAAATGTATTAATGAAAATAATTAATCCAAATCAATTGATTTGCAAGGTCAAATCTCTCTGCATCTTTTCTCTTGAATCTGAAGCTGTGAACTGGTTGCCCCCACCCAAAAACAAATCACAAAGTGCAGTGGAGGAGAGCGTCATCCCTTCCTCGCCCTTTATGTGTCTGCCCCACCCCTCTCATCCCTGCTTCTTCCACCTCCCGCCCACCTGACTTCCCCTCGTCCAATCAGAGCAGGGCTACCGTATGCACAAGCAAGCACAGCCTCCCCAGCGCAAACCGCAGTCACTTCTTTCTCCTCACTCTATCTCCTTCTCAACAGTCTCTCTCTCTCTTTCTCTCTCAAAACATACCTCCTCTGTTCATTTATTTCACTCTCGCCCTCTCTCCTCCTCTGTCTCCCCTCCCTCTTGGATCTCTGCCTAGCTACTGCTCTCCCTGTCCGTTCCCCTCCATCCATCCTTCAGCCACTCTCTCTCGTGGATCCTCCCATCTCCTCCTGTCTCCTCTCTGAAGCTGTCACTGTCTCGTGTGTGGAAACATGTCAACCGTTCTGGATGTGGAGCAGAATCCATGCACTGGAAATGCAGTGGTGAGTGTGTGTGTGTGTGTGTGACAGCCGAGGGTGATTCCTTACTCCTGATTCCTACTATTTTAGCCTTGGTATCCTCCTATGCTCTAGCAGGAATGTTTGTACGTGCATGCATGTTGTGGTTGATGTGTGAGCAAGTATATGTGATTCGTTCCAGTGAGGGATGTGTGTTGTCTTGCATTAGTCATGCGAGTCATGCGCCTCTCTGCTTGTTTACCTTATCACAGATTAAAGCAGTCAGAGACTAAACTGTTAGTGACAAAGATCTTCATTTTAGGAGCTTCAAATATACATGATTTACTCTAAGATGATATGTTGGTGCAGTCGAGGGATTGTCAAGTAAATAAGGATTTTGTGGATTTAAATATGGCACACGTCCATATATGATCATCAAACGGTCTAATAGGTCAAGCAAATCAAGGGCATTTGATATGGAGCACTTAAATGCGCTAGCATTACTAGCAGGGTGTGGTTGGGGATATACTGTGTGTGTTTCTAGGAATGCATATGGATGGTGTGTACTAAGGTCTGGGATGTGATCTGTGTTGAATCAAGTTTGTGCTGTGTAATGGCTCTCAGGCTTGTGGTCTGTGATTGATGCTATTAGCTGGAGGAGCGGGGGTGGGGGGCAAAGACTGGGACTGTTGGCTTGTATTCATTCATATACCTTGGCTTAGCCTCAGTTTCCCAAGAGAGAGCTGCTTTGATTGTCCTTTTGCCATGTTTGAATGTTTGCGTGCAAGGACGTACATATTCAGGATACAAGGGCGCTACATATAAATGATTTAAGTCGACTAATAAAAAAAGTGAGTCCAATAGTAATTTGATTATTTTGTAAATACTGTTTGAATGTAAGAAACCTCTCCCGACTTGGAATTTGTGTTTTGGATGCTCCCACCAGGCTTCTTGACTAGCTAAACCAGCAACATACTTGAATTTCTTCAGAAAGAATGGGCTGGTCGATCAGCGTTACTTTATTGTGAACAGCAGGTTGCAGGCGTTGCAGTGAAGAGCACAGCACAGAGAGGAAGATGATGTGCAAGTTTATGTTTATGGTTTTTAATGAATATATTGCAGAGTTTAAATCACCTTCTATTGTAGACCTAGTCAGGAACCATGATGACCCATCACTATTTGTCCCACTGTTTTCTTTTTTTCAGGCTAATTCCTATTCTGCCCCTCTTTCCAGACTCTTTCACACTCTCTAGACCCACATGCTGAGTTTAAATGCGTGATTGTGTGTGTCTGACATTTGCACCTACTCATTTATACCTACCTCACCCTGGCCTGCACAGATATGCAAGTATTACCCTATAAAATGATTTAATGAGTCATTTTTTTTCCCATATTGGTCTATTTGCTATTGAAACTAAACTTGAATTATACCAGGTTGGTTTTAGTTACATCTCAGCCATGAATCATGATTTGCTGCCTGCTAGTTGGTTGAAGGTGGTATTAGGGGGCGGGACATTCTCTAAATACCATTTGATTTGACAAAATCGGTGTAGTGCAGGATGTCATCAATATTTTTGGCTTGTTTACCTATAGGAAGGACTGTGCACATTGCTTATATCTGCATAAATCTACATTTTGTCAGTGTTTTAAACAAACCGCAGTAGTGAGTGACCAATTTTTCTTCGGTTTTGTAAAGTACATCCGAGTGAAATGGGTTATCGGAAAGCATGGACTTGATTGTTATCTGTTGGTTATTGATCAGCAGAGAGAAGTTGGTCATTTCTCCGGAAGATCCAGTTATGATATTAATTTAAGAGTTACAAAATCAGTTTTATTAATCATTCACAATAGAATATTGGTGAGTTTCAATGTAATGCCAACTTCAACATATAAGATGGCCACAAAGCGAGAAAGGTAGCAAATAATAGCCAGTAACAATGTTATGACTCATTAACACAAAGAGCTTCAGTGTAGAAGCAAATTTTTTCTCTTATCTCAGGACTCCTGTGTCCTTTTGCTGTGACTCCTTCTATAATTGATGGAGAGGAAGCTGTGATGTGCAGAACTCTCTCTACACACACACACACACACACACACGCACACACACACACACACACACACACACACACACACACACACACACACACACACACACACACACACACACACACACACACACACACACACACACACACACACACACACACACACACACACACACACACACACACACACACACAATCACTCAAGATGAAATTATTAAACTCTATCCAGGACCTTAGTTGATCCTCCCTCAATACAAAGCCCTGGACAAAATTCCCAGTTTTCCCTCTTGACTACAGTTCTTTCTCCTTCTGGTGATATAGATTCCATAATTCTAATTTTATGTCCTTCTGTCCTATCATTCTTCTCTGTATTAGTACTTCTCCTGTTGAGGAATCTTTCTGCTCATATGATGGCTCCATCTTGTTTTATACCAGTTGGATTTGAAAGGAACTTCACAGTCTGGTCCTCATTGCTCCATATGGTTAGGACAGTCTGGATAGACTCAATCAGTTGGTTAGCATTTGTATTAGGGTTATATGAAATAGACTCTTTGAGATAATAGACCGACTTTCTGTAAAAATAGCAGTATGCTATAACAATATGAATACAAATTGTGATGTAAAATTTCTGGTTGGCTTGCTACTAAAATTCTCAGGAGCTGGCGCAGCCATTTAGATTGTAACTGGTGATTTTAGCTATCTAGTTTTATGTGCAATATGAATCTGACAATTCTGTGAATGTTAAGACTCAAAGCTTTACTCTGTTTGAAAAGCGCCCTCTGTTTCTTATGTGAGCTGCAGTGCGTTACAATTCTGCTAAGTCATACTCTCAGGATGATGGTTTTGTTCTGCGGCCGCTCCCTCTGATGGCTCGTCAGCATCCGGCCAGCGTCCACATTGATAGTTTTGATTTTACCTTTCTGTTTAGAGGTTATCTTATCATATAGACTCAAATTTGGTGTTGGTTGATTTGGTGGAGGTTTTTTCTCATGCACACCGAGTCTGCATTCATTTAATCAAAAATGCAGTAAAACAGTAATATTGGGAAATATTATTACAATTTAAAATAACCGTTTTCTGTTTTCTATATTTTAATATGTAATTCATGAAAGACACAATCTCCTTATGATTGTAACATTATACCGTCTTTAATGAATCCTTGATTATATTCATTAAGTAGAAATTTCTTTTTAAAAATCTTATTGAGCCCACACTTTTGAACGTTAGTGTAGTGTTTATGTTTGCTCTTGTATTAAGGATAGGTAACTACTATATTGCAGCACTAATTGGGCCCTTGAAAGGATGCTTTATAGATTTTGGCTTTCTTCCTAAACCGATTTAGATGATGATGACTGGAGTGAAATTAAAGTACAAGAAATTCACGGTTCATCCTTTCAGCATTTATCTATATTTATTTTTATTAAAACATTATTTCTCTGGATTTAGATCACTTACATACTATAAATCCAATGGATTTCAGTATGATAAATTCACATGGATAAATCACTGGATAAATTCATGTAATATTTTTTTTCACTAATCTTTTTGAAGATTCTTTAAATTAGCCATAAGCCAAAAGCTGTGTATAATGCAATGAAAAACATTTCTAATTCTAAGCATTTCTAAGGCACACACCCATAATGCAACAGTACTGATGTGCAGTTTTCTTGGCCTTCCTGCTAGATCTATCTATTGATCCTACAGCCATCTGTCTCAGCCACTCATGGGAGATATCACTTTCTACACAAATACATTCTTCCTGAAAGCAACAGCACCAACATTCACTCACTTAGTAGCAAAGTAAACCCTTAAGCATTTCCTTGCAGCCTGACGAAGTTTTTGAGGAGAGATTTTATTTCCTGGATTTGACTTGTTGTTTGTTCCAGGAGCATGACATTGAAACGCCCCATGGTGTGCTCCATGTGACCATGAGGGGCAGCCCTAAAGGCAACTGCCCTGCCATTCTCACCTACCATGACATCGGCCTCAACCGTATGTGAAAAAAAATGAAATGACAGACAAATTGTACACTTGTCGGAAATCTGAGTGTGATGATGACGTTGGTGTTTTGGTTGGTTTTCAGACAAGTCCTGCTTCAACACCCTGTTTAACTTTGAGGACATGATGGAGATCACTCAGCACTTTGCCGTCATTCACGTAGACGCCCCTGGCCAGCAGGAGGCAGCACCCCCCTTTCCCACAGGGTGAGTGGCACGTACTGACCGCCAATGAGACAATACTGCCATTATTGACATGGTCAAAATCTTGATTACAAAGCCCTGCATCTTGAAAAACTATTTCTGCTGATTTGCATGAATTTCAAAGTATTCAAAATGTATCAAATGTAAATGTCTTTTTTTTTTACATAAACACAAGTAAAACACAAGTTTTTTTCACAAAATATGTTGTTTGAATGTAGTAAAACACTTGATGTAGCAGAGTGGTGTTATTTATTACTTCTATTACCTTGGTTAAAATTGGTTGGTTATATTCCCATTGATTATATAATTGTCATTTTCTGTCTTTGTTGCTCTTCAGGTACCAGTACCCTACCATGGATGAGCTGGCAGAGATGTTATCCTCAGTCCTGACTCAGCTGAAGTGAGTAACAAAGTCCAGCTGGTGCATTAGCAATGAATTACTCTCTACCACATCACTCAGACCGACAGAGCAGGACATCACTGCATCTGTAGGACTGTTTGAGTAAATTACAATATTTCCCCGTAGGGAGCTCTGATGAAACACTGCAGATGTTGAAAATGACACAGGATGTGTATGTATCCGTTTGCAGGGTGAACAGCGTGATTGGCATTGGTGTGGGAGCAGGTGCATACATCTTAAGCCGTTTTGCTGTGAGTTCATACGTTTTTCTGCTTTTCATTTCACTTTCATTTTGTTGTCTTAAAACATTGTCTGTGCCTTTATCTCCGTCTAGCTCATTCTTTCTTTCTTTATAACGGTATTGAATCCCCTAAATTAGCATTCTGTTTGCCTACGTAATACTGAATTGCCTCCCAAATGCCTCGGTGTAACCACAGCAACATTTTTGTGTCTCAGCTGTAAACAAGGAACATGGATGCCAACAGTTTAACCGTTTGCCGTTATCTGTTTTTATCTAAAGGAAATAATAGCAACTGGAGATGTATTAGTGATTGATAACCCCTGCATGAATCAACAAGATTTTTTTTTTTCTTCTGTCTCATGTCAAGTTCAAATTTTACTTTCCCTGAAACATTTTGACTGGCCCGTTATAAAAATGTTTCATTGGAAGTATAAAACAAATCTATTTAACAAAAAAAAAAATAAAGAAATGTTTTCTTTAAAACAACCATTTACAGCAAAGAATTCGTTTTTAATATAATTAATTAATTAAATAATACATTTACAAAAAGAACTTCTACATCATATACCACTTTAATCTTCATAAACACTAGATTTTGTAAATGTGTTATATGCTTACTATCAGTTTTTTAATATTTCTATATATTTTATCCTTTTATTTTGAATAATTTTAGTTCTTCAACTTGAATTTAGTTTTATTTTACTGATCATTCCTCAATTTAAGTTTTTACTATATTTTCAACTAATAATAGTTTTAGTAAACAATAAAACACTGAAATGATGCTGCATATTAAACTACGGTGTATATCACATATTTTTTATATCATCCCCACCTGCCCTTTTAGTCAAAAAAGTGCTGCAAAAGCTGCATTGCCCCCAGAGGCTCTGAATGCAGGACTGTTATTACACTGCCTGCACTGCAGCCCCAAGCATCTGAGGCTATTGATCAAAGTCTAAATATCTCTGACACACTCACAAGCCTGATATATTCAGCATTTCTTTTATGCAAAACAACCCATAATACATCCCTTTCGCTCCCTCTTTTCTCATTCACGCATCACTAAGTGCCCTGTGTTATTTTCCTGTGCTGTGCTCTCTCATCCTCTCTTCGTGTGTGTGCATAGACTGGCTCACTGAAAGATTAATGTCACTGACAGTCAGCTGCAGGAAGATGCTTTGAGTTCAGCTGCTGAAAGCTCCTCCTCGGCCATGACTACATGCATTTTTAAATCACTCTCCCCACGTTGCCCTCATTAAAGACCCTAACTCCCTAATTTCCTGTGCTCTGTCTGCAGCTGATTCAGCCATCCCTGGTAGAGGGGCTGGTTTTGATCAATGTGGACCCCTGCGCTGAGGGCTGGATAGACTGGGCTGCTTCCAAGGTGAGTTAACACTTTGATCAAACAGATGGCAATTATTTATATTATATATATGGCGATCAGCTGTCCGTCCTGTTTTCCTATAGTCTTAGGTGTCTTACATTACAAAAGTTTATTGCTTTATGCAATAAACTCGTGCTTCCCTGCAGTAGGTCTAAGGCATGTTTACACAGGTGATCAGGGACCCTGGGTATCTTTCTCCTGGTGTTTTTCAGAATCAGTTGAAAGGTCTCTTTAGTGTTCTAAATTATTGGAATTATGACATTAATGTTTTCACTGACAAGGCTTAAGCCTAGTTCTAGACAATTTAATGCTGCGTTCATGTGCTATGGAAAATAGGATATTTTCCACTTGTGAACTGGTATTTACCAGTGTGTTGCGTTCAAGTGCTTTTGTTGTCGTATTGTGGTAAAAAGATGGACCTGTTATTTAGCTAAAACTATTTTAGATTGCTTAAGTCGTCTGCAACAGCAAGAAAATGATTTATCAAAACTCAGAAGGTAAATAATATGCTGTATATTTTCTAGATCATGAATAGTATATATATTTTTACCATTCACGACTCTCGCGGTGCTCTCCGCAATTTTGAAACGGTCAAAGGTTATCTCATCTCGGCAACTCGTCCATCAAAATATTCTATGAGTTGCCCAGTGGTAAATACCACATGAGGGGGTGTTCATGTGCATTTTCCACGTCGGCTTTTGGTATTTACCATAATTACCATATCACATAAACGCAGCACTGACATATTTTAAAATGTCATCTCGAAATGCAAAATCCTGGCTTAATCTAAGCCCTGTCTGTGAAACTGTCTTAGGGACTGTACTACAGGCGCAGCATTATGTTTATATTTCATTACTTTCATAGTAATCCATATCCACATTATTCTATTTTCTTTTAGCTCACTGGGTGGACTAGCAATCTAGTGGACACCGTGATGTATCATCACTTCAGCACTGTGAGTAAACCCATCTGGCTTTACAATACTTATTCCCATAATGCTTTGTGAGCACAATGAGAGCCAGCTGGCTTTTATTTATCTTTAAAGTAATGTTTTTATTTATTATTCTGATAAATTAGGAGGAGCTGACTGACAACCAAGAACTGATTCAGACGTACCGCCTGCACATTGCCCAGGACATCAACCAGGACAACTTGGCCCTTTTCTGTGGCTCGTACAATGCGTAAGTTACTTTTCATTAAAGAAATCGCCTGTATTGGTCATTACTTATGCTGACAAACTAAATTAGGTCTTTGGTTTAACAGCCGTCAAGACCTTGGAATCGAGAGGCCAGTTGTTGGCCTCAATGAAAACATTGTGAAAACGCTGACGTAAGCTTTTATTTCATTTGATTATTATATTTGATTATAGGTCTTTGTATTGGTGTTTTTTTTTTTTTTGTTTTTTGTCTATTATTTTTCACCACTGTCTGTCCCTGTACAGATGCCCTGCTCTTCTGGTGGTTGGAGACACTTCCCCTGCTGTGGAGGCTGTGGTAAGTTTGGAAGTACAAGGTCATTTCCCCCCTTTTGTTGCTGTATCCCCTACTTCGAAAACGAATGAATTATTTTTATATTACAGGTTGAATGCAACTCTAGGTTAAATCCAACAAAGACCACCTTGCTGAAGGTAAGACAACATGGGTATAGTCTAACATTTTGGTCTATTTAAGTGGAACATTGTGAACTACGTGTATTTCAAAGTGATATTTGTATATTTTTATTTTTTCTTACTTTATTTGAATTCTCTTTCTCTATGACAGATGGCTGACTGTGGTGGTCTGCCTCAGGTTGTTCAGGTTAGTCCTGATCTTTTAATTCTTGATATTGAACACCATATTAAACACCTCCGCCCCTGCTGTTATCTTCACCAATGTTCAAGTGTGCATAATGTAATATGAATGTGTAATCCCGTTTATATTACCTCTAATCTCCCAACAGCCTGGAAAGTTGGCCGAAGCCTTCAAATACTTTGTACAAGGAATGGGATACAGTGAGTATTTTTATCCGTTTACCTCAGCGTTTGACCTTTTCTAACCTGTGAATGTGTCTTCAGTGAAGTTAGTTTAATCTGCAAGGCAATCTGGGACAGCTTTCTTCGTAAACATGCATTTGTTTATCTGCGTTTCTGAGACACTGGCCCATTCTGATTATCAATTCAGCACAACACTATGACTAATGGTCGTCTTTTATTGAGAAAAATCCGGCTCAGGGAGTCTGTCTTTGTTTCTTTTCTCTTTTCTTTTTACCGCACACAACTCACCATGACTTCCCACACACCCTGTGTTTTGATTAGTTTTCCTTCCAAACTAGAGACGTGTACGAAATAGCAATGTCCTCTGAATGAGCCCTCCCCACTTTTTGGTTGACAGGTTTCGGCGCACCAGTATAGTGCTTAATGTGCTGCCAGCGCTCTGTGTGAAAAAATGTCACCCTCTCTCTGACCTCATACCTCCCCCTCCAAAGATACTTGCTGTTTCATTTCTGCACTGTTGTATAGTCTTTGTTGCAATCAGGCAGGAATCTACATGTCAGGCGTCGGACCAACGCAGTAACTTTTCAAGAGCATAATACTTTGTAACATTCATCCCAGGCTTTTAAATTAAGCCATCAAAACTCTAGAGATTTTTTAAAGGGGGTCACACCATGAGGAAAATAATTGCTAAATCGTATCTTGAGATTGAAGAGAACATTGTGCTATAAAAAACATACTTTGAAACATTCAAACATGACTAAAAAGAGCTTCTTCTTTTTTATTATTATGGGGCGACAGTTATAGAGGTATCCGGAGGTCATATATAGTGAAAAGATGACTGGAAGTTAGAGTGAAATTGGATAATAGTTATGATGAATAACTTCATTGTGAATATCAGGGAAAATTATTAAATAATAAAAAGATGCCAAAAAGTATATAATTATTAAAGAGCTTTACCCGTCATCCATCCTAAATAGTATTTGCAATTAGAATTAGTATGTCCCAGATCATTGTGTTGTAATGAATCCAAAGATACCCAGATAGTCTACTATTACCACCATTAGAGATGCAGATCCGCACACACTCTAATGGCTAATATTGTCCACAAACCATTGTGCCTTAGATGAGGCTTCGATAAGAACTACAAGCACTAATAAAAAAACTACAAACATGGCGAATGTCAACTGTTAAGTGGAGATGGGTTTTACTCGTGATTAACAATCAGTATCTAACCTGATGAAAGAGTATTTATTTAAAGTCATCCACTTTATATTTCACTTGCAACAACTTTTCATAATTTATAGAAGTACAGTTGAAAGGATCCATGTATTTAAGCGACAGAGTGGTTCGTTAAAATTATGACTAAGTAGTATGTCCCAAAGCTTCCCTACTCTTCTGCTACACACTCAAAAGTATTTACATTTTCTTCACAAAAACAGTACATCTTTTAAGGGGTAGTATAAGTAGGCGAATTGGGACACAAGTTTTTTTTGCCTCTTGGCGCCCTCTGTGGGCGAGGAGCCATAAATTAAGCATTAGGCTCAGCTCACGGAACTGCAAAAAAAGGATTTGTAATTTAAAACCCTGCAGAAAGGCTACTGAAACACAGCTGTAAACAAGTTTTACTGTGGTAATCAGTATGGTTGAGGTTGTAACTTGCAAGGGTACGTTTTAAAACGCAGCCGTCCCCGACAACAGTCAGTATCTGAACAGTGTCTAGCCTCTATTCAAATTAATAGAAATATTCAAAAAAAACATTTCCATGAAATACCTCACACACTTTTCTTTTTATATCAAAACCTGTACAGATATCTTATTGTTCTGTCTATCTGTCTCCCTTCAACATTTGCAAACAGTTCCTCATGTTTTGCTCAGCCATTTGAGCACTGAATCAGGTACCCGGGTGTGATCCAACAGTTATTTTTGACCGGTGTTTACATGCTTGCATGGTTCACCTCTGTGCTTGTGTTTAGATATATTTGCATGTAGATATTTGACATGGTAATATTTAGTGGTTGACCGAAATGTGTTTTTCAATTTTGTGTTCTTTATATATATATATATATAATTTTTTTTTTTAGTTTAGTTTATTTTCCACATTTTTCAGAAGGTATGTTTTGGTTTTTAGTTTTGCTCGAATGTGTCTTTTGCACTGTGTTTGGTAGATCTACATTTAGTCAGAAATGCCTCTATGTGCACATTTATACTTTAATGTGGGCAGAACCATGACGAATATGTAATAATCTATTATTACATTCTCGGTTTGGTTTCCTCTTGCATGGTGCTTGCTCTACCTGTTTTTTTTTTTTTTTTTTTTGCAATTAACCCCAATTCTACTGAAGACTAAAAAAATCACATTCTCATATCTCACTCCCACCTCATAGTACCAGCGGCTGGCATGACCCGTCTGTCTCGATCCCGGTCCTCCTCCTCCAGCATCACATCCATGGATGGCTCACGCAGCCGCAACCTGAACAGCCCTCTGGACGGGCCCAACTCTGGAGTCCTGGACAACCAGGCCAGGCCACAAACCATGGAGGTCTCCTGCTAAGGAATCTGCTGTCTTCTGTCCTTTCACCCCTCACCTCCTGTTATTTGTGTCCTAGATACCTACATGTTTCTAATGCCTTTAATAGTGAGGTAGGGGAGGCTCGAAGGAAATGTATTATATGCTGAAGGTATGCATAATGAATATATACAGATGTTACTATACGCTAGCCACATTTTCAATCATAAAAGCAGATACAATTAAAGACTAATATATATTTACACATGAAGGGTCTTCCATCATGCTTTTTATTTTCATTTTTTTTTACCACGGTTTGTGTTACATGGAATTAATTCCACCTCTTTTATGAGCCACACTCACATAAAGGAAAACACATGCATTAAAAAAATGTTTTTTATGTTTTATGGTGTGACCTGTGACATTTCCTGTGCTCTTATCGTGCTACACTGTGTGCTATTGTTTAATTTGTTATGTCTTACAAATGTGTTTTGTTGTTGAATACACTTTCCTGTTCATCATATGAATGTAATGAATGTTCAGTAACTGACTTTTGTTGTATTTATATTAAAAACTCTAATGGGTTATACTAAAAAACATCAACCATTAGAACACAATTGCTTGTAATGACTCGTCAGACAAAAGAAGTGGAATATTATTCTTTATTTACATTTTAATAATTGTTTCTTTTTATTTTTTTTTTAAATTACATTAAGCCATCACCCTTTTAAATGTTCAAACACAAAAGTAGCATGGACTTAGTTTGTACATTAATTAACCATTTTTTTTAACATAATAATTCTTAATCAAAACATTAATAAATGCACACATGGAATGACAGATGTATACGAGTACGAAATGGTGTCTGACAAAGTCACTGTCCACTGATTCTCAATTACAAAATAAAGTTAGATCATGGAAAATAACACTGGCCATGCATTGTTTCATGAAGACGTTTATAACTGCTATACTTTTGCTTTCAAAATAGTATAATATTTTCAGAACCACTCCAGAAACAACCTATCAACGGTGTGCTTATAGGAGATGGAAGATCAAGTCACAAAGTTTCCAACCACGCATGTACTTTTTTTGCCCCTCACCTCAAGCAGCTCTTCTCAGGTTGTGGTTAGGCTACACTATTTTTACCAGTCTCTGTGCCAAGAAAATGTTAGAAGCTCAAAGTTATCACGTACACACAAAAATACCTCATGAATGATTTAGCATTTGCTTAACTTTCACATATGTCCAATCTATATGTCTATATACATTCTATGTATAGAAGTCCTTAGTCCCTTACAACAGTTTTATTCTGACTGTTGTATGATTTATGGATTTGTAAAGTCTTAGCACAGGAAATCTCATTTGCATGTTGGTTAGTTCACCACAACTACCCAGCAGAGCACAGAAGTCAACTCACACGCACAACAGACAACAGAGGATAAAGGTATCGTCAACACCGTTGTGCATTCATCCAGTGATGGTGAGATTCCTATAGTTTGCGCTCTTTTATCATATGGCCTACCAATTATTTTTCTATCTTGTAATTTTAGCGTTTTCGCACACGAATTTGAAACAGAGTTAAGTATTTATAGCTGTCTGGTTAAATGTTTATCTCTTAAACCATATTCCAAAAATAGAACCTTTATTTTTTAAGTCTGTCTGTTTTTATATTAAAATGAATAAATAATATTTTGTGTAATTGAACTTTTGAGTAGTTTTGTCTCTTCAGTTGGGTTTTCAGGCTGGATTATGTCATAAAATCAGAAAATGGCCATCAAATAACGATGGGGTGTCTAACAAGCAGACTGTGGCGTCGATCTGTTCTGGAGGATACCGTATTGACGTCTGATGGGTGTTTGAGTAAGAGCGTGATTATGCAATTAATCTTCCACATATGAACAGCTTTTCTTTGTCAAACACCTCTAACTCAGTTAGTTTTTACTCTGTATTAAATATTTTATCAGTCATGTATGTGTATAATTATCCCTCATCTCTGTCTCTTTTACTTAAGCTGCAGGAAATCACATGCAGATGGCAGTGGCTTTATGCAACTTTTCACCCCACAGGTCTGATGTACATACTATATTTTTAGGAGACAGACTGAACATTATATCCGAGTAAGTAAAGATTGTTTTTTGACATAAATGCATGTAAGTCTGTGCTAAAATAAATTCAGAATGGTTTGGTTTCTGTTACAGAGATGATGACATGTTGAGGGTTAGTTGTACATCAACTGACACAGCGTTTTTCATTCCTCACACGTACATTTCCAAAGTGCACAATAGGTCAGTCATGTTCAGACTTTTTAAAAAAGCATTCCTTATTTCCAAAAAGAAAAGAAAAAATACAAATGCTAAAAACATTTTAAACTTTCTGTTCTTATGGGATACCTGAGTTTGAGTCTGGCCTGGATTGGGTCCCCCCTCTCTCTCTCTCTCTCTCTCTCTCTCTCTCTCTCTCTCTCTCTCCCATGTAATGTAGCTACCACTGTGTCTATCATAAAAATAGTGAAAAAGAAAAATATAGACAAGGAGAGTGTTATGTGATGTCATCAGATTATAATTAGGCAGTGGATTAGATTATAATTAGGCAGTGGATTTAATCATACCACGTGATCACTGCTGATTGAGTGATTTTGAAAAAAGTGTGATTATCATGTCCATTATTAACTTTGCCAAATCTTGTTTATTTCAATAAAGCTGGCTGTTTGAAGGGATCACCAGGAGAAATGCAGAACAACTTCTTATGCTGCCTCAAAACTACTCTGGATGTTTTCTAATTCGGGAAAGCCAGTCATGCCCTGGTTAGTCCATGCTAAAAGCAATTTATTGCTTGCCATCTTTTGTATTAATAAGTCTATTACTTAACCTTAACAAATGCATTGCTGTTGGTTGTAGGTTCCTATTCACTCTCAATACGACAAGATAGAGGCCATGTGCACAATGTAAAGCACTACAGAATCCATCAGCTCGACAACAACTGGTTCTATATCCACCATAACCGTACCTTCTCCACCATCACCCAGCTGGTAGACTTTTACTCGCGTAAGCTCAAATGACAATAATAACAAATTGCTCCTGAGCTCAGTATTTAAGACAGTCCATTGCATTTCATTTGAATGTTAAAATAGATCAGAGAAAATACATTTAATCTATTTACAGGACCTTTTAATGGAACGTACTGTCAGCTGACTGAACCTTGCTTACTTCATGACCCGAACACGACTGTAGCGCATACACCTTCACCAATAGCATTCCAGAGGTCCAATCTTAACTGGAAAGATGTGTCTAGGTGAGTTTAGTTTTTATTTGGATCACATTTTCCAGACTTTTCTTATAATTTAGGGTAGTATGATGCTTGCTTTGGTTGTTCTGTGTTATTCATAGAAATAACTCCTATTTATCATCAGGTCGATGATTCAAAGGCAGTTAAAGGGGACGGATCAGGAGAGTCTGGTTAGTGAAGGACTGCGAGAGTCTATGAATTCATATTTTTACATCACAGAGGAGTTGAGCTGTGAGGACGAATGAGTGACATACAACAAAGAACAGATATTGATTAAAATCAATAATATTGATTAATATTGAATATCAGCCTTAATAATAGATTTTTGATGGGCATTTTGACCACAACGCTCTCTCCTGTACAAAAACATTCTTAGGCCTGAATAATGATCATGGTATACTTTACAATATGGTCTCATTTGTTAACATTATTTATGTGTAAACTAACATCAATATCGAGGAATATATATATATATATATATATAATATATATTTTTACTGCATCTATTAACCTTTGTTGACATTTTATGTTCATCTTTGTTCACAGTGCATTAACTCATGTTGACAGATACAACTTTTAATCTTAAAAATGTAGTAGTAAATGTTGAGATTAACATGAACTGATTAATAAATGCAGTAGAAATATTATTTATTCTATGTTCATTTTAGCTAATGTAGTTAACTAATGTTAACAAAAAGCCTTGTTGTATATTTTTTGTTATTTATTTAATAATCATTTTGGTTTTAATTTTATTTCGATTTTTTTTGTAAATTATAGTCATGTTTTGTGTCTATTGTAGTGAGCAGGATGCATTACCTTGGGAAATTGCTCAATAGGACTTGGCAGACAATAAAGTAACAATACAATCTATAAAGTAACTTACTTTAATACAGTTATGTGACATATGTGTCAGTATTTACTGTACATGGTCAAAATGCAAATGTATTTACCCACCTTTTAGAATTGTGAGAGCTGATGTGTTTATGTTTTGTAGTCATGAGACTGACCAATTGTAATAATGCAGGCCTATATATATACCCTTTAAATATGATATGAAGCAGATAAGGTTGCTGCATCTGTATTATGACATTGTCTGCACTTTCATTTATAGTTGACAACTTACTCAACTCATTTATTTAAAATACATTGTATTTGATAGTAAAATACATCAGCAACTCTTTTTAGTCCATTAGTCCAAAGTGGTCACAAATGCTAGTCCTGCCTCTCATGATGTATATCTTTCTATTTTGATTTCTTTTTTTTAAAAAAAAATGCAATTTAACATTACATTATAAAATAAGATTCAATGTTGATGTAGAAATGCTGAGTGATTTTTTATTACATGTTTATTTTTGATTGAATCTTTTCCTGAATGACTGTTTATTTTAGCAGTCTGCAACAGATGTATTTGTAAATTTAAAATTACCTTTTAATTTGTCTTACATATACAACTATAAATATATATTTAAATTAAATACATATTTTTAAACGTACGTTACATTTTACAGTTGTGTTTTTAATCAGAGTACAGAAGTACTATTTAGCATAGTCTCAAATTGCGTTTGAGCTCAGTGCATGACGCCCTCTACTGGTCGGTTAAAACATTGTCCTCACGAGGGCGCTCAACACACACGAGTGAGCGTCGAAAGCTGAGCGGTTTTAACTTCCTGTTTGGAACAGTTCAGGAAGACGAAGTAATGGCGACGCTACTGGGGCCCGAGTCCCCTTGGATGGGAGGAAAGAAACGGACTCGAAACAGGAATATTCTCACCAGGATACGACAGAGTCAGATCACTGGACGAGGCGTCAGCAGAGGGACGCAGGTAAACGGAAGAATTTGTGCTGCTGACACAGAAAAGCCGCTGTCAGGATTCGCGTTTATGAACTGAACCGTCTATCAACCTGCTTTAAGTTAAGCAACAAAATAAATCGGACGGGTGTGACATCTAAATTTGACCTAAAGGTAGTTTAAATAATCTCTTAAAACTTGTGAAGTCAAATGGTCAGTGTAGTTTAAAAAGAAACCACGGAAAGGGAGAATGACAACTGGCCGTTACTAATTAACGTTAGGTTGTTCTTGGCTTTGACTGTGTCCGATGATAATTTGGGTTAAACGAGGCTTTAAATACAGCCCATATACAATCCAATTAAAGACTCCCACAAGTGGAGGCGTATTATTAGGAATGAGTAACGTTAATATTATGAATTCTAATCATACAATCTGTAACCTTAATCATTTAATGCTTTCAACCGACCAGCTGTTTTCAAGTAAACACGGGCTGTGTCTCACAACATAAAGCTATAACGTTGCAGCATTTGTGATCATTATAGGCTCCTTTGAAAGTCATAAAGCACAAAAATTTGAGTTTGACTAGAGTTTGACTGCCACATATTGTCATATTATCTAGTGTCCAATATTGTGCCATATCATTTTCGTATAGGTTGTCTTATCAATTTTCCCACCACCAGCCTAAACAGTAAATTGCAATTTTGTGTGGGTAGCTAATTGGTTCAGGCAATGACATTTTGCCTGCTCAGGCCTGGAGTTTAAAGAGATTGAATTATGTAAGAGATGTCCTTTTGAGTTGGACATGACCTGAACCTGGGAATTTAACTGTATTCAACCCCTTACAGGTTTCACTTTCACTTCATACTCCCAGTATTTGATACTGATTAACACTGAAGAAGTTAGGACCTATTAGAATACTTTGTTGTTTAATGTTTCTACAATGACAGGCTAGTGAATGTTTCTAAAGGGCCTAATAAAGAGTATACTATAGATATGTTCTGTTATACTAAACCAACAAGATTGTTCTGTTGTACTTTTATTAGTATGCCTTTTTGGCACCTATTTGGCTGCTTGTTCCTTTGAGTATTTGATTGTATTTTGAAGAAATAAAAGAAGACATACTTATGTGGTATATGAATGCATGGAGTTCATTGTATCAACATGACCTTAAAAGACTCTTTGTAAGTATTATGTAATAAAATACAAAAATGATACCAGCTAGGAATAGGCAACCTATAGCTACTACTGATAGAATGAACATTAAATCAGGTTCTTGCCTCCTAAATAAATATCACCTTTGTGTCAGGATGTAGAGTACTTTGGAGTGAAATAAACTTCTAAAGACTTCACAAAATTAAAGAATATAGTATGTAAGTGATTTGCATTTTATGTAAGTGTATGTAAGTGATTTGCAACTTTTATTATTGGCCTTACAAGGCAGTGTATTTGAAAAATGGATGCTATTAATAACCATTTTATTTATTAAACATAAATGAATTGCTTTATCTAATGTTTCTATTTGGACTGCTGATCTTTTAAATGTATAAAAAATAAAATAAATCTATCTTTATCATTAAAGTTTTCTTGCTTTGTGTGAACTGGTCTTGTCTGTCCTTTTGCTGAATTGCAAGAACTTGCATTTTATTTAGCAAATGCAAATCTAGTTTCCGTTTATTCTTTGTTTCCAGCTCCCAGAAGTTCTTCTTCAGGAGAGAGATAAGAGGGCGAAATGGCACGGGATTCCAGTCTTACTCCAGGAGCTGTACGAGAGCAGCCACCTAAACAGTGACTTTACCCGCTCACATATTGTCCTGAAGGTGAGATCTCTTATTCCACTCACTGTTTTGAGTGTGGGATATTTGCTTATGTTTTAAATAGCTGTATAGCCACTTGATATCCTTATTTCAGAGCAGACCTCACTGTGAGTGTCTCTCTATGCTGAATTTGTCTCACATTATGATGTTCTGATTTATACAGGAACTGTCATCCTTGCTGTCTATGGAAGCCATGTCTTTTGTGACCGAGGATAGGAAGACTGCGCAGGAATCCACCTTTCCCAACACATACACCTTTGACCTCTTTGGAGGTGTAGATGTGAGTTCAGAAACTCTCATGTCTTCTCTGTATAATGATGAATTGGCACCCTAACTGTGATCAATATAAAGAGTGCTGATGACAGTGAAGTTATTGATTAGCCGATATAGCTTTGTCACTGCTATAACTTTACTGTAAAGAATTTTTTTATATATATTTGTAGTCAGAGTTTGCGACTTTTGCGACCTCCCTTACTGCAAAACACTCGCTCTGTCTGGATGCTTTTAAAATGCACAGTAAGGACATGTTCCTGTCACATATCAAACATGCGCACTTCAATGAACCGACAGAAATCAGGTTAAAGAGTCTACTTTACATGCTGGACAAAATCGGCGTAAGGGGCAAAAATCTAGCGGTGACAATCAGTTTATACTATTTCAGGTTAAGAACGTTCATGTAAATGTCTGTTTTGATAATGGGCTAATATATGAGCCATAAGTTTCCTGCTGACATACCCGCAGTTCTGGAAATAACCTGATCTATTAATAAAGTCTTGTGAATGCAGTTTACTTGTGTTATCAGGTTATTGATTTGCATTTACAGTTATCAGTATTCTGGTGTACATGTAAATGTGCTCACTGTCAAAAGCTCTCTGTAACTTGCATTACAACCTTTTAAATATATTTTATATCATATTTAAAAATACGGAAATACGGATTTGTAAAATAAAAATATATAGATTATTTGTACGTTATCATGAGGAGGACATTGGCAGTCAGATTACCAGAATTTGTAGAGACAGAATTCCAAAGAATTGATTGTTTGTGCTTTATCTGTCAATATGATTGTAGTTTGACAATATTCAGCATGTTTCAATTAAATCATATTCAATCATAAATTGAACTCTCATTTATCTGATTAATCAGTTAATTTAATAAATCATTGACAGATCAATTTATTTATCAAATGGATTTTAGTTGCAGAACTAGATCAATTCAGAATTAATGAATGATTGTCTTTTTAGCTGCTGGTGGAACTTCTGATGAGACCCACTCTGACAACGCTACAAAAGCCAAAGAGTAAGTTAACTAGTAGAGCATTTTATGGAGATTATTTTTAAATAATTGGATAACTATTATTTATTGCTAAATATATACATGTATTATTTAGGGTGTATAAAATAACAATTATATTATAATAATTTAATCTGCACTTAGTCTAGTAACCATTTAAACCATACTATGTCTTCCATCAAAAAAATAACATTCTATCTTAAACTGCTTGTAGTGAATGATGACTTGGTTAAGGACTGCCTTAGTGTGCTCTACAACTGCTGCATATGTGTAAGTATTCTGGCTTCGTTCTCATTTAGGAATTGAATTGAAGGGTGACTAATATCCACTTGATGGATTCACAATGAGTATAAGTGCACTTATTTTCCTACAGACGGAAGGGGTCACAAAAAACCTGGCATCGAGGGATGATTTCGTTTTATTTCTCTTCACGTTGATGACAAATAAGAAGACCTTTTTGCAAACAGCTACATTAATTGAAGATATTCTTGGAGTTAAAAAGGTCAGTGCATTGAGAGGATTAAGAATATTTGTCTTATCAACAAAAACAAACGCCTAACAATTAAAAACGAAAAATAACCATGTGAAATAATAATAACCATGGTGTTTAATAATGGTTCATAATAGGAAATGATTCAGTTGGAGTGGATCCTGAACCTGTCGGGACTGGTCCAGAGCTTTGACCAGCAGCAGCTTGCCAACTTCTGTCGTATCCTCTCTGTCACCATATCTGAGCCTGATGTGGGGAACGATGACAAACACACACTCCTGGCTAAAAACGCACAGCAGAAACGCATTACCAGCCCCTCACGTGCCGAGGTCAACCAGGGTATGTGGACTACTAACTGGACTTTACTTAGAGCTGATGCCACAAAGAGCAGTAAAGTGGTTACTTAGAATAAGATCATTGCTGAAGGGAAATTTGTTTTTATGGGGAAATTACAGCTCTCTATATAGAGTATTTCTGGCAAAAATAGATTCATGGAGTAAGCGTAAATAGAGCACAAATTATAAAAACATCATGTAATATTTTCCAGTCACACTCCTGAATATCCCTGGGTTCATTGAGCGTCTCTGTAAGTTGGCCACACGGAAGGTGTCCGAGGCAACTGGAACATCAAACTTTCTGCAGGAACTGGAGGAGTGGTACACTTGGCTCGACAACACGCTAGTACTGGATGCGCTTATGCAGATAGCAACTGATGAAGCTGAGCACAGCAGCACAGGTAGAACTGCTGTCTAACATATTCCTTAATTATTCTAAATATTCATAACCTTCAGGGCTGATTTTCTGCTTAATATTTTTTTTGTGGAAACCATGAGACCTTTTTTTTTTCCAGATTTTTTTATGATCAGAAAGTGCAATAGAAGAACAATTTATTTGAAAAAGAAATTTTTGTTATATTATAAATGCCATTACTGTTGATCAATTTAATATTGTTAATATTGTAATTCATTTGTTTCTTTCCCAAAAATATTACTGATAACACATTTTTTAGCTTTTATATATTTTTTATTATTTTAATTTTTCTCACAGAATCATCTGATGAGAGCACGTTGGCCACCATCCCACTGAGGCATCGTTTGCCACAGTCCATGAAGATCGTTCATGAGATCATGTATAAGGTGGAAGTGCTGTACGTGTTGTGCGTCCTGCTCATGGGCCGACAGCGGAACCAGGCAAGAGCCGCTCATTTCTGTTAAGGATCTACACAAAACTAGGGGTGTAACGATACATCGTTATATAAAGATATAGCAATATATAAATACAACTTTATGTATTGTTGATGTAAACTGTATGATTTGCGTTATATAGAGTTAGTTTTATCCAAGACTCCACTTACTGTATTTATATGGTTTAATTCACCCAGAAATGTACATTGTCGTCATGTGCTCACCCTTATGTTGTTCAAAACCTTGCTTCAAACTTCCAAACACAAATTAAGATATTTTTTTATGAAACCTAAGAGATTTCAGTCCATTCCTCTAAAACTTAAAAGATCCAAAAAATGTCATGAAGACATCATAAAAATAATCATTGAGTGGTTTCGACAGAATGGCTTTGTATGAAGAACAGATTTACACATAACTCATATAAAGGCTACTGAAGTAAACACAAACATGCTTCTGCGATACGCTAAAACATCATGAGAGTGAGAAAGTGCAGAATTATTTTTTTTTTTTGTGAAATAGTTATTTGAAACATGCTTTCTTGAGATTGGAACTGTACTTAATGGCTATGATTATCTGAAGCAATCCGTGCTAGAACGCAAACATCATTTTATCCACGTATTGCATAAAGTTTTAGTGGGATGATTATTTAAAGCATTTTAGATGGTTTATTCTTATATGTATTACGCATTAATAGCAGAAGAGGCGGGACATAGCAAGTACCGGGAGAGTCTGCGTTGTAATGAATCGGGACATGAGTGTATCATTACACCCTTACATAGAACTGATTAAATCCTAACGCTGTATTTTCCATCCTTGTTTATCATATCTGTTAGGTGCATAAAATGTTGGCGGAGTTTCGTTTGATTCCTGGACTCAATAACCTTTTCGACAAGCTCATCTGGAGGAAATTCACCACCTCTAATCACGTGGTTCATGGACAGAATGAAAACTGTGATTGCAGTCCGGTGAGCTTTGAGTGGATACATTGTAGATTTATCCCATTCACTCTAATCCATTTCCCATAATTCTCATTGATCGTGTTATGCTATTGTTTATTGTGCAGGAGATTTCATTTAAAATCCAGTTTTTGAGGCTTCTGCAGAGCTTTAGTGACCACCATGAGTAAGTTGCAAGATTGTGAGCTTTGAGTGGCATGTCGCTTACCTGTGGATTGATTGAAGAATGTATTCATCCATGTATTCTTTTATTCTCAGAAATAAGTACTTGCTTCTGAATGCTCAAGAGCTGAATGAGTTGAGTGCCATCTCCCTAAAGGCAAACATCCCTGAGGTGGAGGCACTAGTAAACACTGACAGGTATTGTTCAGATGTCAAATCTATATGCTAATATACTTCTTTTTTTTATTTATATATACAGCATACACATATTGCAATCTATCTTATCTGTGGTGTCTTTCAGGAGTTTAGTGTGTGATGGTAAAAAAGGTCTCCTCACACGGCTCCTCACGGTTATGAAAAGAGAACCGCCAGACTCTTCCTTCAGGTGAGACTCTGGGTTCATAATGATTTGGATAAATGTGTTTTGAAATGTCATGATGACATATTTTCTATTTAAAGGTTCTGGCAGGCAAGAGCTGTTGAGAGCTTCCTCAGAGGGGCCACATCATACGCAGACCAGATGTTTTTGCTGAAGAGAGGCTTACTGGAGGTACAGATGTTTATACAAATGCATGTGCCTCTCTTATTGGTCAAAATGTTTTTCCCCATAGAAGTGATTGAGTTGCTCAAATCTTGTCTTTTGATTGTAGCACATCCTGTTTTGCATCATCGACAGTGGCTGCAAGTCCAGAGATGTCCTGCAGAGCTACTTTGACCTGCTCGGAGAGCTTATGAAGTTCAATATTGATGCCTTCAAGAGATTCAACAAATACGTCAACACAGAGGAAAAGGTACGGGGAATAACAAAATGTGGAGAAATAAAAGCTGTTGTTTAACAACCTCTGTTTGTCTTTGGTTAAACAATGTGCCTTCCTCAGTTCCAGGTGTTCCTCACCCAGATCAACAGCTCTCTGGTGGACTCCAACATGCTTGTTCGCTGTATTGTCCTCTCTCTTGATCGATTTGAGAGCCAGACAGAGGATGTGAAAGGTAAATTTATCCATTGTACTCTTGGATTGTTAGAAATATTGCTGAAAGTATACACTACCGTTCAAAAGTTTGTGGTCTAAATTTTTTTTAAAAAGAAATTAATTTTTTTTTTTAGTATTTGTAAACTTAAAAAAATTGCCAGGTAGATCATCAAAGTTTAATGCAAGAAGTAAAAAATCTGGTTGTTTGCAAAAGCTATGCTTGTATGCTAATTTTCTCAGTTAATAGGAAAGAAGATTTATATGTAGTTGTTTTAATGTATCGGTAATGTGTGTGTACCAAAATAACAGTACATAGCGGCAGCAATGTTTACCTCCATATTGTTTGTACTAAAAATATAAACTCCACCCTTTTTTTTTTGAGAATTTTACTGATTCAGACAGTTTCAAATTTACAGAAATCAATTAAACTTGCCAACTCTTGTACAGTTTTTACAACTGAAGGATAATCTAATCTAATTTTGGGGAATGGCAGTCTTTAGGGAATTTAAGTCAAATTAAAAGTGCACAAAAATCATCACAAGTATGCAATATTTTGCCCTGCCCTAGTTGTAAGTGAAAACGTGTTGATGTCTGAGAAAGATCTGATAGAAAGATACAAATATTTTTCCAGGCAATTTGAGATTTGATAATCTGATCTTATAAGTTTCTTCATCAGATGGGAAGTCTGTTGAGAGCATTAGACATTCTTTTCTGAAACATATTTTGTCTAATCACTATTGACAAATTTTAGTGTCTATTTTAGTCTTTGTGTTTGTGCCTCTGCAGTGGTTGAAGTGCTCTCTGAGTGCTGTCTGCTGTCCTACATGGCTCGAGTGGAGAACAGGCTGTCCTTCCTTTTTAGGCTGGTTAACATCATCAATGTGCAGACCCTCACACAGGCAAGACCACAGTGCAGATCTCCTCTCCCTGTTTGTCTCATTTGAGTCCTCCATGATAATTATTCCTCTGTGTTTTTCTGGCTTCTCTCCCAGGAGAATGTGAGTTGTCTTAACACCAGCCTGGTGATTCTGATGCTGGCCCGGAGGAGAGGCAAGCTCCCGTTTTACCTGAACTCCCTGCGGGAGAAGGAATACACAGAGAAATATCCAGGCTGCCTCCTCAACAACTTCCACAACTTGCTGCGCTTTTGGCAGCACCACTACCTCAACAAGGATAAAGACAGCACCTGCCTGGAGAATGTGAGTCTATATATGATTTAGAGCTGCACAATATCACATCAAAATGATATCACGTTTTGTGCAATTCTAAAACTGATTTGAGGAAATATGTTACTGATTTGAGAACGAACTGTTTAGTTTACACGTGTTGTTCACAATACAGTGTTTTAGTCTCAGGGTAAAATGTCTTTTTTTCCCTAAGCAGATGAACTCCTTAACAAAATCCCTCCAATTATTCTAGAATGATGAATTCTTTCAAAATCAAGCTATTCAAGTCATCTTGGCAATATATACAGTATATATTGCAGTTAAACAAAATATCACAATCTCAGTTTTTTCCAATATCGTGCTGCCCTAATATACAGTTTGTTTTACGGCATGGGATTTTTCCTTTAGGAGAATATTTAACCATCAATGTTCTCTTCTCTTTCAGAGTTCCTGTATTCCCTTTAGTTATTGGAAGGAGACGGTTTCAGTACTGCTCGGAGAGGACAGGACTTCTCCCTGTGCCATTATCAGCTACATAGATGAGCCTTACATGGAGCTAGAGCGGGACCTTCTAGAGGATTGACTCTTCTGGGTGGGCTCGGGGAGGGACTTCGATTGGGTTCAGAGATCATATAGAACAGCCGCCCGTCTCATCCGACTGCATGCTACGGCTCAGAGAGCTGTCCATTCTCTACTTGGTGCCCATGTTCCACTTCATCTCCAGCTCCTGGGTGCAAAGGAACATCCCGTGAAGGATCGCCCACCCTATCATTCATATACTGGGAACGCAGTACCTGGACAGCTCAAGCCAGAGCCGAAACTCTGACCTGAAACTGTCTCATTGTGTTTTGGTGCCGTTCTTTCAGTGAAATCGCATGGGGCCTTTTATACAGAATTACACAAAGAAGAAAATGTTTAGGCTAAATGTCCGACTTGGATCAGAAATCTGTATCCTCGACTGGGGGCGGTCGATGATCTAGTGATCGAAGAACTGTACAGCCAGCCTTTAAGGAGATTTTCATCTCTAATTTAGGATGAAAAAAGCAAAAGAGAAGTGTTGGATTGTTGAATGGTGGCTTGGGTGTTACTTTGCCATGCTGTCAGAAGGTTATTCTAACATTTAAGAGGTGAACGGCACTCGTGCTTAACTGATTGATGTCAAAATCTTTGTACATTGAAGATGAATGAGAACTGAAATTCAATTTGGACGAGTCTTATTTATTTTCTCACATTTCACACACTTGTAATTTTGCACCCATGATGGGATCATAAATCTGTTTCCTTTACATATTCTCCATTGCTTCTCTCCTTTCGTTAGCTTTTATCAAGCACATATGAAATAAGAGATTTTCCGTTCTTGTATTTTTAATTTTTTGTATAAATGAGTTTTTAATAGGTGTATCATTCCTTTTTGTTTTATTTTTTCACAATGAAACACTTCATATCTTGTGGGCACGGAAGGTGTTAAACTATGCAGGTTCACTCACTCCATGGTCGTAAATATCCAGCTAGCCTTGATCTCCATTATGCCATCTGTCGTTTGTTCCGTAGCAAATCACTACTCACCATCTCACCACTTTACAGGCCTCAGCCATTGACAATCTGTGTTGCTCTCAAACATGCGGCTCTGGCTTGGTGGCCTGGAACCTGCGAAGGTGCTGCTTTGCGCTGGATGTGGTAGCTGAGCTAGACTAGAAGCGCTAAACTAGAAACTTCCAATCAACTACCTCGTTTCATTAGTGTTGTTTTCTAACCCACTCCTATAGTTTAAGCATGCTGTGGCTTTTATTTGGTTCCACTTAATTTCACTGTGTATCCAAAGTTCCTGTGTATAAATGACTAAATGTGTTTCACAACAATTGCTTTGCTTTTACTTGTGGATGATCGCACGTTCTTTTCTTTTCTTTAATTCGCTTCCCTACTGTCATGGTGGTTTGCATTGGCAAACATACCATTCATATACATCGGGTTGAATGCATTCAGAGTTTTTGGTCACTTCCTTTGACACCAGGAATGTGTAGTTGTAATAATAGCCGTAGTGTGAATGTGCTTTTTCTGATTTGAATGATAACACAAACTACTTAACTCAAAAGATCTGAATGTCTCTTCTTCATCCACAGGCCTTGGTTGATGTCTCGCATAGGTTGGGTTGGGTTTTAAATACTGACATTTTCTTGCATAGCTCTGTCTGGATGAGTTTAGTCATAAACGATAACCATGTCGAGCCCAGTAAAAATTTAAAATGCTTTAAATAAACCTGAATACAATATCCTGCCCTTTCACAGTTCAAGTTTGATGAATTTACTTTTTTGTGCTTCTTATAACCAATGGTTGCAGTCATTTTGTAGGAATCTATAACAGTTTGAATATACATCATGCTGCCTCTTTGTTTTGGTTTTAATATAACAGCACAATTCACACTGTCTTTGAAATTAAATGAAAAATTTACTCACAAAAAATTGAAAAATGTTTGTTATTAATATTGCATCATAGTCTAAAAAAATAGTCTTGAAGGAAACTATTTTAAATATGCGTTATTGCTTTAATCTAGTTTCATTAACTCATTTGATTTTATAGGTGTGCTTACTCTAGTTTATGTATTAGAATTAATACTTTTTAGTAAGGAATACTTCGCAATTAAAGTTATATTCTTAATTTTTACACGAAGACTGCAAGACGGTAGTTATAGGCTACCGAACGCAGCGCTACTCGCTTTACCGCATACAATCGTGGAATTATACATGTTGCTGACACTAGTTAGCACATTTCTAGTGGTACCAGTAACTGGAAATGTGTAATGCTTTTGTGTTTCACGACCACTGCCGTGCCATATATGGGCTCTATGCACGGCGGCGGTATTTCCGGTGAAGTTAAGGATTCTCGATAACTTCCAAGGCTACACCGAGATTTTATACTCCATACCCCTCATTGTGTTTATGCTTCTTTTTAAAATTATATTAAATAAACATAACTATATATTATAAAAATACATCTAAACGAAGAAGTTTCGTTTCAAAGACGGGAGGACAGACTGCCATAATCCTGTTTTCCTCGGTTTTCCTCCGCTTTAAATCTCCCCAACCGGAAACTGACGAGCATCCTTGCGTCAAATGCGGAACTTATGCATGCATTAAAGAGCAACAGGAAAGTCTGTTTACATTGTAGTACAGGCTAGTCATACACCTTTTTTTCACCTTAAACATCCTGAAGGGGGTTTTAGAGTTGGCTGTTATATCTTTTTTCTTAGTTAAGTCATGAAATTGCAGTATAAATGAGTACAACATGGTCTAAATTAATACACATATCTTGCTCATAGCTTCTGGCACACAAAACTGTTGCAGGTGTTCATTGTTCGAGAGGGACTTCCTCTTCACTCTGCAAGCTGAAATGGGTATAAACAAAAAGATGATTATTCTAAATGTATTTTGTACTGCCTTAATGGGGAAAAAAGTAGCCAATATGTTGAAATGCAATATTCAAGACTTGAGCCACATGCCTTAGGACTAGCCTTGCTACCCGAGTCTCTGGTGCGGGTACGTAGTTTATTCACTTGAGACTCTGCAATCTCGGCTCGTTCCTCAGCATCATCCAGCTCATGTTGGATCTTCTTGTACTTGGTCAAGTTGGTATCAGCTTGCTCCTCCTACAATACAATCAGCAGGTACCATCAGTGATGTTGTTTGAAGTATGCATGAGATGTAGCGTTTAAGAGATTGAGAATTATTTGTAGACTCACCGCCTCCTCTGCTTGTCTTTTGTAGGTCTTAACTTTGGCCTGTAGCTTGTCTATGAGTTCCTGAAGGCGAGCCATGTTCTTCCTGTCCTCTTCAGTCTGTAGAAACAGCAGATGGTGCCACAGGCTTTATTCTTTCAGACTCAATGCAAGCTATTGTACTACTAAATTTAATTTGTGAATCTGTCTCATGGACTTTATACCTGATAGGTGAGCTCCTTGATCCTTCGCTCATATTTGCGGAGTCCCTTCTGGAATTCGTTGCTTTTTTTCTGCTCAGATTCCAGTTCATTCTCTAGATCTCTCGCCTTGAGGAAAGTTTGTTTTATATTTGTATAAGGTGCAGGACATCATAGATGTTTGAATTATTTTAAAGATTAATTCATCATGCATACCTTGCTTTCCAGTTTCTGAATTTGCTTCTTGCCTCCTTTTAGAGCGATCTGCTCAGCCTCATCCAGGCGCATCTGCAGATCTTTGATGGTCTGCTCCATGTTCTTCTTCATACGTTCCAGGTGAGCGCTGGTGTCCTGCTCTTTCTTGAGCTCTTCCGCCATCATGGCAGCCTGCTCGTTGGAAGCTTCATATTAAATTTGCTGTTCAATACCTAACACATTGTTTTTTTTTACCAAAAAAACCCTCTCTATGCAAGTTCCTCACATCAGTGATGGCTTTTTTGGCTTTCTCTTCTGCATTTCGGCCCTCCTGCACAGCATCATCCATCTCGCTAGACAACGTAGAGAGATCACTCTCCAACTTTTTCTTTTGATTGAGCAGTGATGTGTTCTGGGGAGGCAGAAAGAATTAAATGCCTAGGTATTATTTGTTGTGACTGCTAGGAAGAGTTGCCTTCTGTAAACCTTGATAGACCATCTGGTCATTACCTGGGCATGCAATAGGTTGACTCTCTCTGTGGTTTCCAGGAGCTCAAACTCTGCCAGTTTGCGAGCACGATCATTCTGCTCCAGCTGGCTTCTCAGTTCTTCCACCTCAGATGTCAGCAGGTTGTTCCTGCGTTCAGTAATGGCACCCTGTTCCTTCAGTTCTTCATTTTGGTGAATAGTCTCATCCAGTTCAATCTGAAGGTCCTTTTTATTTATAAAATGGATTTTATGTTTTTTAGGCTTGAGTAGGTGACTATTTGTTTAGATATCATGATATTAAAATAATCCAAGACGGTTTTTATTTCCCACATTAATGATGCAATAGTTTAAATATCTTTGTTTTTGGATTTACCTTAATCTGTGTCTGCAGGTTACGGACCATTTTTTGGGATTCAGTGGCTAAGCGATTTGCATGGTTAACCTGAACCTCCATTTCATTCAGGTCACCTTCCATCTTCTTCTTAACCCTGATGGCTTCATTACGGGATCTTGCTTCTGAATCCAGGTTGGCTTGCATGGACTCCATGGCACGCTGATGGTTACGCCTAGTAAAGGTAAGTAAATAAGTTAGGAAGCCTTACGGTTACAATAATGGTTGTATAATAGAATGGAGTAATGGAAAATAAAGTTTAAATAATCTGTCTTCCTCACTAGTTCTCACCGAAGATTGTCGATTTCCTCATCTTTCTCAGCTAGCTTCCTGTCAATGTCTGCTTTGGTCTGGTTGAACTCCAGCTGTATACGCAGAGTCTTACTCTCTTCATGCTCCAGAGTGCCCTGATACAAAAATAAGGTAAGGGAATTTAAGAAAATGAGAAATTTAAGAAATATTCTGTTCAAGTAAATGCTCAAGTAAATAAGTTCGTTCTTTCTGTAAATGCTTAGCAAACTGGAAATCACCTTTCTACCTTTGTTTAAAATGGAAATTACCTCACTACCTTTGTTTAAAGCTACACTGTGTAACTCTTTTAGTTTAGCTAAAACACTTAGTTCTTTCAAAAATATGTGCTCATTAATGTATATTTAATTTGTTCAAGTAATAAAGTATTCTCATGAGTGTATAATATGCCATTGAAAATACATACGGGTAATGGGTTCTAATCTCGGTCGCCATGTTGCCCCTCCATCTTGAAAGTACATTAGCCAAAGAGGGACATACCCGTTAATTCAAGCTTCGCCTTTCGCGTTTACATTTGAGTTAACACTCATAGACGAGGTCGAACTGGAAGCCATGTTAATCTTGGACCACATTGGCCACCGTCGGTTAAAACGAAATCGGAATTGAGAGGAACAGAAACTAATATTCACTAGATGGTCATATACCTTTTCACTGCTAGATGGGGGTAAAAATCACATAGTGTAGCTTTAAAATGTCACAAAAATAATCATTGACAAAATATTTACATTGATGGCTTAGTGTGTGTTATTCACAATTTTAAGCAAATACTTAAATATATTTTGGCGTAACATAAATATTGACTCAAAATTTCAGACACAAAAAAACAGTACTTCAGCTTCCTCCAGTGCTGCTTGAATTTCAGTCTTCTCCATGTCCAAGCCCTTTCTGATCTTCTCAAGCTCATGAATGGTCTTGCCACCCTGGCTTATTTGGTCATTCAGGTCAGAAATCTCTTCTGTTAGAAACATGGTGGTATTGATAAAAACACATTTTGTGACTGACAATGTAAGTTAATTTGACGTCATAGTTTTTTCTCCATTCATAATCCTTGAAGTTCAAAACATACCCTGTAGATTTTTACTCTCCCGTTTGATGCTCTCCAGATGGTCCAGAGCCTCTTCATAAGAGTTCTTGAGTTTAAACAGCTCAGTGCTCAGATTACGAGACTCTTTCTGTGAAGATTCCAGCTCAGACTGGCACTCCTCGTACTTCTGCCTCCATTCGGCCATAATCTTGTCAAATTGCCTCTGCTTCTTGTCCAGGGCAGCAGCGGCTGCATTAGAGCGCTCCAGATCTACTACAAGATCCTCAATCTCTGCCTGAAGCCGATGTTTGGTCTTTTCTAGAGAGGAGCACTTGGCGTTTGTTGCCTCGACTTGTTCCTCAGCCTCTTGAAGGCGGGTGGCCAACTTCTTCCTGTCAAGTTTAGGAATATAATAATTCAATTTTAGATTGAATAAAGCCATTCATTATTGTCCTTCTACTCCACACACTCACTTTGCTTCCTCAAGTTCCTCTGTCTTCTGAATGGCGTCTGTCTCATACTTGGTCCTCCATTGGGCGACCTCGGCGTTAGCCTTGGACAGTGCGCGCTGCAGCTCAGATTTGCTCTCTTGCTCTTCATCATATTGCTCCCTCAGCAGAACACAGTCATGCCTGGATGATTGCAAGGCATGAGCCAAGGAATTCTTTGACTGAAAGGAGCAGATGCCAAAGACAAGTAAAATTACAAATTTGTTCCACATTAAAGCCAAAACATGTTAAGCAGTGAGGGGGAAAATGGTTTCTCTTACTTTGGTCTCTTCATCTAGCTGTTTCTTGAGCTCCTCTATGTTTTGGCTAAGGGAATTCTTGGTACGCTGCAGTTGAGACACCAGAGCGTCACGCTCCTCCAGCTTTCTGCCCTGTTCGCCTGTATTATGTAAAAAAAAATGTAGGTTCGGATTTAGTAGGGATATTAAATGTCTCAAAATCGGTGCATAGATGTTTGAGTGGTTCTTGTTAAGGTTCTATTTGTCGAGTAGGTCGTTTTTTGGTATACCGCTTTCAGCCTGAGCGCGGGCTCGCTGCATGTTGGTGTCACTGAGCTGTCTTTGGAGCTCCTCCACTTTGGCTTTTGACTCATTCATCTGGTCCTCATAGAGGCGACACATTTTCTCACTGGTAGCCTGCAATATTTTTTTATAATGAAATAATACAATAAATTGTTTACAATAAATTGTCTCTTACATATATCTATATGAATGAAAATATATGAAATATATATAATATAAACATTAAAACACACATGCCACATACATATTATTTATTATGTGTTTCCTGTCATATTCCTTTATTTATTGCTTTATTTGCGTATTTTTACCAAGATGTTGTTTTATGGAAAATCACTCAGTAATGATACTGACAAAACAGAATTTTTTAAATTGAAAATAATGATAACTTGCTGTTAAGTATGAGTCAAATTTGTACTCAGTTCAGTTAATTTTATTAAGGCTGTTTAGTTATTTTATGATGCACAGATGTTGCGTGTATATGGACTGGTCAGGATATTGTTCTTTTGACTCTTTTGGCTGAAGTTAAGTCTGAAATGGGTCAAAAGTTTTCTGCACCATTTTTTTGGGGAAAAAAATAGTAATCAATTTACTTTAAAGTTTTGTATTACTCTTAGTCAATTAAAGTGACTTAAATATAAGGCATTTGAATATTTTAATTGTAATTGTTTTAAATTATTGTTTCTTTTGCATTATTAAAGTCCCTGTGAAATCAAAATTGAACCTATTTACTTTGTTAGCGCATATTACTAGTCTTGTGGTGAACAATTAATCCGTGCAAGTAAAAATATATTAAAAAAATGTTTTACCTTGGTAATCTTTAATCAAAATCTGAAAAGTTACTTCCGGTCTGGAACGGTTTCTTTTTCTGATGACGTAGGTTTCACAGTTTGGGTGGGGAAACGCTTAACCACTCCCCTCAAACCGTTAGTTTACAATGAGCGAGAGATGGAGAGGAGGAGCGCTAGAGTAAAACCCTGCCCTCTGTTCAATATTCCGTTTCACTTGGAAATACGTCACAGCACTGGAGAAAAATCGTTTGCGACTTCCGGTTCACGGGGACTTTAATGTTAGATATTGGCATATTATTTAATTTTACAATAAGGTTAAATTAGGTATCATGAACTAAGAATGAAGAACCATTTTCACAGCATTTATTAATCTAGGTTCACGTCAATTCATAGATATAAAATTTTTTGCTAATTCATGTTTGTAAATAATAGATTCACTGATGTTAATTCCTAGAGCTTGAATTATAAAAATATTTGATATTTAAAAATTAACATTAAGCTACGTAAATAAATGCTGCAAATTATTGTTCATTGTAAATAAATGATACCTAATATGCATTTAAACTGAAAAATTTAATTTATAAATAAAATAATAAGAGAATATACAAAATCAGAGCATGTAAAAGGCTATTTAAACCTGAGCTCGAACTGAAATCAGCCCTTGATTTTTTAGTGTTAAAGTCAAAGCTAAATTAATGCTAGTTAAATTAGATCAGAATGTGATGCATCATATTTTCCACCTTGCTCTTTGCCAGCTGCTCTAAATTTGAGGTGAGGTCATCCGCCTCCATCTTGGCCTCACTCCTCTCCTTCTCCAACTTCTGTTTGACTCGCTGAAGGCTGTCAATTTGCTCACTCAGTTCAGCCACGTTGTCTGCATGCTTTTTGCGCAGTGCAGCAGTCATAGCCTCGTGGTGCAACGTGGCCTCTTCAAGGTCACGACGCAGCTTTAGAAAGTCTGCCTCCCGTTTTTTATTCATCTCAATTTGGGCAGACGTGGCACCTCCGGCTTCCTCGAGAAGCTCGCTGAGCTCTTCAAGCTCTTTGGATGCATCGCCTCGCTGTTTCTCCGTCTTCGCTCGGGTGGAACGCTCTGCTTCCAGTTCCTCTTCAAGCTCCTCAATACGAGCCTTGAACGCAATGAAAGAACGAATGAAAATATGTTCTGACTGAGACATAAATTTGAAGATTAAATGGTCTAGTTTGATTTACCTGCAATTCCTTGATCTTTTTTTGAAGCTGGACGATTAATGCTTGCTCATCTTCGATTTTCGAACTGATCTGGTTCATTTCGAAATCTTTCCTACAAAAAATCCCGACAAATTAAGAACAGAAGCGGTTTTATTTGACATTATCTTGCCATATGATAATCTTACTTCTTTAGCTTTTCCTCTAATTGCTGCTTGTCATTTTCGAGGTCCATGACAGACTCCATTGACAGCTTCAGATCACCCTCCAGCTTGCGTTTGACCCGTTCCAGGTCCATTCGCAATTTCTTCTCCTGTTCCAAGGAACCCTCCAACTAAAACAAGGGATTATATTGTATTACTGATTCCTGACTCATTCTAGATCTGTTAAAGGTCCTTCTAACATTTATCCAACATACATCATCTACTTGCTGCTCCAACTTGGCTTTGGCCTTAGTCAGAGTGTTGACTTTGTCTTCCTCCATCTGCAAGTCATCCAACGTCTGCTGGTGACTCTCCTGTAAGGCCTTCTTCTCTTTGGTGAGCTTCAGAATGGTTTCATCCAAAGCTGCCATCTCTTCTATCAGATTCTTCACCTATGAAGTGGTATTTTGATTAGTTTAACAGACTTCATGGTAGCTCGACAACAAAGCTTGAGGTTCATTTTTCTTCAGAATGGCCTCACCTTGTTTTCAGTGGCATGCTTCTCCTTCTCCAACTTGGCCAAGGTTATCTCCAGATCATCCATGTCCTTTTTCAGCTCAGCACACTCATCCTCTAGCTTGCGTTTTTTTGCAAGAACGGTAGCGTTCATCTCCTCTTCGTCGTCCAGGCGTTCAGCCATCTCCTTCACTCTGGATTCAAGATGAATCTTGGTTTTGATGAGCAGGTCACAGCGGTCCTCAGCATCTGCCAGGTTATCCTGCTCCTGTAGAGTGATTTACAAAAGTTAATTCAAGCATTTTAACACCTGAATATGTACAATTACTTTTATTCTTTTTGGACTATTTCACAATTCTCAATTCTTCAAATCTTCTTTCCCTAAAACCTAAATAGATCATGTTAAAATTAGTGACTTGGAGAAGAAAGGTAATTTGTACTTCTATGGCCACTGTAGCTCATTTTTTGTTTGTGTTTGCCACTCGAACTGCAAAGCAAACTGATATTGTATGATACTTACTGCCTGAAGTTGCAGGGAAAGGTCATTCTTCTCTTGGATCAGGCTGACTTGTTTCTCCTCCAGCTCTTTGCGTTTGGACTCTGATTTCTCCAGTGCCTCCTTCAGCTTCAGGAACTCCTCTTTTAGAGCGGCCAGCTCTTTCTCTGTGGCTGCGCTCCTCAACAGGGGCTTGATTTTGAAAAAAAGTTTCATCCACGGCCAGTTCTTCACAGTGTTGAAGGCCCGAATATTCCATTGGATGATCATCAGAGCCTCCCTAATGACAAAAGGCAGGTATAATCATTCTCTTCAAGGGACGTCAGTCTACTTTGCGCTTTGGTGGCCATTGGGTCTGTGAAAGCGCTGTATACTATGTACTTGGTGGCCATCTTGGTGATATAAGTACAGCTCCTTTCTAGTTAAATTGGGGGCGATTAAAAACTTTTGGTATTAAGTTTTACAATTTTGTTTCTTTAAATCAAATTATGCGAAAATACTCTATTTTTCAAGCTGGTCCAGTTACATCATGTAATTGACTCTTTAACCTGAAAAGACAGGCTTCCCCTCTTACAGCCACCATTTTGAACTTGACTATGTTAGGTCCAATTCTTTTTTTTCTTTTTTTACAATACAGTTAGTTTTTGTTTTACAGTTGCAGTTTTTGTCTCATTTATTGTATTTATTTAACTATGAAAACACTGTGTTATGAACATAAACTATTGATACATTATGGGCTGTGTTATTTTAGTATTATTTATATACTTTTAATGAATTTATGAATATATTTTCACTTCATTTAATTGTCATTACAGTTTAGTATGTGTTTTTTTAACTTCAGTTAGTTGCCAAGCCAACATTTCTAATTTTAATATTTAAATTTCATTTTATTTGAGCTTTATTTCAGTTGGTGAAAACACTTTTTAATAGATTTAGTTAACAATATCAACACTGACCATGAGAAGACTGTCACCCCCATATGACCCACTGGCTTATGTCCATGAATGCATGAAATGAGGCTCATTTTAGTACGTCTATTACTGGGGCGACTTTCAGATGTCATGCACTTGCTGTCACAGTTCTGCAGTTACTTCTTTGGGGATGACGGCATAGAATTCGGTCTGATCAAATGGCTGCCATGCATCTGTGCCCCAGGCCACCCAAAAGGTGAAGTGCCTAATATTTATTTAGAAACCGAGGCCTTCTGTTGGACCAGCGACTTTAATCCTTTGCCAGTCTGCAGATATGCTTTCAATGTGGTCCTTTAGAGGCACAGGCGCCTTGGCAAAATAGATCTTTGAGAAGGGAGCTGGCCTGTATTTTTAGTGGGGAGTGGGGTGAGCAGCTGCCATGTGACCCACAGAGCCTATAAGCTTTAAGGACACTGTCTGCATTGTCTAATAAAGGGAAAGGGTGGAGGTCATAGATATGGACATGGAAAACCTTACATGTTTCACAGAGAGTGTCGGAGCGTATGAAGGGTCTCGGCCACACATGCACATGGAATGCATATCTGAAGACGCACGCCTCACACACTCCATCCACATGGCCTCAAAATACCTCTCATATGTTAAGGGTTGAGAGGTATCATGTGACAACAGCTTGTTGCTATCTTTATTAGGAGGGAATCTGATGGATATCAGTATAGTTTTGTGAATATTTGTGTAGGGCGGCTTAATTTCAGAGTTAGATGGAGAATGTAAGAGCATGGAAGCCATTTTCTCTATACTAGTGGATTGAGCAGGTAAGAGCTGTTAGCAGGGTAAAGCTGCGGCCACATTTACTGTAGTTCTGCCCATTTTCCGAGGTCACAATCATCTGTATTATTCTGCACGATCAAGAATTTTGCATGAGGGCGAAAGATTTTGCCTTGCAGATGCTGCATCAGGTTCATAGTGGTCACCCGAATTCATAGGATTGTGATTTCCTTGGCAAAAATCTAGGCAAAAATCACTACACTCTTAAAAAAAGAACAATAGACATTTTTGCCTGTGAAATTTTGCTAATGTGACCGCACTTTAAAGCTGAATATGTAACCTTTTACAAAGTAATCTATTTACAATGGCCCCAAAATGTATTTTGCCACATAAACCGCACTTAAGATTTTCTTAATACTTCTTTCTTTACTTTTGTGAGCAATTTTAGCAATTATTTTTGACCTACTGAGGTCAAAGTGATGGATGTTCCACTAACTTTTGATAATCAGAAAATAAAAATTGTCTTTTTTTCTGGTGCGATATCTTTCTTTAAATGAGCAAAACCTGATTGTAAATACTATCTAATACAATGAATCGCGTATTACTTCCTCTCCATCATCTTCTTCAGCTCCATCCTCATGATCTTGCCACGGCTGGCGGCCTGCAGCAGAGTGAGAACTTTAGCCAGACGCTCATCCCTCATCTCCTCTAGGTGTCCCAGCAGACCAGCCTTAAAGAACACCTGAAATGCAGAGACACAGACTGCTGATTTAGACAATTTTGTCTTCTGTTCAGAGTAGCGCCTCTGATTGGTGTCCCATTGCTTGAGGCTCAAAGCAACAAACACTCTTACTATCTGAAGTCTGACTTGCCTTAGTATGCCCAAATCTATATTGATTATGGTCGATTTCCAGTGAAGCCAGCAGTTTCTCTGCAGCCTTCCTGCTGTCCACAAACTTGTCATCAGGGATAGATTGAGGATTCAGAATGCGATATCTTTGAAATAGAGGAATTTTATTTATGCCATATGGGTTATTTATAGTGCCTTTATATGTTTTTATGAACACAAATGTGTAAACAATAGCTCTTCTTACCGTTGTTTGAATTCGGCATAAATAATTCTGTTAGGAAATCCCTTCCTGCAAATACGAATGCCCTCCAGTACTCCGTTACAGCGCAACTGGTGCAGCACCAGGAAAGCGTCCATAATTCCTGCAAAAAGTTTAGTTTTAGATGTTTGCGCCGAGGTTTTGCAGCTTGGATACTTTTTCAGACCATTCTTTTAGTCTAACAAAGCTGTGATTTTGATTGATACTCAGAAATAGTGATTTTCATGAAAATCCAGTTGGTTTTGGATGTGTTGAAGTGCAGCACCTGGTGTTTTAGTCTCATTGGGGATGATGCAGCGCACAAAATGGGGCTGAGTGCTCCGCAAGTTTGTCATCAACTTGTTGAGATTCTCCTGAAGGTGAGAAGCAATCAAGGGACACACTCCTGTAAGTCATGTTGTACAGCAGTGTTTCCACATTTTACACTGCTAAAAGCACATGCATTCAACAAATACAAAGGTGTCGTTCTCCTCAAAACAACATTATCAAGTGTGTTTCTAGACTTACCTTGAGTTGTTGATGTTCTTTGTGGAAAGAGACAGAACAGGAGCCAGCACAGACTTAAAGTGATGTTCATGTGTCATTTCTCTAAACATCACTGCAAGTCTTAACTGCCTCCCTCTTAGTACTGACGAGTTTTGATTTTTTTATTTTAATGACCATGAATAATTATTTCTGTTTAATATCAGTTCCTACGTAGCGCAAATAGCAGAAAGGTCTTGTTATATTCCCACCTTGTGTAGCTGTGACACTGTCTGGAAGGAAGCAGCCTTTTTCCTCTTTTCTTTGCCCCCTGTTTTTATGTCAGAGGCTGAAAGGAAAAAAAGTTTAATTTAGAATAAGTATTCTATGGTTTAGAAAAGAATTGTGTTATATTTCAGACAGAATGTGTGGTTTATTTACCTGAGTCAGAGCTGACATAATTCTCATAGAGACAAGCCAGAAGCTTGTTGGCTGATTTCTGGAAACAGACTACCACAGTTTCATTCAGGGGGTCTTTGTTTTTGTCTAACCAGCCAATGATGTTGTATGGCACCTGAAATTCAGATAACTCTTTTTAAGTAATATTCAATATCTTTTTTCAGCAGGGTTACTTAAAAACTGCTTAAACAAGCCTAAACTGGTTCCGCATCCTAGCCTTGCTGATTTGCATTTTTAGAGAGCACTTTTCAGTTTTCCAGGCTGGCAGCTTAAACCTGCTAAAGCCAAGTTGTTTTTCAGCAGAGAAAGTACCAAAAATAATCTAAAATACATAATACCAGGTTCTACCAAAATTCAGTCTTGTTCAAGCTCTATTATTGGTACAAACTCACCACTCCTGCGTAGTGACCCAACTCAAAATGAGCCTCATACTTTCTCTTCTTGTCAGGCCTTGGCTTTTGGAAATTGGCAGATTTGCCAAGGTGATTGTCAAACAGCTTAGCCTTGAAGCTGTTGTCAGAAGCTTTAGGGAACATGCACTCCTCTTCAAGGATGGACATAATTCCTAAGGGCTAACAAAGAGAAAAAAAGCTCAGAAGGGTGTAATAATAATATTCTTGGTACATTCTGTAATATAAATGATTTGCTATAATATTCCTATCATGTTTCAACTGTAAAAAAAAAACAACAACAAACCTTTTCAATGAGGTCAATGCAGGCTTGGAGGTCAAGCCCAAAGTCGATAAAGGTCCACTCAATGCCCTCCCTTTTGTACTCCTCTTGTTCCAGAATGAACATGTGGTGGTTGAAAAACTGTTGCAGTTTCTCATTGGTGAAGTTGATGCAGAGCTGCTCGAAGCTGTTGAGCTGTTGAGAGAATCCACATGACAGATGCACAAGTGTGAATGCCGGCGGAAATCTAGATAAGTGCAGTGTGGAATTTCGAGAGTCACTCACCTCAAAGATCTCAAAGCCGGCGATGTCCAGCACTCCGATAAAGAACTGCCGTGGCAGAGCGGTGTAGAGCGTCCTATTTATACGTCCCACCAACCACTTGAACATGCGATCATAAGTGGCTTTGGCCAGAGCTCCTAAGGCATAGTTAACCTGGTGGAGCCACACAATGTGCGTGGAGCACATTAAGACCACAGCTGTCACTTACATGGATTGCAACAGTTGCCTGGATACCAGGCTGATTTCTCAGGCTTATTTAGTCCTTGTATCTTAATAGATCAGCAGTAAATGTCAGTGGTTTCCACATGCATTAATAATGACAGCAATTAATCATTATTATTCCACCCAAATTGGTATTTTTTCTTTCTTTCTGTAACTATAGACACGCATCCATAGACCGGATTTTGGGAACGCTTCTCACCTGTTCGACGTTCTGTCCTTTAACCACGTACTCGTTGCCCACCTTCACTCTAGGGTGCAGAAGACCCTTCATGAGGTCTGCTGAGCTAACACCCATCAGGTAGGAGGCCTTATCAGCACCTGGAAAAATCTTTTTATTTAAGTTTGAACCATTTCTAAGGGATATTTGTAATAGACAAGTCAGGTTATGGATTTACACTCACTTTCATTGCCATCAGCCTCTGCTTGCTCCTCCCGCTGCTTCTGTTTGAATTTCATGTTCCCGAAGTGCATGATGGCGCCTACTATTTTATAGCAGCCGTACTTTTCTTCTGGAGTAAAGCCAAGGATGTCCATGGCATGCTGGATGAAAAAGAGAATGATTTTGCAGGCTGTTTTATTTTTAATTTGGTCTTTGTAGGTGATAAAATATATTTTTGGCTGCTTACATCAGTAGCCATAAGTTCCTGCCCATCATCCATGTTCTCCACCGTTGTTACCCCTTGGGAGCAAAAATGGTAGTCATAGGGATTTGAAGAGACCAGAAGCATGTCTGAAATCCACAAGGAAAGAACAAATGAAGGATTTTCTTGAATAATAGGTCAATAAAACACACAATTTTAGCATTTATCATACCAAGAAGTTCAGGCTTCTTTTGTGACATGATCTGGTAGAAGATGTGGTAACTTCTCTCTCCAGGCTGCTGAAATATAACTCTGGATTTTTCCAGTAGATCTATACAAATTATTTGGAAAGAATCACTGCACTGTCAGGTTTTACTTTTTAGAATGACATGAACTAGAAGGGCATCATCATTCTTTGAACAATTTACTTACACAAGTCAATGTCAGCGGAAGCCAGTTTCCCCGTTGGTCCGAAATGGATCCTGATGAACTTGCCCTAAGTCAGACCAAGAATGTAAATTCATTTTCACATTATGTATATGATGCATATGGTTGAACACCTTGATGATATGCAGTCCTTTTAATTTTACAGTATGGTAAAATCACTATTTTTGTCTATGTAGAGGAGCAAACTTAAGAACTACAACATTGGTCTATTTAGTGTCAGATACTCACAAAACGGGACGAGTTGTCATTCCTCAGTGTCTTGGCATTTCCAAAAGCCTCCATTGCAGGATTAGCTTCAATGATCTGGTCCTCTAAAGTACCCTGGGAGAAGTAGTTTTATAATTGATGAGTTTTTAAGCTTAATTTGTTCAGTTTGTGCAGTATTTCTCCACGGATGTAGATATACTCACCCCTGTTTTAGTTGCAGGGGCCTTAAAACAAAAACAGAAAAAAAAAGATTGTTGTTTTGTTAAACATTACATACTGTATTTCTCAGCTTCTATTTTATTATATTATTCTATTCTATATTAAATAGACTGATTGTTTAATATGAATGTGGTAAAGTGCATGTAACATTTTTAAAGTTTGACTTAAATTGCTAATTTATGGGTTAAGAATGAAAAAATCTTGTTAGCTCACATCAAATACAACAAAGTATTTAACTATTATAATCAAAAGAATACTATTTCGTGAATAATGGATTTTAAAATGGAGTTTCACAGAAAAACTTCAAGAACAAGGAGGAAAAATGCAGGAGATGATGTGCTGAGGATAAGCTATTGAGAACACAGAGTCAGGTTAACCCCACAAAAACATTTGGGGAAACTGGCAAAGACATATGCAAATGAAAGGGAGAGTCCAACCTCAGTCTAGATGTCCATTTACATTTATAGAAAAACAAGTTACAATAGTAAAGTCACCGTAAAATTTTGCCAGACACCTAGATGAGGAATGACTTCAAAATGATAATGACAAACACTTGCCAGCATGAGAGGTAAAAAAAAAAAGAAAAAAAAAAAAGCTGATTGAAAAAGAAGAGGGACATGATGTGAGGGAAACCGAGAGAGCATTGTCTTACTCCTTTTTTAGTTGCCGCCTCACCCAGGGCCGCTACTATGGCAAAATACTGAATTACACGTTTCGTGTTTACCGTTTTGCCAGCACCAGATTCTCCGCTATGAGTTTCAAGAAATGATTGAGTGATAAGACATTGAAAAAGAAAAAAAGAAAGAAAAATACCATAGCAAAGAACATTAGAAAAAACAGTGCAACAAAATGTTCTTTTAAAAAAAAGAAAGAAAAAGTCATCTGAAAAATTGATAATTTGCTGAATTAAAAAGAAAATGTTTTTACCAGACTGAAAATGTGTGTGTTAATGCAACAATACAGAATGTGTACAGATATGTCCAAACTTACGTGATTAGCATGGACTGATTATCTCTATCTGTGTAGGGAAACAATAACACAATTTTAGGTCATAAAGGGCTTTTCTTCATTGGCTAAAGTGTGTTAGGAGAAAATGATCCCTACTGTAAGTTATGGTAGAGGGCAGGGAAGAAACAAGCAATCATTTCATTTAATACTTACTGCGCAACATGTCATTGTAGGCATTGTCAGCGATGGAATAGATGTGAGGTGGAGCCTCGGAGCGACGTTTGCCTTTGTAAGCAGCCACTACAGGGGACGTGTAGACGGGAAGCCATTTATATGGGTTCACGGTCACACAGAACAGTCCAGAATACGTCTGCCATGAGAGGATTAGACAAGATTAATTTCAGGTATGGAATTTAGTCACGATAAACAACCAATTATTTTGGCCAGGGTTTTATTTGTATTTTTTTAAAACCAAGGTGGATAGAGAGATGGAGCAGATTTTATTTAACACATTTTTTATGTAAAAATGGCAATAGTACAGACTTTTATACAAAATACCATATTTAGTTTTCCCATGTACACAATCTGATTAAATGCACTTTAGGAAACCGTAAACTCTCTGAGATGACTTTATGAGATACTTTGAATATGGCAGTTATAAAGGACATGCCTCTAGGGAATTCACTTGTATTTGTCCCTTGGCAAAGGCAAGTGTTAAATTCATTACTGTGACTGTAAAGTTCTATGAATAGTGCCACCCCTCTATGTTTAATGCCCCGGTCAGGTTATTTGTGGCATCAAAGATTAGTGAGAAAGGGCAGATCTTTTCTTTGCTTTGAGCTGTGATGGTACCAACATAGATCATCCAACTGCTGTAGCGCCTCCGCAGATTACAGAGCACCGAAGCTTCATTCAGGTGTGTGAGCATGGCCATGTCCTCTATCATGTCAAACTTTGGTGGGTTCATCTGTTGAATGTCATCGGCCTTGACAGTTAAGCACTACAGGATTCAGAGGGAAAAAATACAGTGTGAAGGGTCAGAACAGTGAAGTAAAGGGTCAGAACATGGTTGTAGATCTAACAAGGGGCAGGAAAACCAACTTATTTGTTATTCATTATTACGTCTCTCTGAAAAATTAAATTGTGATTGCCCAATCACACATTAAGCTGTCAAATATTTTTATATTTTTAAATGACCGCTAAACTAGATCTAAGTTTGTTCCTCGTCTCAACATAAGTTACCGGTGCTACTTTCATGTCTCTCGTATCCTCCGCTGACTTTAGCGCACTTTAAAATAGCCTAGTTAATGTCGCCATCTGGCGTCTCAAAACTGGTTACTAGCCTACTTCAGCTTATACAAGTATCCTCAGAAAATACTCTTAACAATATCATTGTTAGTATATTATGCTAAATAAGGAACATTTGATAGCCTAAATTTGATAGCCCTTTTTCGAATACAAAAACATTGATCGGAAGACCGTCGAACAGGAAGTGCTGGATGATTATCCTAGTACTAGTAGAAAGAAGATAAGTTACATTGATTCATTGTTTTAAAAATGCAAACTTAAATTGCAGGTTAAGCGAATAGTAAAAATGATAATATGGCCCTAATTAAACATCTTAGCCTACCTTTTACGTTTGGCTTTTTATAGCTATTGTAAAGGGCGGGTATTTACCTTTATTGTAAAATAATTTAAACTCAAAGCAACATTTCACGTCTATGTAGGCTATTTATATAGGTAACTGGTGGAATAGTGTAGCAAGTCATTATTGCACAATAAAACATAGCTAATTATTAGCCTGCAATTTAATTTCATTAGTTGCATTGATTCTACACCACTTAAGTCAAAGCCTATGCGGCTAAAGTTAATTTGTTTTGGCATATCCGCAAATCATTAATTTCAGATGTCCTCATTTGATCGTTTTTACATGATAAATCGAATTCCATTAAAGAGTCTTACCTTTCCATCCTTTGTCTCAACGATGACTTTGTCACCATCAATGTCCCTGATTTCCACCTCAGTGTACGCGTCCTTTTCATCTGGTATCCAAGCGCGTTTCTTTCCTGCGCACAAGGAAGTCTGTCAATATCCAATGCGTCGAGAAAGTTTATCGTTGGTTTGTTTGCTATGAATCCAGTATTCAATGCCAATTTTATTTCAATATGCCCTTTTCAACATTAGCAGTTTAAGAACAATGCAATTACGAACACCTAAAAGCAACCGCGTAAAGATGCCAAGTATTTCAAAGAGAATTGAAGTATTTGAATCCGCTGTAAAACAATTGTTGAAGTCACTTGAAAATGTATTTCAAGTACCATCAAACGCCACAGTTTGCGCTGCCAGCAGCTCCAGGTTGGATTTGCGCAGAAACGGTGCAGCTTCTCCAAACTCCTTCATATCCAACAGTCTCGACATGATGATAAATCCACCGCTCCTTTACTCGCTGAAGACAAAACTTTCCAGATACCTTAAAAGACAAATATTTTTGGTTACACTCAAAATTTAATAATGAAAAAAGTAAAAAGAAAAATATAGGCTATTATGTTAACAAAAAGTCAAATAGCAGCCTACAAACTTTATAATAATCACAAACAATTACAATTTAATTATGTTCCAGGAGGTGTAGCCTATTATGTAATAAAACTAAGCATTGCATTACTCACACAAAATAAAAGTTTAAGCTTTAAGGGTCTGGTTTGATAGCATTTTTTGATTCCTATATAAATAAATGATCAAATAAATGAAATGATTCAAAGTGTCCAGTCATAATTTGCTAACTGACCTTAACACGGACTGAACGGGTGGAGTGGCCAAACTCTTTTTATCATCTCCGCCAAGGTCATGGTCACAGAAATTATCATGTGTCACCTCCTCCACCGCCTATTGGTGCTTACTGTGTGCCCAAACTGACACAAAAGGGCAAGCAGCATTTTTATCTTTACCCAAACCCAAGCTTAGTTATTTCTATGGCACCATTATAAGGCAGACTAAATGAGTGGAGAGCTAATTAGACACTAATCAATAATCCATTTTTTTTTTTTTATTTACATTTTCTTTTTGGATAATTATGTAGCTTACAGAAGTGACATTTAAATTATATTTTTTCCAGCTTTTTGACAATAAAATGAGCAATCAGACAACAGCAATAAAAGCAATCTCATATTTAACGACATTCAAAATTATATTAGTTTTTTTGAGATATGCTGTTTTTAATTTCATGTTTTAGCTGTTATGTGTTTCATGTTTCTAACTTCAAAATGATTACCTGTTATGTAAAATGTTAACTAATTTCATAAGCAACTAGAAAGTTTCTTTTCCTGCGAACACCATCATTTCTATCAACAAAAATATCAATATCAATTGAGAATAGTAATTGAGACAGTATCAGCTTTGTGACTACTATCACCATAACAAATGTGCTCAAATATGCATCAACTTAACACTTGTGTTTTTAATAAATGCAATAATAATTAACATATTTCACAGTTGATAATTTATAGTTTTCACAGTTAATAATTTTTCTCTGAGTTATATTTTGTTTTCAACACCGACAATCATCTGAGCGGCTGTGGTCACTCCAAAATTCCCCCGGCCCCTGCTTGGATAAAGGTTACAGGGATCCACTCAGCGGCAACAAGCAACACCCTTACCAATGGCTCTTTAACATCTCTTCAATGACTCGTTAACAATTCTCTCCTCAACATACAGGACAAGTATTAGGTGAACATAATGGCCATGTGTTCGGTCTTCTCCCTTACTCTAATTGCTTGTTTGTGGAATCCTTTGTTGTAAACGCCAGCAGAGAGAGGCATTGTGTGTGTGTGGCCACAGTAAATGCAATCCTAGACGAAATTGCTAAAGGGTCCCTTGTGGTTGACATGATATGGGATGCTAAAAATACGTGCCAATATAAGCCAAGATGCACTGCTCTTAATGATAATAGCAACATAATTGAGATGGATTTTCTTTCCACGATGGAAATGAGCGCAATTTTCTGATTGAAGTGAAGGAAAATCAGTACAGTAACTGTAGCATGAAGACTTGGGGAAAAAAACACCAGGCTAATTTTAAAAATATATATTTTCTTAAAGGGATAGTTCACCCAAAAATCTAAATTCTGTCATTTACTCACCCTTGAGTTGCTCCAAACCTGTATGAGTTTCATTTGACTTCATCCATTGACTTCCATAGTAGAAAAACAAATGCTATGAAAGTTCCTACTGTCAACTGTTTGATAACCCAACATTTTTCTATAATATCTTCTTTTATATGGAAAAAGTTATGGAAGATATACTTTACAGTAAATCAAATATACTTTATTAATTTTTTTGAATATAAAATAAACTTTACAAAATATTTTTTACTATAAAATCACTATAACATGAAAGCTATATATCTAACCAAGTTGTGTTCCATATTTAAAGTTGATATCACAAAAATTGAAGTTCCTATGAGATTTTGTTTAGGCGTTATACCAAAAATAGCCACCGGGTGCCATTGAATTCCGTTGAATTTAATTGGATGTATTCTGCCATAACAAATTAATAATTTTTTATCCAAATATCACTTCTGTCACTAAATATGGAACCTTGAGACTCAGACCTTTCTGACAATATGTGTTTTGTCAAGATTGGAAAAGGTTTTGATGATAGATGATGCCCAAAAGGGAAGGGGCCTAATAAAAAATACCGTTTCTATGGTAACGCAACGTCCAATTTTCAAAACGGTTTTCACAGGATGAATTCTGAGTTCGTAAGGTTTCAAATGATAATTTGTGATAACTACTAAAATATGTGATATAATAATAATAAAAAAACTATATATATACAGTATATATATAATATTATACTTTTGAGAGGACTTCTTACCTTACTTTTTAAAATATAATTTTATCTTTTTAAAATGGCAAATACTAATTATATTTTATTATGTTATTTTAGCACTAAAAACCCAAAGTTTCAATTATTAAAAGTGTGTGCGTCGACTTTTTGTGACAAAGGTCAGAAACTCCTGTAATGACGTCGATTTTTTTTTTTTTTTTGAGGCGCGCTCTTATCATAAATTCATATATTACTGTTCATTCATAATTTGTTAGAAAAATTCAACGCTAAAATATCTATCTAGGGGTCTTAGACCTTTCCAACGATATATAGTTTGTCATGAATACATTAGGATTTAATAGTAATATAGTGAAGTAAATGTAGGTTGCCCGTATACGGGCAAGTGACAGTTAAGGATAACATTTACATGTGGCTTCTCAATAATACACATGCAGGCTTCACTGCCGACTCACATTTTTGATATACGAAACGGCAGGTGTGGCGCAGAACTTCCCAGACAAAATGCTAAAATAACAGGCCTAAATTCAGCTTATAATGCGGGCAGCCAGTGCTACTTTTCCACTATGGTGTAAGTGCAGTAATTGAGCGTGCTGGAGAGGAGCGCCTCTTTTTACACACCGGCCCCTATGGATCTGACCTTGAGATCAGTGTCCTTGTATGTGGAAAAGGGGTAAAGAGTGTGGAACGAAAGGGGAGGGGGCTCATAGTGTCCCGATATAGACAAGAATACTCCATCCCTGCCTCATGCCAAAGGCCGACTTTCCTGACAAAGAGCAATAGACAAGCGCTATTGTTAAAGACTGCTTATTGTTTAAGAAAGAAATCACTCAACAAAATTACAAATTTACAGGACGCAGACAGCATTATTAACATGAGTAGCATCAGGATCTATGTAATGTAATGTTGAAACCTTTTATTGCTATATTGTTCTCAATTTGATGGCAATTTAGTGGAATAACTACAAATGATTGTTGTTGTTGGGACTGCATATCTTTTTTGGCTAAGTAAGGAGTGTTACATTGATGACTGAAACTTTCTTACGGTTCATTTAGATACAGCAGGCCAGTTGAGGGCTATTCTGGGACTCTTCATAAGTGTGGCAGCTGCGTTATGTTCAGCCTCACTTGCTCACTTGTCTGTGCGTAAAAACGTTGACAGACAGATAAAACGTGAGAGATAATGAAATCAGAGGGTGCCTGTAACTTTTCAGATCCTTCCATGTATACACGCAACATTTAGGGAGATTAAAATACCTGTTAAATTGCCACAGTAATTCAATTACACAAGCTCAGAAACATTTTAAATGAGCCAGACTTTTGTGCACGCATGTATTTATCGGTTGTTGCGAAACAGTGGAGTTAAGTCACATCATCCCCATTGAAACAGGGATTCCTGGAATCAAAGTTGCAATTGCAGTTGGGTCACAGTTGTTTTAGATCATCGTGCACCAAATGCCAGCAGGCTTAGACACTGAAGTGGAGGGAGGCTGAGATTTACAGGCACACACACACTTTTAAGGGGGTAGACCACCATACATAACATACCTAATTTGTCATGTAAGACCTGATAATTCAAATAAACGCCCAGCCCAGCAAGTGGTAATAGGAAAAATAGTAACGCATGTCAGTGTTTCAAATAAAATAGTGAATGCACTGGTGCCAGTAGCGGTAGCCCCTCCGTTCAGTTTGGACGTCGGCTAATCGCTGTGATTGTCCACAAAAGCTTTCGGCAACTGTGCTGTCTCTGTTGCAAGTCGTCAATCCATATGAGGGGGGACGGAAAAGCATATTGAGGAGACATGAGTTAATACCTCAGCTCTTTAGTAATCTCATCCAATACCGTGAGCAGAGCCTAACACAAACACACAAATAAGGAAATGAGTCAAGGATTCTTTAAGCAAGTGCTGGATAAAGAGACTTTCCTCCTACCACTGTGGCTTTAGACAATAGTCTCATGGCCTTTGGTTTTTCTATTTATGCCCTGTCATGACATGCCTTTATTCGGCTATCTCACCGCCACGTGGCTTTATCTAAACCAATGCAGACAAGCGGTCGCACTTTGGGATATCGCAGAAAATCCCTGCCTGTTTTCAGTAATGCATCAAGCGTCCCCAGACTTCATACTGATGTGGTGATGATCATTGCTAATATGGAGACCTTGCTAATTGGCATGTCTTGCTGAGTGGTTTCTTATAGGCTGAAGACAGCATGCACATCACATGAGCGAGGATCTAAACACATTTTACACCGTCCACCTCATGGCTCTTACCATGGTTCCTCTGAACCTTACGAGGGCAGTGATTCACATGCCGGAGGCCACAGTTAATCTGTAAGGTGGTGTGGAATGCAGGGGGGTTTGTCCACTACTGAAGTCAGTTTACTCTGCCTCTGCTCCCTGCGCCTCTGAAGCTTCCCGGGAGACTGTGGCACCTGTCTCATGGAGCAACTGGTTAAACGCAGACACAGCCTGCCCATGACACAGATGGCTTTCAGCATGCCTTTCTCAAAGACTAAAGAGCAGCATCTGAACTGTGAAGCATGTGTTTTATTTTTCTAGCATTCTCTTATCTTTATTTGAACATTTCATCCCATCTTTAGTTTTAAACACTAAACTCCTAACAAGCATATTGTCTCTGTCGGGCCGAAACCTTATATCTCCATTTTTTTTAATAAATCTATTGGTTTTACTATTGGTCACCAGTGAAAAGTATTAAAAAGAGCTTGCGACCAAACCGCGTAACTTCATTGGATCCTCAAACTGTCTGTATAACTCATTACTCCACCCCGCCTCTATTGTGAGTAAAGTCCCACACACCTTTTGGACCAGCGCAGTCTCATCTGACGTCTTGGGACGGCTTTTGACCATACGTCAACATCCGCCTTTTTAGGGTACCCATAAACGTCGGTTAGATGACGTTATCGGATCCTAACCCTACCCCAGACCTAAACCTACCCCGTCACCTAACTGACGTTAATATTATGTCAGTTATATGACGACTTGGGATGAGACTGTGTTTATTTGGACCGCCTCTGCTTGTTGTTTGCAATGCAGGGGTAAATAAACAAATGATCGTGATTTTACGGTAAAAGACTCTAAAAATGCTACAGTGAAAAACTGTTTGACAGGTTAACAGAACCTTTCCTTACTATATACGGTAAATAACTGTGATAGATCTAATGGTACATTTCATGTAATTTTACTGTAAAATACCGTTAAATTTACATTAAATTGACATTCCCCCAATTCCCTGCGTGACCCTGCGCATTTGATGTATTTTTGTTGAAATAACTTTTTTCTTCATAGTTTGCTTAGTCTTTTTCTAATCAGTTATGTACATTAGGGTTTTATGTGACATTTAATGTTGTTAAATTAATGTTTATTGCCTTTTTAAAATGTCATGTGTTTGAGTGAATGACACTGTGCAGTTCTATATATTAATATAAAGTTTCTTGTGGAAGAACTGCAAGTGATGAGCTTAATACGTATACTCTCATCACTGCTGTGATTGTTAATAATAATAATAATAATAATAATAATAATAATTGTTATTATTCAGTGTATAATTGTATTGTATAATTGTATAATTGTAAATATGTATTATTCAGTATAATTCAGTGTATTACAAAGGTACAAAACAGAAAATAACACTTCAATTGGTTGATAATTTAACATTGTATTAGATAATGAAATACGGTTTATTTCTGTAAATATTGAGTTAAGTCTGTAAAACCTTGTTAAATTTCTGGCAACCACAGCTGCTGGTATTTTACCGTAAATTGAAGACATTTTTTACAGTGGATGTTTTTGAGCAAGTACAGTGTTTTCCTTACTCAAGAAACACCATATAAAGGCTAACGTTACATTTGTGGAGCGGAGAAGAGTTTCTTATTACTCAGTGTCTACACAAGACGCAAGCGGCGAGATGCGACAAAAGCAAACAGAACCCATTATAATCAGTAATGCTGCTGACAGCAAATGGTGTAGCATTTGTTGTCTAGTCATAGCCAGTGCTCTTTTGTCCATTGGAAATTGATTGGATGCTGAGGTTTGCTATTGCTGCTGTGATGTCATATGAGTGTCAGGAGGCCAGTAAACAGGTCATCAGAGAAGAGCATAGGTGTCAAGATTAAAGATTACAAGGGCATAGGCCTATGAATAAAAAAAAATGTATGTGCATGGATCATCTCAAATTATTTATAATAAATATGGTAATATTCCATTAAATAAAATTATATTGTCCAGTTTGATTTCACTGTGAATATACAGGCAATAGAACCCCAGTCGAAACATTTAGACATTTCCATCAATAGAGGGCACTGCATTGCTTAAACTGTCTTTTAATGTTGTTTGAATGGGTCAGTAGAGGCATGCCCACTTTAGCATAAAACTTCCTTTGTAGAATGTCTAGTTTGTGATTATATATGTGTGAATGGTGTTTTTGCAAATAGATAGGAGCAGCAGAGCACTTCTGACGGCATGCAGTCACATTTGCCAATGTCTAGGATAGGCCTTTCACACTGTGTTGTTTAATCGTTTTTTTATATTTATTTAATTGTTAATTGTTAAAATCTTAAAACGCAGTTATTTTCAGTTTACTATAATATTTCGCAATATTATTGTTTTACTCTATTCTTGATCAAATAAGTGCAGTCTTGGTACAATATAATAAAAACATTTAAATGGCTTTTTCTGTATGTTACAAATACCTTAAAGTTCAAACTGCATTTTTAATTTGCCGTCATACAGTATGTCTAGAAAGATCAGTATAAATACCAAAATACATTTAATGATATTTAAGCATTTACAGTCATTTTTGTGCCTTCATGTGAGAATTTGCACCTGTAAATGAAAAGATCATGGAAGATGTTTGTTGCACAACATAACCCTGGAAATCTAGTTCAGTTGCTTTAGCACTATGTCTAATATACAGCTTGGCAGGAAAATATGGCAATACTACTTTGACACTTGTAATGGCGTCCCTCAGGGGCTTGGTATCTATCTACAGTGAGAGAATGGGTGTCAGTTGTGTCACTTGCACTTCTAACATTGTGGGGTGTTGGTGTGAACCCCGAAGCATCTTGAGAAGTGCTGTTTCTTGGCAGAGTCTCGGGCACTTGAGCAGTGTCACTAGACCCTTAGTGAATTAGGTGTTCATTTTGCACTTAATGATACTGAACTGACAATTGGGAGCATATATACTTGAGAAGCTGTGCACATATTACATCCAGTTGAAGTTACAGCCCATTGTTATACGATATAATGTTGCTGCAGTGTAACATTTTTGCTTGTGCTTTTCAATAACATTCAGGACACTGCTTTTCGAGACAAAACAGGTCCCACAATTTTACCTGCCTTTTTTCTACTTTGAAATGAATCACGATCACTAGAATGTACCTAACTCAAATGTAGGAAAACTTGAATTATGTTTAATTAGCCTACATTTTCTGTGTGCCATCCCTATAATAAAATAAAATATAACATTTTGGGAAAAATTGGGAATGTATTGCATTTCATTCAGTAAAAAACTCTGAATTTTCTGAATTAACGAGTTAATTATCTCAGAATTACGAGATAATTTTTCATGGGAAAAAAGTTTTTGCTCTGTTTTTCTGAATTAACGAGTTACTTATCTCAGAATTATGAGATAGCCTAATTTTTTTTTCTTAAAAAACATTTTTTTTCTGTTTTTATGAATTAATAATGAGTTACTCATAATTTTGAGATAATTAAGTCATTCATTCCGAAAAACAGAGTAGATTTCCTCAAATGAAAGCTTCCGTATAGAAACAAATAGCTATAGCAACTTATTTTGTTGTTAGATTTTATGGTGTGACAATTTATGAAAAATTGCTTTTGCAAATAAAAAAAAAAGTATCCTTTTTCGTGTTCATATATTTGTCTAATTTTAGAATTATTATAAGTAGCCTAATAAAGGAAAAAGACAATTAAACGGGTTATACCGGAGGCTGGACCATTATAATCATGAATAGGCTAACTCCGAACATGTTAATCAGAGTAATCCAAAAGAATGTCTTTGTAAATAAACTGACAGTATTTCAGAGCAATTGGTTTTGTCCCAATATTGAAGTGAGGTGCGTTTGGCGCTATCTACTGGTATTGTCTAGTTATTGGTGTGGATAGAAAGTGATTGCGCGGGTGTGGCTTGCGGGAGTTTGGTGTGGTAGGTAGATTAATCGCACAATTTGCTCTTTACATTAGATTTAAGACTACTGATGAAAATGAAATACAGAATAGTGCCCAGTCACGTCTTCTGAAATACATTCTGTCCAGTTAGACGGTGGGCCGAACGCTGCTATCTAAGTTGAACAGTGATGGAACAGTCTTTATGACTAATGGAAACTCGAATAAACTAATCTAGGATTCTCCTGGTCTGATTATGTACTTACTGCACTTTTAATTAAAGTTACTTGAATGGAAATACCCCTACTAAATGACGATCATAATTAGCTGTGAGATCTTTATTATTTTAATTAGCACTCTTTGTAGGGATGCTATATTGTAATCGGCCACTAGATGGCCCCATGTGCCACTTTAACCGTAAAGTTAACTGAAGAGAGTAAAACATTGTTCATAGTACACACTTTCTTTCTGTATTTGTAAGTGTGCAATTTTATTATAGGTCATCTTTTAGCATTTGTTGTGACACCAAATGACACCATGGCAAAACAACTGTTTTCTGAGTGTTTGTCATAGACTGTAAAAGAAAAAGTGTTTGCAAGGTGAAGACTGAATTTACAGGCCTGTAATGTCTGTCCGTAAGGTCTGTGTTTCTCTGCCTCATATGGAATTTGTTCTTGAACATTCCCCACTTCACATCCAGACATGATGGCTAAGTGTGTTTATACATAACCATTTGGCTATTAAAACATCTATATTTAGATCTTTACAGCAATGTTCTCTCACATACAGGAATGTTTTCATTCCGTTCTCCCACTAATTCTGAATATCTTGATTGTCACGTACATGTCATGTTCGCTCACAGATGTGAACTATGACGGGGAGGAGAAAGCATAGAAAAAGCTGCTCACAACATTAGCTCAGACAAGAACGGTGCCTTGTTCAATATTTCATTATCACATGATCATCTGCATCCACTGTTTTTCTTTTCAAGCATTCTTTCTCTGGATGTCATATGGACAGGAAAGGGTTATCTGACAGGAAGTGGAAGTCCTCCTGCCGCCCCATCCTGTAGCTGAAGGTCTGTGAGCCAGGAACCCCTGCTCCCCTCCCCTCCCCTCCCCGTCCCTCCGCAGGGCATGGCTGCCCGCTTGTGTTTTGGTAATCTTCATCCACCCTGACCTGCTGGCCTGCTCCTGGCGCCAGCAGTCTCAGAGCCCCCCCTCACCCCCCGATCCCCTTGGCTAATTCAGTCCAGCTGTTGCAAGGTGCCTCGGCCACCCCCACCCATCACTGCACTTGCCATATCCTTCACTAACACTAATATGCTGCCTTTGCGGAAAAGACAGAGCACTTTTTATGCTCTTGTGAGACCAGGTATAAGAAGAACCTTGTAACTGTTATTTAGCAAGTAAAAGAAATCCGTTCAGGCTGACTGAAGAGTTTCAGTGCCACTGGACCAAAGTTTAGATGAACGTACCAGACAAAATTTTAAAACATTATAATTAAAAAAAAAAATTCCTTAATTTGTATGTTTCTTCCCTGACTTCCAGTAGATAAATAAAAGTTTATTTTTATATTATACATTTTATATTTATTTTGTTTTGTTTTTCATTATTAATTGTTTTTTCTTACCCCTTATTATATCATATTATTCTTATTTGTTTTGTTTAGTTTATTATTATTTTTCTTAACCCACTCCTTTTTTCTTTTCTTTTTTTAACCATAAAATTCCCAAGACAAACCTTTCTCTACCAATATAACACATTTGAAAATAAATTAGAAAAAAATTAATTAATAATTTTTGCCATTTTCGTCCTGGAAAAGGTCTAAGAATTTTATCCAGGACAAATCTAAGCATGTGTTTCCCTTTGCCGTTTATTTTTTTGCTTGTTGATCTCTCTGAAATATATGAACATACAAATTCCAAAAGATTTGTTTAATTTGCCGCTGAAACGTATCAACAGCCGCTCTCGCATTAGCATGAATGTGAACAGACCCTCAGTTGACTTGCCGTGTCCATATTGAAATCACATGCAGACCATGAGCTTTGTGAATGAGGAGATGATAGAGAGGGCTCTGTTTCCTCTACTGTGGATGAGTGCAGAGGAATGCAGTGCTTTAAGAGACCTCTATCTCTGCTGCTTCGTAAGACTCTGGGAATGCACTTGCTCGGTTTTGTGCGTGTTTATATGGGAGAGGTATAATTGTGTGCTTTGTTTAGATGTTTATTTCAAAAATCGCATGTGTTTTAGTGGCCGTTGCCACCTTGCTTGTTTTTGCCAAAATGTCCTAAATGGGAACAGTCTATAGAGACATGGAGCTTTTGATGTACCTACCACACCCAGAGAGAGAGAGAGAGAAAGGGAAAGAGAGACAGTAGGTGAACTCATGTGTAATGTTGGCTCAAATGGAGGTCAGGTTGCTGTGGGATTTCCTCCCTCAACCCTCTGATGTTCTCTTATTCTCCTCATCCCTCTTTTCTGCGTTTCCTCTCTCTGGCTCTGTTGAGATTTTTACAACACTAGGTCTCATTTTGCTCATAAAACTTCTTTTTTTTTTTACACAAGTACCTACACAATTGAATTAAAAAAAAAACAAGTTGCATTACACAAAAGTTCACTTAGGTGTCAACCAACTCTTTAATGCATGCATTTAATGCATCTTTCTAAGCAAACACCAGTGTTTGTTTTGTAAAGGGCCATTTAGAGGGGGATTCAAGCTCTCTGGTCCGTGCACATAGACTCAAACCACTTAACAAACCGACCATATCACAGAGACAATGAAAATCCCCTTCCTGCTTCGTAAAAGTGAGAAGCCTTTTCACAGCTGATGGCCGACAGGTGATTGCACAAGGACGATGACAGTGTTTGAACTGCAGACAGGTGTTTGTGCCATTTGCCCAATTCAGACTTATCACTGGGGTGTTAAAAGTGAGGGTGGGTGGAGGAGGGCTGGCTGAAGTTTACTGGTATGTGAGCAAAAGCCGTTATCCTACAGTTCTTTGATCTAAGGTGTGAATGTCCGGCATGGTGGGCGAGTGTCATTCATTTAGCGTTCCAGTGAGAGACAGGGTTCTTTTGATAGAGCTCTGCATTAAAACAGTGCTGTGAAAGGCTCGAAGGTCCACGTTGCTTAAACACACAACTACCTTTGTATGTGTTGTAAGCGAACATAGAAGCAAAAGAGGAAGAGCGATTCTTATACTTGATACCCAGCACTAAAGACGACAATAAATACCTTTTAGAATTTCTATATTTATTAATTTCATTATTTCTCGTACTCCATTATTCTAAGCATAAAATCCACCTAAAACAGGATTTAAAAATATTATTATATTTTATATTAAATAATTATATGTATTTCTATATTTATTATGTTGTAAAACCCCTCTTATTATCTTTTTAAAAGAGTTTTGCTTCTCGAGTATATCTTGTTTAAGGGATGTATGGATATTTTGAACTTTTTTGCAGTAAACTTAATTATAAATGTCCTCCCAAGGTTCACTTATTAGATCTCCCTCTCTTAGATTTCATGGTCACCACAGAGTCTCTGAATCGCAAACTGAAATGCTTTGGTCTACACACCATTACAATATTTAAAAACATGAGGGACTTTTAGTCCGTATGTTCATGGCTCATTACAGTCTTTATATTACAAGGCAAGCCAGCATTCCTATAACCCAAAGCTCAGTTGGGTGGCAAGTCTTTCAGCATTCTTTGCGTGAAGCCTTTTAACTTTTGGTAAGGGAAAACAACAAGCTGCAGTAATCACTTCAGCATGAGAGATGTTAAACTGACAGAAGAGAGCAAGATGACAAGAAGATCTGCTTTGTTTAACACATATTCATTCATTTTAGAAGGTGCAAGTGGTGCAAATATGGGCTATGCTTGATATGCAACGCATATGGAGCCATTTCCTCGTGGGGGACCCTGAGAAAAATATGCAGATAATACATAGGCGATTAATGAGCCTTTTAAAGCCCCCAAAACAGGGATGTCCGGAGTCAAATCTCATACGCTTCCCTGCTAGCATGTATGAGAATATGAATGCGTGTGTTTGTGAGTTTTGGAGGAGTTTCATCTCATTTCCTGCTCAAGATCTCTGACATTAATGAGCGAATCCCCCCCTCTCATAATATGTTAGTTTAGAGATTGTGGGTTGTCAAACAACAGGATGAGAAGATCAGAACGATGCCTCATATGAGGATTAGAGACTGCCTGTAGATCAGGGTGACTGTGAGGTTGCAAAAGGCTTCTCGTCATTACTAGGCTGCTGTTTGGTCTCTCCAACAAAAGACCACCCCTGGACGTATGTATTTGTGTTGGGGGAAGGTGCTGGTGGGTTGCATGATGTTATATGACAGCTAGTATACTGTGTATGCTCGAGTGTTAGTTTGTTTAGTTAGATCGGCAAACTGAGAACCACCCCACGTGATTCCGGTTTATAAACGGCTTTTCATCAGTCATGTATTAAATTTTATACAATTTTAAAAAGTTGTTCAGAACACACCCAGTCAGAAGTTCACGCCCCCTTTTACAGGTCGACAACAACAGGAAATTCAAGAGTTAAAGTCTCGAAATGGCGTGAGGTACCAATGATCGAACAGTAAAGTTTTGACACTTGTCCATCTGGGGTTGAGTCTGTGAATAACGGCACTCTTTTCCGTCCGCATGTGTGAGGAAAAGCCTGGGCAGTGGGAGCTGAGCACAGGATACAAGCCGCTATGCTCAGGAACAAGTTAAGTACGAGCTGCTAGCCAGACCTATAAAATTGGACTTGCATCCTCCATGTGCCTCACTTCCCTCTCTCGCTTAAGTTTTCAGCCAACGCCTACATTCGTTTTTACAGTCAAGGATGTTTCTCTTGTTTTGGAAAGAATTTTAGTCTTGAGTCATTAGGCATTTCTACATGACTCCAAGCAATTGACGAGGATATTTAGAGTAATTGGTGTGGGTCATGTTCTTAAATCATAATTGGTACAATATGTGATGAATGTAATAAATGACTAATAATTCAACAAAACCCATCTGTGGAATTATTATTCTACAGTATTAGACCTTAAAGAGGAAGCGTGTGATTTCTACACTATAGTGGCAGCCAATGGAATCGCAACCTGTTTGTTTGAACTGCCCCAAAGGGTTGGATATTACAACAATAGCATGCACAGAGAAGTCCAAATTAAACGACTCGTAAATGTAAGTACACATTGATGGCCTAAGACACGAAAATAGCAGTTTGTTTGAGAAAACGAACAGTATTTATATCGTTTTTACCTCTTGTAACCACAGCCACGTCCAAGTGATCTGAGGGCGCGGGCGCTTCGTGGTAAAAACGATATAAATACTGTTAGTTTTCTCTCACAAACCGCTCATTTTGTGTTTTAGGCCAACAATGTGTACATTTACGAGTCATTAAATGATTTTTAATTTGGACTTTTCTGTGCACGCTCTTTGAGGAGGTGACCATAGACCCCCATTATATGACTGATAGACGAACGGTTTGACATAAAAATCTAAACTACTGCGGAAACAAAGACACCTACATCTTGGATGCCCTTGAGGTAGGCTAAAACATACTAAAAATTAATTGAAGTCACCATCACACAATATAATCGGCCCGATTTTGGTCCTAACTCTCCCCTTCCCACAAGGTAACGTCCTGATTATCGTTTCTGTAAAAAGCAGTCCAAATACTATTATTGTAATTTCTTATTTAGACCAATCTACGTTAGACCAATCTATGTTTATATGTAACAAATTCATTTGTAACCATTTTACATATAAGTTGAATAAATTACCAAGGTAAATGTATTGTTTACAAACATTGAACATTAGAACTACCTGTTGCATGGCTGTAAAACAGCAGTGAAACCTGTTTAATAACAGTAATTTTTGCAATAGCTGGTGTGCAGACATTTTGGTTCAATTGATATAATTAGGAAGGTCACTATGGGAATCTTCTTGAGCGCCTTCGTTTGCTATCTGGTTGTTTGGCAATGAATTTTGCCGTTTGATTTGAGGTTCAAAATCAGTGCATGGACTGAAATTAGAGGCTTCATGCTCTCGCTTAATGTGGATCTCCTCGCAGCAGTCTGCTTCCTGTCCTGAGGTTTACACGGTTTATTTTTCTCAGCATGACCCCCACAGTTACCCCAACCCCTGTGTGTGTGGCAGACTCGGGGCCAAGGGAGCCCAGGCGCCACACATTCGCGCTCGGCTCTCCTTCCCCTCGCTTCTCACTGGAACTGAGACCTCAGAAACACATGTCTCTGATCAAGTGCAGCCTGCGTCATTGGTTAGTAAACACGCAGCTCCAGGAAAACCAACAGAGAGCACATTCATCTTCAGCAACCCTGTGACTTAGTGAGTGTGTGATTCATTATTCTGTAATAAGGTCTCTCCGCTTCTCCAGCGGCCCTCTGGCAAACTCTGAAGCTCTTGGAGAGGGAGATGAGGGCCTTTGTTTGCATTTTGTTTGGTGGTTTTGTTTAGATGCTATTGTTCACGGGAGACCTTGGAGAAGTTGATGCAGAAGTATCTGTCAGTGATTAGGCTGTTCGTACTAGGGCACATATCATGGACAGACGTTGAAAGATGTGGGTTATGTGAGGTGATGTTTGAGATAGAAATGTGGGCTTCTTTCATCTGTCAAGTCCTACATCCTTATAAACAAACAACACTTTGACATTAAACTGCGCTCAGTTTCGCATGCAACTGATTCATAAGTGTGTTGGCCTGAAATAAAGAAAATAAATCTGAAAGGTATTACACTCGATTGCATATATTGTGTCCAGAACCTGAAAATGTAGTATATGGAAGTAGGAAGTCATCAAGGCATGTCTGAATCCATTATTTGTAGATCTGTCCACTTAAATGCCTCCATCTGGAAAATTTTAAAGGTGGCACAGATGTGTCCTCCGATGCTTATGATTTCCCACAATTCTGATCTTGCAGTCTGGCATTTGTTTGAAAGAATAACAATGCTGTTTGACGGAGCTTTTTATAAATGAACATTTTATAAGATTACAGCACAATACTTTTTCTTTCTTTTTTTTTAGGACAAGTTTGGTATTTTACACTTAAAGCCCTGTTTTAAGATCGTTTCTGATGAAATAGAACGGTTAATAGTTAACAATCCTTCATAAAACGCATTAAACTTTAGTTTAAAAGAGTTGACTTGACTCCATTGACTTGACTTGGGACAAAAACTACGAGTAAACTTGTTGGAAAGCATCTTCTGCAGCGATTTGTCCAAATTTCAATCTTAATTCTATTTCCTCAGAAACGACCTTAAAACAGGGCTTTAAGTGTAAAATACAGAACTTGTCCTTTAAATAGCTTTCAGCGGAAATTGCAAGCAATGCTATATTTTTTTTTATAGCCGTAGTTAAGCCCCATCAGTCTCTTGAAATTTGCATCTAATTTGTAATATAAATTTATGTACAAATAATAATATAATATATATGTAATATATAAAATAAATAATAATAATTTATATATATTTTATAAATTTCAGAATTACAATAAAATACACACTTTTTAGGGGTTTCTTATATATATATATATATAATTGTAGTGATTTTTTAGAGTCATGCTGTTGCTGTGTATGTCCTCCACATACCACAACATCGGTACCACCATTTCAGAACTGTTATAGATCATCAGATGTGACGTTACAGTGCCTTGGAAGGCGGTCCGAAAGCAGTTTCTTTCATACTTGAACTCTGTCTGTTAATTCATTGAGTGCCTTTTGCCTTCTGACACAGCAGACATAACAGTGTCCTGAGGTACTAACAGCAGAGATGCTTGTAATGAAGTTTAGAATACCTGTGGTGAGAGAAACGTGTGACTTTTTGCATTCAGTGGTTTGACACAGACAGTATGGCGGCGTTGGAGCATTCCCTCTGGCGCTAGTTTGTCGTGGGTGCAAAACCCTTCGTGTTTATAAGAGGCTGACAGCTTCTTCCTGTATCCCAGGCCCCGAGCCCCAAGTCTTGGCCAAGGCCCTTGCAGCGCTCTCCCCCTGACTGAGTGGGAGAGCAGGCGTAGGAGGGAATCTTGAGTGGGGGGATGGGGCTCCGCTGCAGTCGCTGAACACTTGAGCCCACTTGTTCTCTCCCTGCAAAGTCAGGCCAATGTAAACTCCCATTTCCTGCCTGGGACTTTGGGTGTCTCTGAGGGAGAGAGATGATCCTCATGTGAAGTAAGGCAAAGACGCATCATTGTGCTCAAATTTAGCCATGCAAAGTTGAGCAAGAGCAAAAGAAAGGGAGTATAAAAGGCACACAACAAGCCTTGAGAAAAGGGCTGGAATGTTAAACACATGCTTTATGGCAGCAGCAGCAGCCACTTTTGGTAAATTACAGTGAACGTTCTGGCACTTGGGAACGCGCAGTGGGGAAGAAGTTCTCCGATTTCAGAGCCAGACGTCTCATTATCCCTTAGGAACGACTGTATGAGAGTGCATATTTAGTTTTCATTTCTTAGCACAGAATATGCACTAAATATTGCTGCGGGTTGCTTTACAGCAAACTCTATGGCGGCACATTGATGTGTTGGCTCACCACACACTTTCCAGGTTTGGAAATGTGCTTTGGAAAAGTTTGATGAATCAGATATACTAGCGTGTGGTCTCTATACCTGCTGACGAAAGCCGAAAGTCAAGCTTTATCAGGAATTTCTTCTTTTAAGTTTCCCACAGCAACTCTGATAACGTCATCTCATTAGACCGCCTCTCCCTCCCCTCTGGGCTTGTTACAAATCGACCACATGTAACTCTTCTGCTTCCATTTCATACAGATGTTTTCCTGTCGGTTTTCCAGAGATTGCGTCCTTCCACTGTTGCACTGCACCTAAAAACGAATGAACCCCAATTGCATCACCAAAATGTGAAGCTTAAACAATTCTTTCCAAACCAGAACCCCCCAGTTCACTGTCGTAAACTGCATGTCAGCACCTGACACATGCATTCCAGAGATTGTGATTGTCTGTGAGTGGTTGAGTGACTAAACGGGAAGAGGCTACTCACACTAACACTCTTTCAGATGTTCAGATCTGGGACAGCACATGGAAGGACTTACCTCATGCTCCACAAACGCACCTACACTTACAATGAGAACTCACTCTTGCTCCTGACAGCAGCTGACTCACTGTCTGGATTCAACAGTTCGGTCTGATTAATGTAGATGTGTTTCCACTAGGAGCTTACAGCACAAGTGCTGTTGGAAGATCCATTTTAGCTTTTCACATTCAAATTTTTACCACTGTACGGACAACAGAGTATGGCAGCCTGTTTCCACCTCAAAGTAAAAAATGAAAAAGGTAATTGCGAGAAAGTTTAAACTAAGAAATAAACAATGCACAAAGTCGCGAGATTAAAAAACAAGCATTTTGAGGTGCAATTGTGAGATATTAAGCTGCATTGTGCTACTAAAGAACAAGCTTAAAGTAGTACTAAAGAACATCAATTGTGAGTCAGAATTACGAGAAACAAGTTCGAATAAAGATATGAAGACACGCGAGATTTAAAGCTACACTATGTGATTTTTACCCCCATCTGGCGGTGAAAAGGTATATGACCATCCAGTGAATATTAGTTTCTGTTCCTCTCAATTCTGATTTCGTTTTAACTCTTACGGTGGCCAGTGTAGTCCAAGATTAACATGGCTTCCAGTTCGACCTCGTCCATGAGTGTTAACTCAAATGTAAACGCGAAAGGCGAAGCTTGAATTAACGGGTATGTCCCTCTTTGGCTAATGTACTTTCAAGATGGAGGGGCAACATGGCGACCGACATTAGAACCCCTTACCCGTATGTATTTTCAATGGCATATTATACACTCACGAGAATACTTTATTACTTGAACGAAGTAAATATACATTAATGAGCACATATGTTTTTGAAAGAACTAAGTGTTTTTAGCTAAGGATAAGCTAAAAGAGTTACAGTGTAGCTTTAAGATTAAGACTGTGAAGTAGCAAATGTGAGATACAAAGTGACACTGAGATTGTCACAATTATCACATTATCACAATTACAACTATCAAAAAGTGGCAAAAACTATGAGAAACAAATTCAAAACTGAGATATGAAGTTACGTTGTGAGGTACAAAGTTGCAACTGTAAGATATTAAGTTGCAATTGTGAGATGTAAAATAACATTGTGAGATTAAAGGTCACAGTTATGAGAAACAAAGTCGCAGTTGTGAGATATAAAGCTGCATTGTGAGAAATAGTCGCAATTGTGATAAATCGTGAGGTTCAAAATCAAAACTGAAAAATAAAGACATACAAGTCACATATAAAGTTGCAATTGATATAAAGTTTTAATTCCAAGGTGGAAACAGGCTTTCATAGCAGAGATTTGACCCTAGCTCAGTATGATTATTTAGTCATTACAGTTACACATGCCAGGTTTTGAGGTCAGCAGAGATAGAAGCGCCTTACATCAATGCAGCATACACACGCAACTCTTCCAACGCTCGTAAGCAAAGCTTCCAACATGAAAATATTTATGCAAGACATTCCATCAGTTTGCCTCACAGCAATACCTCCTGAGGCAAATTTACAGTTTGAACGAACACAGAGCGCTCAGCTTAAACGCCATCAGGCCACAACGACATCTTTATGTCTTGTATATAAAACGGATCTGCTGCACTGACCGTGCATACACAAAAAGATCAACACACACATGCGTGTGCATAAGCAGGCCAAGAGTCCGTTCTGGGTAAACCGCTTTGTTTGCGGAGAGCGAGTGAGTGTGTGCGTGCAGCAGGACAGGTGTGTGGGGCAGGTGCATGCAGTTGTCCCTCTGCTGTCATAGTGCGTTCACCTGCCACCCAGCAAACATCACAGTTACAAACCAGTGAGTCACTTCTATTCATTAGAAATGAAACGCCGCTCTTCCTGATAATGCATTTCAACAGCTTCAAATAGCATGAGCAATCAGATTACCAGTATGAGTCTTTTTTTTTTTGACACTTTGTAACTGTGGCGAATCCAAAACAAGTGAGTATGAATCAAAGTCTTTGTATAAACTTAAATTATTTTATTGGGTGGAAATGATTTGGACAAATACAAAGAGACATGAAATGTATATAATATATATAAAAAAGTATGCTAAAAAAATTGCACTGAACTCATTCAATATCATTCAAAAGAAAATCATGCATGAAATTGGCAGTAAAATGTGACATATTAGGGTTGAAATGTCCACATGCATTGTGAACAGAATATGAAAAATATTGATGGCGATTTACTAAGACTATCCTTTTCGTCACATCAGATAAAAATATAAAGTGTTGCAAGTCATCGCTTGAAAAAAACATCTGAGGTACAAAATAGAAAAAATGTTAAATTACAAAAAGTAGCATGGCTTTGGTTTAAATGTCCAATCATTTTTTTTAATAGTACACAATGACAGGACTTCAATACTCTTTGGTAAACTGGAGTGCATTTTAAAACTCAGGCCCTGTACAACAAAAGGAGTGATAAAGGACACAGAGTAAAAAATGAAAATAAAAAAATATCTGTGGTGAAAAGAACAAACATCAAAAAGAAAAAAAGTGAAGAACCATGCGCATGCAGGTTACAACCCACTAAAAACAACAACACCAGTCAACTGTAGTCCATTACGACTCTCAAAGTGTGTTTCTAGAGAAATTGGCAGACGCCACCTGTTATCAGAGAGATGTGACGGTCAGGGCCAGGGCACCTGTTAGCACACTGCCTCCGCACCACAGAACAGCTGTCTGTCTGTATGCATATGTTTGCGTGTGTGTGTGTCATGCTGAGAGACATACCCTACCATAGTGAGCCCACCCCCAACCTGACAGCAGCTGTCCCTGCTTCAGGAATCCTAGCTGAACAGCCATTATACTTTAAACATTCATAATTCCTTCATTTGAAGTATTGTGGTTAAGAAAAAAAAAGTCTGACGTGGCATTTTGGAAATGTATCGACCATGTTATGTTTAAGAAGTCTGCTTAAATGCCGCATCATCCTTCTCCTGTTGCATTTTGCATATTGCATATATGCGCGGGTGTTGAGAGAAGAAGGGCACGGTCATTATTATCTCACAGGGCACCGAGTCCTGAAGTAGAATAAAATGTCTCCCGGTGTCCTCAGGCCGTGGAGGGACAGCAGCCGGCGGCGCTGTGTTTCTGCAGCAAGGACATGCGGCTGAAGGTGCGAGAACAGGTGTTGCACTGGTATTTCTTCACATCCGCGTGGGTCTGCAGGTGCGCACGCAGGTTAGAACGGTCTGCGAAGGCACGGTTACAGTGTGGGCAGGAGAATGGACGCTCACCTGAGAGGGAAAAAAGCAATTTAAAGCTAAAAACAAAAAACATGTTGTCTAAGGAGTTAACAGTCACATGGTAACCTGATTGAATCAACCACAAGTACACAAAATAAGTGGCTACTCAGCAAGGATGATAACAAGTGCTCCTTAGCATTCTTGATTAACTTATCTTTGCTTATCTCTGCTCTCACACAAGTGATTGATAAGATTGTCCTATTGTGTCATTGTTAAAAAGATGTCAACACAATGAGTGATCAATGAAAAGCAATTCTATTGAGGACAAACTCACTTGACTGAGTGAATCACTAAACTAACGGTGTTGCATTAATGAAAATGATTGCGAAAAGAGATTTTAGAAAATGAGTGATATTTTCATCTTTAAATTAAAAACACAATGCAAAATTAGCATGAACCACATTAAGTGCTAGTAAGACATTTTGTAATTAAGTTTGTTGAAGAAAAACAATTGATTTACCTGTATGCGTGCGAATGTGTCCTCTTAACAGCCAGGGTCGGGAGAAAGCCTTTCCACAGGTGGGACAGACACATGGTAGGGTGTGTGAGCGGATGTGCATCTTTAGGGCACCGAGACTGTTGTATTCTTTGGGGCAGTGCTTGCAGAAGAAGGCCGGTCGAGTGACTGGGACGGTGGCCTCGCTCTTGTCCTCTCTCTGTCCGGCCCTGTTCTTGTTGTTGCGTCTCGGCCTGCTGGTCTGTTGGGGGTGGTAGGTGTCTGAGGAATCTGGGCTCGGTGGGTCTGATGTGCGTCCTTCATCCTCTTCTCCGCTGCTGCTGCAGCTGACGCTGCTGGACGGGGAGCTGAGGTCCAGCGGGCCCTGGCTAGTGGATGGGGATGTGGGATTGTGCAGGGAAGGTAGCAAGCTGACATCCCAAACCAGTCCAGTGGTCAAGCAAGTCACTGGGAAGTCATTGCTGACTGCTGGAAGTTCTGCAAGTGGGTATCTGTCTGGCAGAGTATCTGATGGATGAGAGGAAGCGAAAATAAGTTCCTAATGATATTTACAACCATATTAGTTGCTATAGAATTTTTGGACTTTGGATTGCCAGGGAAAAGCACAGGACACTCAGTTGCAACAGAAGTAGAAACTCAAAAAACACATGTGCATCACATGCAACCAGATACAGTGAAGAAAGGGCGCTGTGTAGCCTATAGATTGAAATTCCGCAAGGGAAATGATAGAAAGCTCATATTTTGTTATTAAAACAATTTATATTTAGCGTTATAGTAATATGTCCGATGTACCGATGACACAAATGCAATCCCCTGGGTACTTTTATCAGAATAACAAATTTAGAGGCCAGTTGAACACTTTTAAAAATAATTTTACGTTTAGATCGATTCGATTTTTTAAAAGGGAGCCAAACTCACCGTTCTGACATTCCAGCTCGCTGTAGTTTGGCCTCTTGCTGGTGAAATACTTTTTTACCAGGAAAGACCGAGGCATTCTGAACTCTTCAGTTTTAACAATCCAGTCCAAATATTTTTCAAGGCAAAAAATTATCTGAAACGCCCCGCTTCAGATAGTCCTTAAAATGTACCGTCTTCGCCAATCCGCAGTTCTTGTAACGTTAACACTAAACACTGATCTGAAATGGGCTACAATTAGTTAGTCTGTACTTATTTAAAACAGTCTGACAGACTGAGTGGGTATACGTCCATTTGGACCCGCCCAAAAGAACAGCCTACAGCCATCGCTGTCGTCAGTGTTTCATTTAATTACCCAGCACTTGACTGCTGCCTAGGTGTGAATGTTCCCAAGCGCACTTCGCAGGTAATGCACACAAGTGAATTGTTTAATTCGTGCCTATCAAGATCATGCAAATTAGCCAATCTAAATTCATTGTTTACTTCGCGGCTCCAAGTCAATGTGCATAAAGCCAGATCATTGTTCATTTAAATAAAAGCTTTTGTGAAGGAAATGTTTGCCATCTCCAAAGTATGCACAATGAAGGATAATATAATTAGCATGTGCAACATAAATCTGTAGTCTACTTTCTATCAAAGCACGCTCTATGCCAGACCGGGTTTGTATGGTTTGTGCAGATGCAGCGTTTAAGAAATGTTCACTAGCTGTCATCACTTTTTATTTTATCGTCAAGATTATCATACAGTGAAATATATGTTGTGGAGATGTTTTATTTACTATTTTTGATAAGCTGACAAGTGCACAATGCACCTTTCAACAGATGTCAGGACGAGCCTGGGATGATTTTGATGTGAGAAAGTGGTACAATTTTGATTATGGCTCCACCTTGTGGTAATAAAATATAATTATTTTGCGTAGTTTAACGGTTTTCTCGCGCCCATGATATGAAACAAGTTTGCGTCCACATTCCAAAAAGTTTGATGAAGTGCACTAAAAACGCAAAAATCTTTTATTATGTGTTTAAAAGGCCCAAATATAGGCTTATCAATTATAATTAACAATATCTAATGTGACTTATTTAACTTTATTTAAAGAACATTTTCCCCCATTCACTTACTAGCAATCATATTATGCATATATTGCCACGTTCTTTTTAATTACATTTAATTAAGTTTAATTAATTCATTTCTACTATTTATAGAAAAGACGTAACGTTAACCAGTTATATGTATTTGTTAGTGATATGTTAATAAGAAGCCATAACCCTGATAAAACTGTAAGAATATTACTAGTGGTTATTATTAGTGGAAAGTAACTTAGTACCATTTACAGTTTACTAAAGGCGCATTTGCTGTATAATGCGGTAAGATGTTACACCATTGAAAATGTCACTAACTCTTATTGCGTCTTATTCCATAAAGTGCGAGTCAGCGACTTTCTGCTAATATTACATTTATATTAGTGTTCCACTGAAGAAAGCAAGACATGATGGTTTGGAACAACATGAAGGAACATTGCTCTGGTCTGCGTACTTCCCAGATTTCAGAGTCATCCGTTGCTGCGGCACATTCTGCAGTTTTCAAATTTTGTTGATTGGCACGCCCCTCGACATGTCCAACACATTTCCTCCACAACTGAACTGGAATCAGTTTTACTTACGGTTGACCCGTGAGTTTTACATAGACACATGTATATATGTCTATGTGAGTTTTATAGTTTCATGTAAAAAAAAACTGTTCCCAGGTCAGCTAATAGATGACAAACGTATAATAAACGGTTACATTTCTGGCTCCACCTCTCGTTTTGTGTACGAATCTTATTGGACTAGCCTACAGCAGTAGGCGGAGCTACTTCGCTGGGCTTTTTGTTTTTATTATCAGCTGTTCGTTGGGATACTGCGGTGCTATCATTTGCAAAAATAAACAAAAGATCATATATTCTGCACGTCTACCTCGGAAACTAGCGAAAAAGTCCAACGATTTATTTTTAACAAATTAGACGGCGGAAAATCGGTTGCTCTATAAAGAAGTAGGTAGTATGTTTTACTTAAGCCTCGATTTTAGCTATGTAAGAAAATCTGTAACGTTATATTCGCTAAATGTTTTATTTGTAGTCTATAAATGCATTGTATGCAAATTTGTATGTATCACACATGCTCATACTATAGCCTATTTCTTAATCATAATCTTCAATAGCCATGTTTCGCTTTTTTTCACCGATTCATATGTGATGTTTGCAGTATTTGTCATTTACATTTCTTCTACAACATTTTTTTATTTGTAGCCAATTGCACAATGATAAATGTGTTCCCCTTGTGTTTTCCTTGACACCTTGACATGACTAACGTTAGCGAAAGAGCAAAACAAACCATCGACATATAGTAAATGTTATTTGATAAATGCTGCTTAATGAATCCTGCATTCAAATACAAACAAACATTGAAATTAAATCATTTCCACATGATACAGATACCATGTTTTCAGAGAAAGTGTAGGTATTGTTTCAATGGCACACCCCCCAGCTGTAGAACGACAGATGGACTCCAACAATAGAGCTGGGGTCCAACAATGCACTCCCAAAATTCTGTTCATCCATCTTTGTGGCCATATTATGAACAAATATAACGTTACATAGAAATGGCACTCACATTTAGATAATGTCTTTGTGCCAAAATGTCTTTAATAACTAAACTGGTGACAATGTTCCCTGAATGTTTTGACTTTCTAAGTGTGCATGGATGGGAAAAGCATTTATGCCAGGCCGGTAAAAAAAAGACGCTCTGATTTCAAAATGAAACTTGACCTCAAAATTAGTTCTGAGTTTAAAATAGCTCGTAGCCTGATCCTGTCATGTGTGGTTTCTAAGCAGGCCTTGATTGATATAATTCAAAACAGAGTGTTTAAATTTATAGTCACATGTTTCCTTTACCAAAGGTCTGGCTGAAGTCATTCTGCTGAGATCTGCTCGTAACATCTGCCAGAGAGACCCGTGTACAAGGCAATCCAGTTCACCATCTATTATTAAGTACAATCACGTGAAATTTATGACCATGTTTCAACGGCTCACAAACCTGCTCTTTGGAAGCGTGAATGAACCAACTGTACCAAAACCAGGGTCTCCGGAAGTGGACGAGGAGGGCTGGCTCATGGTCAATGCAGCTGGTGAGTACCGAGACACAAATGTAAACATATTCAGGAACGTCCTAGTGCATTTAATTCAAGGACATTATGGAATATTATGGAAACTTTATGGAAACTGTACTGAAATCCCTGTTGTACACAATATACTTGTGTTGTACTAAGAAAAGGGAGCATATTACCCCAGTTTTGGTAAAGCCGCACTGGCTACCGGTTATATATCAGATTCATTATACTGTGTTACTCTACGTTTATAAAGCTGTCCATGATTTGGCCCTAGAATATATTATTAGTACTTTAATAAACTAATCTTATATTATAACTAATTCATGTAGACCTCAACGATCACTTAATTGTTTACTTCTCGTAATTCCTAAAACTCCCTTTGAAACTAAAGGGGATCAGGGCTTTTTCTGTTGCCGGCCCAAGACCGTGAAACCACCTGACATCAGATCTGCACCCTCAGTTGACACTTTTAAATCTTGATTGAAAACACATTTGTTTTCTATGGCTTTTAACTCTTGCACAGTCAGTTGGTCTAGTTTGTTGTGGAAAGGGCTTAAATAAACTAGATTTGAGACTAAAGGATAGTCTTGCAGTATAATTAAAAAAATTCCCTTTCAGGTTGTGGTTCACATGTTGTTTTTTACTGTGTAAATATAAGAATAGCTTTTCTATTCCTGGTAATATTTCAAGATGAACACTTACTGAATTGAATTCAACATAGGTTTATTTGATTTCGTCATACTTTTTGGTTATATGAATATCAGCACCTGCAACAAATTAAATATTTGTGCTGAGTTTGGGGCTCTGAATAAACTTGAGGTTTTTTTCCCACTCAAATTTTGTTATTTTGTCTAAAGGTTCATTAATCTGTTATATTTTTTTATATATTTTTTTTAAAGATCTGACAATTATTTATCAGGCTTTACAGGGTTAAGATACAACTTTCTGTGGTAACTGTATTTTCTTTTTTTGTAGATGGAGAGACATCCTCTGAACCCAGTGAGGTGCAGTTCAAGTTAATAAGAACCCTGTCCAGCACTGAGAAATCTGCTGCCAACTCAGTCAGTGATGCAAGGTAAAACCAATACATCTGCTCAGAGATTGCAATCATTATAACTATTTCTACTGTGAGATTGCGTTGACATTGATCAGTATTGAATTGACTTGAAATGGTGTTGTGCTCTCCTTCTAAAGCATCGTAGATCAGGAAGTCCCTGCTTCTCGAGGCAGTGTTCGATTATCTCAGCGGCTGGTCTCTCAGTCCGGTGCTCTGGTCAAAGCCACACAGGTGGGCCGGATACAGCGGGCTCAGGCCCGGGCCAACCGCCACAATCTCAGCCGTAATTGCATTCAGCGCCAGAACCACATTCGTCAACGCGTTCCTCAACATTACTCTCGCATACACCGTGTGATGCTCCACCAGCCTGGCCGTCGCAACTTTAATTACTAAGATGCGGAGAAAGTCAACAAGCACGCAAGCACATGCAAGTACCTTGGTGCAAAATAAAAGCTTGATATGAGAATGTTTGAATCATTTTTATTTTGTTATTTATAATGTAGGATTTAATAATCCCAGTTGCAGCAAAAATTATGTTGGCCATCGGAAAATCTGTTTACACATTCTAGTGTACTAGACTGTCATGCAGCAATAAAATTAAGTGAAGGACTTTTGAATTATCATGTCTTCTTTCATTGTAACATTATATAACTCATATAGATCATGTAGTGAAATCCCTTAATTGTGGTGAAGACAATAAAGCAATGGGGTATCAATGGTAATCCATTTCAGCCAGTTTACCTCATTAACATTTATTTATAATAAATAATATACTGTGCCGAAAGCGTTATTGTCATGCAGTGCACTATAGCAACCACGAGGGGGCGCCTGGGTTCGCCTAGTTTGGTCAGGGGGCGCCGTTTTCCAATTTTCTGTGGTCAAAACATGGGTCAAAATGACATGTCTAAATCTAAGGCATGGCTGTCTTCCAGAGCGTATTACAAAAACATGAATTATGTTCTTTCCCTATTGTAAAATTCATCCTATTGACAATGTTATACGTTTTTAGTTCGACAATATAATATAAATATTAACATTCAGGTTTATTAATGGCATTTAGTTCTTCTAGTTTAGCAAGTGACATTATCAGCTATTTGAACTGGATATTTGATATGATTTATGCTCTTAGTAAAATAAATTATTTACATTCTTTTAGAGCTACAAGATACTTTGACTGTTTGATATTTTTCGTGTTTCCACATGAATTTAGCAACTCGTGCTGAGTGGTTTGCTGGATGTGGAATACTTTGTTATTTCTCTTGTTTTTCCCAATTTATTTTCAATTAGAGTAGAGAATAAAGTTTGCATTTTATTGGTTGCTCTGTTTTGTTTCTTTGTTTCTCGGCAAGGACATCATAGCCCTGCAGCATAAACATCACAGATTTCCCAGAATGCTGCTGTCATGTGAACGGGTCATTTTAGTGCATCCAATACATAATCAAATGTGTAGCAGACCAAGATGGTATTGCAAGGGTATCAACTATTTACTTGAAGCTGGACATTTTTTGCCATCTACACACAAAATCATTGTTGTGTCAACAATTCCGAAGCAGCACATGTTGCTTATTGTTTCATAATGTTTATCTTGTACTAATAAAGTGCAAGTCTTATTCTATTAATAGGGAAAGTATTTAAAGGTAGTCTTTACCAGTTACATAAAATCTGTCAAAACATTTCATTCTATCAGGCATGTTTAGTGAACATCTTCATAGACATCATGTGATCTGATGGGCAGCCAGATAAATGTCAACTTATTTCAGCTATGTGGTGCCTGTAGGTATTTGAGTTTTTTATCGGGTGAATTGTCCCTGCAGTTTTTCTGTCAGGAAGTGATCATAGAGCATAAAGCAGGTGATGAAATGCATGACTTCAGATGTCTCGTGTTAACTCAAGAGTTCAAAAGGGTTCTTTATATAAGTAGGCAGGTTTTTGCTGAAACATGTCTGCAGATTTATAAAATTAATAATGCATTGGTTCATGGAAAATGTGTGGGGTTTGCAGAACTGTAATTTGCATGCATATGCAATGAGTTAAGATTATTATTCCTTTATTTATTTAGCCTCCTTTTTGGGCAGTTTAAAAGATATTTCCCCATGAACACTTCTATATGGTTTCTTTTATTTTCAGTTAAATTAAGACATATACCGGGTTTTTTTATTTGGACACAGAGGTATAGACGGGGCATTCAGGTCTATCTCATATCTCCTTGCATAGTGAACTGAACTATAGTCGCTGACTTCTTACCCTTTAAAATGTCTGATAGAAAGTTTTTGACAGTGAAAAGAACAAGTTATAAAACAAGTTCATCAAGTTAGTGTTCAAACATTCGAGGTCAGGTGCTTTCAGAGTGCATGATGAATACAAAAGCATGTCATGTCACATGTCTACAAGATGTGAAGGTGTATTTTCTTTTTAATTGTCTTTAATTTAATGGGTTAGTTCACCCAAAAATGAAAATTAAATTATGTCATTAATGACTCACCCTCACATCATCCCAAGCCCGTAAGACCTCCGTTTATCTTTGGAACGCAGATATTTTAGATTTAGTCCAAAACTTTTCTGTCCCTCCATCGAAAATGTGTACGATATACTGTCCTGGTCCAGAAAGGAAATAAAGACATCATCAAAGTAGTCCATGTGACATCAGTGGGTTAATAAGAACGATTTGAAGCAACGGAAATACATTTTGGTCCAAAAACTACGACTAGAACCGGAAGAGAATACAATGCTGAATAAAGTCACAGTTCTTGTTATTTTTGGACCAAAAATTATTTTTGATGCCTCAAAACATTCTAACTAACCCACTGATGTCACATGGACTACTTTGATGATGTCTTTATTTGCTTTCTGGACAAGGACAGTATACCGTACAATACATACATTTTCAATGGAGGGACAGAAAGCTCCCGGACTCTCTAAAACTATCCCAAAAAGACGCTTATACCCAAAATTTTAAGTAAGTATTGTACTTCATGTACAGATGTATGTATTGTTCTTGAGAATTGCTACCATTTTATTGTAACCTAGTTGAGTTACACAACAAGGCAAATTAGTAGGCTATTAGAACACTTTAAAATGCTATAGATTTTATAATTATTTACTTGGTTGTGATAATGCAATCTCTTTGTGAGTGACATTTGTCACATTGTTTTGTTTTCTATATCTTCTCATCTCTTCTCAGAGATGTACATGCATTTTACTCGTTTATCAAGTCTGGTAGTGGGTCTCTACAGAATGGCACTAACAATGACATCGTCACACCACTGTCCATTAACCAAAAAAAGAGAGAAACAACAACAACCGTGTTCTCAGGTAAAGTAACTTACTTTTTATATATTGTTAGAATAAATTCTTTTAACATATTTATTTTAAGTGAACGACATATGAAAGAAATCTGCAGTCTTTACATTGGGAAACAACATTGCATATAGGCTAAATACCATAGCCTATAACATTGTTATTAGGCTATTTAATTTGTTGTATGTTGTTATTTACAAAATTTATATTGTGCTTTTTATTGTCTTATTATCATTATCATTAATTTTCATATTAATCATGTTTTATGATGTTTGTGCCAAACCAGATTTAAATCATTCATTAATAATCGTTTTTGTATATTTGTTATTAGAACACTTTATCCGTGTTGATTATTTTAAAACAACTCTGACTAATCTTATGAATCAATATTACCTATATTAATAAACCAATGCATACGATTTCCTGGTTGACACAGATGGACATCTTTAGTCACATGTCAGCAAAAAAATGTATGACATCACGACTAGATAACTGACTCGTCTCTGTCTTGATAAAGTTACTGCTGAACAAACACTCTTCATTTAACATGGAGGTGGACACGGAACGACAGGAGCGCTACTTTATTGTAGTGAGGAGAAGCAAGAAGGGCTTATCTCGCGGGTCAATTTTGCGCGCGGATGCTGAGACAGCCGCTGGAGATCTCATAGGAATGGTTTATGGCGGAGGTGGCATTACCAGGAGCAGTGGTTCGGTGAAGAAAGACGACACATACCCTCTCTCACGCCATCAAGCTCAGCTACTTTTGTTCGTTTCTCCTGCCAGCAGGAGACTGGAGCTCATGTGCAACGTCCAGCTCTTCAGTGCAGTCTGTGACCTTACTCAGGATGATCTTGTTGTGGTCAAACACAAGAAGGATTTTCAACCATGCCTGGTCAAGAATCTGGTTCAAGTAGGCAAGGACAAACCAGGAGTCTTGCAAATGCTGGGATTTGAGCTGAGCTTAATGGTGAGGATATTAATTCATGCAAAGAAATAAGCTAAAATATTGAAATAGACTATTTACCTAAATTGTTTTAAATAAAATATTTGATTATTGTAGGCTACATACATAAAGAGGAAATGTTTGTCTGTAGTTTTACTTTCTTGGGAAAATCCCTTATCAGAATCTGAATCAAGGTGACATAACTGTAACATTACATAATCTAAACATGCATTGTATTTTTTTCTCGCCCTAAATCCATACTCTGTATTGATCTAAATGGAAGTGTCTTGCAGTTTTATTTGTTCCCTGTCTTGTTCTGTACATAATGCAAAAAAAAAACAAAAAAAAAAACACAAAAAAAAAACCCCATGCATTGTAAGTGTCGACCTTTTGATCACATAGATGAAATACTTGAAATGCATATAGTCACGTTAATGGCGTAAAGAATCCACTTGGATCTGTTGACAGACATGCATTTGAATTTTTTCACAGGAGGGTGAGGAGGATATTTTGTTGAAGAAGACTGTCCCTCTTCCCTTCTTCAGTGCAGCCGACATTGTCCAAGTGGTTCCATCACATTCAAACACCAGACAACCACTGAGAATCAGCAGTGATTTGGGTCAGTCACTCATCTGTTTAGCCCTTAAAACATATCGAAAGTATCTAGGATAATGGATTGGGTACTTTTGTAGATAAACAGAGAGATCCTATGACTAGGCTGTGGAAAAGATTGCCATCTTAAACTGGACAGACTATGTTCCGTCAGTACATATTTATATAACACTTTATATCAAGACTTGAGGAATGTCAGGTGATGATATCAATCTGTCATAGTATGATTTACATGCCTTTACCTTTTTAGGTTTGAACAGCAAAGCAGTGTCTCGCATATATTCCATGCCAGCTCTTAACTTCCGCAATGCAAAAAAAGGAAGTACCTTCTCCAACAAGAATGTGTCCAACTCCATTCAGGCCATGTCCCATTATTCTTTGGAGGTAGGGTCCATGGCAGAGGTCATATCTTTGAATGGACTGACTGTATATGGGGTGATAAGATGGATTGGAGTTCCAGATGGAAAGAAAAATTACTGGGCAGGACTTGAACTGGTGAGCATCTACATTTTTTCTCTCAGTAGTACAGAGCAAATGCTGATTATGTTGTGTTTTGTGCATGCAAATGATATAAAAAAATCTCTCAATTCCTTTCAGGACAATGAAGTGACGACTTGTTCGGATGGGACGCTTGGTACAATACGGTATTTTACCTGTGAAGGAAACAAAGCCTTGTTTGTGCCATTGACCAACTGCAAACCAGACAGTAGATTTCTGTTCATTTCAAATGAGATCCAGAAACCACTTGAACCTCCCTCAGGTGAGGCCTAAATTATTCCACTTCTAGAAACAGAGGAATGTTAAAGGCCTCAAGAATTTTTTTTTTTTTTAAGTACCTTTTTTACCCTCTTAGTCACACTCCTGGAAGATTTGGATGAAGATGTTCCCCCTGTTGCTGAGCAAGATGTTTTGTCTCATCTGGTGGGCAGAATGAGGGGGATCCAAGGTCACTTTAACTCTTGCTATTTAGATGCCACTCTCTTTAGGTAAGCCTCTTAAGAAAGGCATGTTATGTCTGTTATTTCACATTTCGTTCTTTTTGTTTGCATGTGCTGATTCATTTTTTTACAGTCTCTTCACGTCATCCATAGCTTTCAGCAGAATGTTTAACAGATCAGCCGATAGCGAGGAAGGCATTTCACACATTTTAAGACGGGACATTGTGAACCGTTTACGCAGGTAAGATCTCCCAAATCCCTTGATGTATTATAGTGTGATAATACATAACAAAGTCACATCACAAAGCTAATGCACAGCCATAATTGTAGAGCTTGAGTTAACACTCATGCTCACATGGGCATGTGTTTATAGTCATCAGGGTACTCACAGTTCATTTCATATGACCTCTGCTTCCCTCGACAGATCGGGCTTTGTTCCAGCAGATAGTGTGATGAAGTTTCGTAAACAGTTGGGCTGCAAATCTTTTGCTACAGATGAGAAAGGTATTACTTGTCCCATAGCGCTCATTTACTTTTTTGATGTAGAGCTGCAAGTTTTTCATCTATGGCTTAGAGAGAACGTGACTCTGATACTAAATAAAATATTGTTACGGCTATCCTTCAGATCCAGAGGAGTTCATCACCCTTCTATTAAAGCATGTTTTACACATAGAGCCATTGCTCAAAATCAGGTTTGTTTCAGTTGCACTCACTCAGTTGATCACTCTAGATTTGTTTATCTGAGAAACATGGCTGAGTTTTTACATTACACAACCCTTGAATGAATATGTTTTGCAAACAGGTTAAAAAGTATTTTTAATATGTATTTATTAAAACACAATATTATATTATTATACTTTTATTATATTCAATTATATCATGTTTTATTTATTTATGTTTTTGAATGTAATATGCATATATACACTATGGTTCAAAAGTTTGGGGTCAGTCAGTTTTTAAAAGAAATTAATATTTTTATTCAACAAGGATGCATAAAATTGATCAAAGTGGAAATACATTTGTAATGTTACAAAAGGTGTCTATTTGAAAATAAATGCTGTTATTTTGAGCTTTTATCCACAATAATATTAAACTGTTTTCAACATTGCTAATAATTCTTTTCTTAAACAAAACACTCAGAATACGCAGGAATATCAAAATACAAACAGAACAATTATTATACACGGACGAGATCAGACAGAACGAACTCAGGGTTTAAATACACAAGCAAACTAAATCAAAGAAATGAGACACAGGTTCACATGAGAATGAAATCAATAAGAAACCATAGAAACCAACTAAAACACTGGAAACGTGCAAATAAACAAAAAAAAACAGACAGAGACAGATATTCCCTTACAAAAAATAAATGTTTATTGAGCAGCAAATCAGCATATTGAAGGATTGATTAAGTAATTATGCTGAAAATTTTACAGAAATATTTGAATTATAATAATAATATATCACAATATAGCATTTTTACTGTATTTTTGATCAAATAAATGCAGACTTGGTAAGATTAACTGACTTTCAAAAACTAATTTCACTGACCAATCTCTTTTTAAAGGTAGTGTACATTCTGTGTAAAAAAGCTTGAACTGTATATCTTAACACTTGTGTGTTGTTTTAGGTCACGTGGAGAGTTGTCACAGGATGCCTATACGCATCAGATCATTGTAGAGAAGAATCAGATGGGAGCCGTGCCTTCAGTTCAACAGCTGCTTGAGATGTCTTTAGTATCAAGTGATCTGAAGTTTGGAGAGGTTTGTTCATTTCTCAGACTCTACTGTAAATTAGATGATTATTATATTACAGTTTGCATACCCCATTTTTGCCAACTACCTAGTATGCATTATTAATCAAAACTTTTTTATTTTAGATTCCATCTTGCCTTATAGTTCAGATGCCACGATTTGGTAAGAAGTTCAAGATGTTCCCTAAAATCATTCCCTCAACGGAGCTGGACATCACAGATGTCTTACATTGTTGTGAGTTTAACAAACATACTTCCAAATGAAATCTCCTCCTGATCATATTTGTTTAGTGGAAGCAGATATTGGACTGTTGCAGATTCAATATCTCTCATGCTTCTCCTGTTTTCTCTGGCAGCTCCTCGGGAGTGTTTTGTGTGTGGTCATCTAGCTGAATATGAGTGTGGCCAGTGCCTGATGGACCATAAGCTCCAGCCAGGCAAAATTAAGCAGTATTGCTCTACCTGTAACACACAGGTAGTGAACCTAATTCTAAAATCGTATTTATGTACTTTGTATTCCAACCGTTCAGTGATATAATGCATTTTACATGTTTTTTTATCCACATGCCTTCTCCCATAAACACTACCAAATTTATTTGCTTTTTCTTCAGGTTCACACTCATACCTCCCGACAGGAACACACTCCTCACAAACTTACAGTTCCAGATCATCTTCCAGAAGATGCTTCAATACAGAGGCACCAGATGCAACTCTTTGCAGTTCTCTGTATAAACACCAGCCATTATGTGTCTTTTGTCAAATATGGGGCTGACTCACGCTCATGGATCTTTTTTGACAGCATGGCTGACCGATGCGGTAGGTCATATATGCTAGATGTCCAACATATTCAAATGTAAGCTGCGTTCGAAGCTGAAAAAAACTGCCTCCACAGGCAACATACGAAAGTAGGAAGGCAACATGGTGTCTATTTACACCAAGTGCAAATGGCAGAGGCTATTTACACTAACTCCTCCCACCACTGTCTGATTGAGCCAGGCAAAATGACAAAATAAAACCCGCTGCATAACATGATCAGTGCGTGGAGAGTAAGGCCGGTGGCATTAGCTCGAGTTTCCCATTGCATAACAGCTCAGAGAGGTGTTTATTTTAAATAAAAAATAAGTAAATATTCCAAAAGTTAAATAAAGTGCCTAACCTGCATTTAATAGTGGGAATAAAGTGTTTTGCGGGTAGGGTTAGGTGTAGGGCTATAGGGATAGTAATGTCCCAATGAGGCAGCTTTCATTTAAATGATCATATATTTTAAATATGTTGTTATTATAACTGTTTTATAATATACTACAATACACTGAGGTGCAATAGTATCTGCCACAAGTATAAACAGCATCTAACAACTATTTACACTTAGTACAATTAGAATCAAACTACTATTTACACATAGTGCACAGAAAATGCTGCTTTTCACTTTTTTTTTTTGCTATTTACAATTGGTGTAAATGGCATGTATCGCTATATTTGGCTATCTAGCCACTTCCAAAAAATAAATATGGCATCTGCAAGTTGATTTTTGTGATCAGTTTGTGTGTAAATGTACATTTTGGACCAACTTTTTCCACCTTTTGAAGTCATTTCTACTTCTAGTGAGAAATTAATATTGTACTAATTAAATAAGGCCTTTGTTGTACATCATTAAACCGTTATGCTGCCTCAGAAGTCTGTCTGAAATGAGTTTCGTGAGGTACCTTCATGCACAAATGCTACCTGCAAAGTCATTGCCTGGTTAGGCTGAGGCAAAAAGTCAGCTGCATAAGATTTCTGACACAGCTGTAATCTCTCTATTTGTTGTTTGCACTGGATCAATTCACTGAGGTTTCCCAAGCCCTCTATTAGTGATCAGATGCTGAAATTGGTGCTGGAATTTTGTTAATTCCTGACTATTTCATTTTTATCCTTAGGTGATGATAACAATGGCTACAACATTCCCGTGATCAGGTCCTGCCCTGAGGTTGGAGACTTCCTTTCCCAGTCTGAAGAGGAGATCTCCACAGCAGATCTGAGTCAGTGCAGTGAGCTGGTGAGCAGACTGCTGTGTGATTCATACATGTGTCTGTATCAGAGAACAACACATTTGTGATATCTTTGAACTACTGTGTCTTAATATATCTATTGTGTCATTGCATCATGAGAGTTGCTTTGCTATGTACTTTATAAAAATGTTCTTGAGATTTATAATGGAAGTTTATTTGTATATAAAAGGGCTCCCAGCTGTACATAAGACGGTTTATCGGGCAGAGATATGCATTTGAACAATCAGCAATATAATTTGATTTAATATGACAAATAGTTCCAGGATGTCATGGTTCAGTGTCATTTTTTATTTGGTTTATTCTTTAGATAATTTGTACTTTATTAACATATTCTATTTTTATTGAAAATTATTAAAGTTGTAGGATGTTTATATTTGCATTAAAACATTGTTGTACCAATTCCACATGTCTGTATTCATTTTATCCATAGTAGATATTATGTTATGCAGAGTTTAACTTTCTTAACTTTTACTCTTTGTTTCATTTTTGTATATTTTACGCTTTATTGTTTACAAGTATAGGTTACAGAAGCAAATTACCTAAAAAAATGAAGTAGAAAATATTAGTAATTTATAATATCTGGGAGAATTATGAGTATTGGTGGGATATAATGTAAGGCGTAGCTGAATAGAATTATGGGCAATGACGCCCTCTAATGGAAACACCAGCATTGAGTCCGATAACAATGTTTACAAAGACTTTAGCACGTTCTAATCTAAACTGTGACGTCTGATTCTTTACGAATCGTTCTTTTGAATTGATTTGCCAAACAACTGAAACGAACTTTTGATTATGTTACATTACATTATATTATTGTATACATTAAAATATTGTTTCTGAAACAAACCAGGAAATATTATTATATTGATTCGTCATTCATTTGTGAGTGTAGTGTAGATATGCACAGCAGTAAGTTTAAGTTTTAAACAAAAAAAAAAGAAATAAAAACCAATGTACAAACAACAGTTTGTTTTTAGGCCCAGTTGTTGCAGAATCCAGTCACACTGTATATTAAGTGGCCTTAACTGCTATGTATTAACATTAATACCTGCACCGCACGACTATGTGTTCACAATGTAGGCTACATGTTGTTTTGTAAAATTTTCACATTTACTGCTACTGATTTTGATGTTAGGGTTATTACAAATATTAATTACATACACATACTTTAAATATTTACCATGCAACAACATGCATACATAATAAGCATGTTGTATAAATTGGTTAAGTAGCCTAAGGCCACCTTAAATTGTTCTTTAAGTAGGCTAGTTAATGGTGAAAGCTATCATATTTAAGGTATTGCGTACATTTATAATGACAGTAGCCTCACAAAGATCATAAATAAGACATGGTTGTGAATGTCTTCGCCTACATCTGTTGTCTGGACAAAGATAAAGGCTTACTGCTGGTTTAAGATAAATGTGGTCATTTAGAAGCAAGGCATCTACTTTTTAGTGAGCACACACACAATGCCACTCAACAATAAGAGAGTCATTTCAAACAAATACTTCTTACATAACTGATTTATTCAAATGACAAAAAAAAAAAAAAAAATCTAAGAACATTATAAAGTCATTGTGGATGTGTTAACTGCAAGAACTAACTGTGTTAAATGTAAGAACTATTAACTGTGTTAAATGTAAGAACTGCAAGTAATGTCGAGGCTGATGATTGAACTTGTTAAACCAATAACAATCATGTGCCAAAGGTTTCTTGATGCCTCATTACTAATTTTCTAGAATCTTGAGTATAAAAGTATAATAGATAGCCATATAACAGTCACCTTCATTCCATCAGAGAAGGCTTTTAGCTAGTATTTTGTTAATCAAATGTTAAAAATGTATTGTTTATTATTATTATTATCATTACAATTATTATTATTGATAATAAAAATTGTTTTAACAAGCCTCTCTTCACTTGGTACCCATAGTTGGTACCACGTGGCTCTTACCACCATAGTAAATGAGGAGTGACGTCACATAGCGGAGCTGTATGGGAGGAGCCAGGGGCAGGAATAACGCCTTTTTTATCCATTTAAATGCGTCTGACATGCGCAGTCCTGTAATTTTCGGGCTTGGTCTGTTACACAACTGTGTCTTTCTTCATTCTGCCTACAGCTCCTCGCCGGCATTTTATTTTAACAGGCTTTTAACTGTGTTATTTTAAAATAAGACACATAGAAATGAGTGGGGACCATTCCCACAACGATTCTCAGGTAAAGTGTGATTTAACGTTGTCAGTTAGCGTTATTTTTTTTCTATCTTGATGGTTTGTAGTCACTAGCTCGGCTGTTTAAATTCCATCCGCAGCGGCAGTTTTCCCCAAGCATGCTAAGCTAACAGGCACCAGAAGTCGGCTTTGAATGTAATAATTTTGTATTTTCAGCCCTTGCTGTCCTTTGCCGCTTATCGTACATTAACGTATACTAACAAATGCTTTATTTTGGGAATAAAAACTTTAAACAGTCCCCCGGCCTCCGCAGCGGTGGTGTTTAAACGCTGTTTTATGAACAAGCTTGTTAGCTTGAGCGCTAACTCCGATTAGCATCAAGTTGAAAGTTAGCAGCCTATTGACATGGCACGGTTTAACATTAACTTATACACCACTGTTTTTCCGCAGATCGAGTCGGGATCCAGATATAATGGTGAGTGGGACTTGTCTAATCAGCACATTATGATAAAACACATACGTTTTATACATTTAACGTGATCGCTCAGCAGCTTGCCTGACGACCAGTTAGTTTTAAGGACAGAAATGGCGTCCCAGAGACTAAGTCCCCTCTCGCTCTCTGACAAGCGCCTATTGTTCACATTGAGCCCTTCTAAATCCCATTTATACTGCTTTTAAATAAACAAAAAACATCGATTTTGAAAGAGAGAGAGTTTTTTTGTCAGTTAATGTAGCTTGATCGTATTTCGAGTTAGCAAAATGGTCAAACGGGGCTTGTGAAAGTGAGGGTTTGGGGGTTGAGGACTTAGTCTCTGCGCCATTTTCTTTTTCTCTGTCTAACGTTAGCGGTCTGAATGTAGTGAACGTTAAGTGCACATCGAGGTTATTATAGAGGAGAAGGTTTGAGAAACGCGTTATCTGTTTTGAATCTTCGCACGAAAATAAACACATACCTCAACTACACTTTTATTCGATGAAATTTAATGAAAAATGGACGTTTAACGTTACTATTAAAACATAAACTGTAATTATGCAGTTAATTAATATCATAAAACTGATGCTATCCTGTAATCTAATCTGCGTCAAATGAACAGCCACAACCAGATTAAGTGAATTTAAACGAGCCAGTGCTATAGGATTTTTTTTGTAGCTAAACCTGATTTCAAACAACTGTCATTGGTGATATTAGTTTGATCATGCAAGTTCAAAACATGGCCAGCCAGAAATATTACTAAACTCACTGCTTTTATTGTAGTTTTTTTTTTACCTCAAAGATAAGCTACTAATGAGAGTATTTCCTATTTCTATGCAGTTTAAAACTTTTTAGCATGTCATGGCAGGAAATCCCACAGCACTTAGACACCAGACACTTGTTTCTTTTTGTGTTATGCAAATGCATTATAAGTGTGTCAACAAGTGTTTCTTTATGACAAAAATGATTATCGTTATGTGTTTGTGTCAGGAATATGAATTTTTTTTAAAAATATATATATATTTTCATATTTCTGACACAAACGCGTAATGATAATCAGGTTTCTTATGCACTTTATTTTACAGGCCATCAGTAACATTTCCTTCACTGCTTATTATAAGTGCAGTGATGTTGGTAGTATAATTCAAAATAAAATTCAAGTTTCAATCTGAATAAAAAACAAGTTAGTTAGTTACAACAATGTGGGTGGGTAAAGGATTTCTGCCACAGCATTTTATCCTTTGTTTTTTTTTAAATTCATTTTCTGCAACTCATCTCAAATAAATGCTTTTTGAATTTTTTTCATGCTACACTGAAAATCCACACAGTCCATACTCTAAATGTGCTTGATGCTTCTGGTAATCAGTTTTGCTCCCCACTATAAGAGCATTTAGGATGTTTAACTGATGGCTGTGCCGCTGCACGAGTTGCCTGTTTACACCATGCCGTTCCATTGAGCATCCACCAAGTGCTTGTCAGGGTTTGGGGATATATTAAAAAGCCATGCACATCCCTGGAAACAATAAAATGAGATTATATATTTAATAAAACAGTGACACAATGTGTAGAAATTTGCTTTTTTTTTTCTTTCAAATTGTGTGTGTGCCCATAACTACATTTGCTTGCATGAGTTGTAGCCTACCATAAACAATGTTATATATATCTGTTATCATACTGGCAACTTTTTGAAATCACACATAAGGAATGTGTTTTGACTCCTCAATCTTAAATATATCTATGGACTGTTTTTGCATTGGCATAGCATGCACTAAATCTAATTGTCCATTTGCCAGTAATTTTAGTATATGAAGCTTTTCTTTTGCGTTTCCTTTGTTTGGTTAGCTCAATGCATTCATTTTAGTCAAAAGGCTTATTTCAGACTTCCATTACTGTGGATTTGCTTTTTGTAATGAAGCTTCACAGTTCTGCTGACAATGAACTTGTCCACTAGAGGGTACAATTCACAGATAAGTTCTCCAACAGTCCCAGATGTGCATGTTTTGCTGAAGGGCAAAATGGACATGGTGAATGGTTTGCCCATAGTGAGTGTTTTTTTTTTTTTTTTTACATGTAATTAATAACATGTTTCACAAGGCTAAAATGTAACACCACACTTAGCAATAAATAATATTGCTGAACAGGAGTTCAAGTAAGGATGCATATCTAGAGGTAGAGGAAGGTTTGTTACATTTGGTAAAGCACTCATGCGTACTGTAGAAGATAAAGGATTTGATTTCACGTCCTAACTGAGCACTCCTGTCCCTCTTAATGCTTGAATGCACCCTAATGTAACATGAGGTTCATTGTTTCTCTGTGCTCTTAAAGGATGGCATTTGAGTTTGTTTGGATTCTGTAGCCTCGTATAATTCCTGTTCTTTCCTTTGGTCCTCGCAATAGAAAGGGAGATTTTGCTTTTGCCTTTTGGGAAGCATGTTACAAAACACCTCCAGCTTTCTCACTGTCCGATACAGTGTCAGTAGGATATGCCTGGCTCTCTTGTAACCCAATCCAGGCTACCAACCTACACATTTCCTAAAGCAATAGTCCTCTCAGAGTAAACAGTCTTAGCTGAACCCTGCAAAGAATGGCGTGTCTATAAACACCATACATAGCTGAGAGTGAAAACTGGACACTTCACCTCAAGAGGTAAAGTGCCAAAATCTACAAGGTTTGATTAATGTGTCTGCAGTAGGTCAGCAAGGACAAGCCAGAATGTGTCATGTTGTACTTATTTTAAACCAGTTGTCTGTGAATTGTCTTCAGCATTTGACCAAACAGATTTCTCATTTAGGTGAGGAAATTTAGCCCCCATAGTGTTACTAGGTTATCCTTTGCCTCGTTTTTATGAACACCTATAGCACCAGAACAATTTCAATGTAGAAGTCTGTTTGATTTAACTCTTGTACACTTTATAACCCCCATTTTTGCTTTTGAATCTGTCTTTCCTGTTCCAGGGACATACTTTTGTTGCCAGGTGTTCGTGGCCTTTTGAATGTGCTACATAATCTTTAATTTCTTTGTTGGCAGATTCTCACAAACACAAAGATAAATACAAGGACAAAGAACACAGACACAAGGACCACAAGAAAGACAAAGAACGTGAGAAATCAAAGTACAGCAACAGGTATGATGTCACTTTTACTCTAAGGTAGATGTATAGCTGGTTTATAGCCCAGTTTGCTCTTTATGGAGTGTGTTTGATAAGCAGGGCGTGGCCTTTAGTGTTCAGACCACAGGAAGGAATGTTGGCTTTACTGCAACTTCCTTTGTAAACATTATCATCTATTTGGAGCTGATTTTGTTGATGGACCAGACCATTGTGGCAATTAGATCACAGCATGTTTTATTGCATTTTGGCAGCGAACACAGGGACTCCTCGGATAAGAAGCACAGAGATAAAGATAAAGAGAGGCTGAAACTCAAAGATGGATCCTCTTCAGACAAGCAGAAGGACAAACACAAAGAGAAGAAAAAGGAGGAACGGGTGGGCAAAATCCTCTAAACTTTACATTGCAGCTTTTTTAGATGACCTCAATCCTCTGGCTATGGAGGAGTTGTAAATAGTCTTTTGTGATTCACACAATATTAAATGCTGTTATTGATCACTTTCTTTTTTTTTCCCCCGCCCATGTTTTCTTCCTCAAAAGTCTTTTGATGGCAAGCCCAAAAAAGAGAGGGAGAATGGATTTGCAAGGTGAGTGAGAATCCTATATCTGACGAAAATTATGCAACTGTAACCATAAGAGTAGATGGTCATCATATCACAACTTTTTTTTTCCTCCACTATTTTGACATGACTGTTTCAGAAAAAAATGTGTATTTTTAATTGAATGTTTCTCGCCAGTGTGTGGAGGCAATCTTGATCAGCAATCTTGGTATACATAAACCTAATTTGCCTATATTGGAACACATTTGGCTGCTACATACACCAGTGTTAGCAAACTTTGTATACCTTATTACTCTAGAACTTCTGTTTTGTTTAATAGTATCTATACTGCTTCCTCTGAACACTGAGTTTTGTTTATCTTAAAAGATCAAAGAAAATTGTTTCCTCGTATGATCCCTTTAAGACCAATGGCATGGTTATAATTGCCTAATTCAAAACATGAATTTATCTTGAGACAATTTAAATGGGTTCTCAGTATTGATCACAAATCATGAGTGTTTTGTTATTTATGCAGCCCTTTTATTAAATCTGAACCTGAGAATGATGACTTCTACCACTCTCCTAAACACGAAAAGTCTCTGAAGAGAGAACGCGATGATGATGAGTAAGTGTAATAACAAATGCATTGACTCTGTTTATAATTTTAAGCTTTAAAGCAAATAGGAAGTGATTATATGGTAACTGAAAAGTGTTGGGTTCCAGACAATGTAAACAAACTTTTTTTTTTTCCTTCAGTGCTGAGTTCAAGCCCAAAAAGATTAAAACTGAGGAAGACAGGAGTGAAAAGAAGGCAAAGAAACGGAAACCGGTAGAAGAGGTAAGTTTAAGGCATTGGCTTATCTCTATTAAGCCAAGTTAGAATTTCTAAAGTTTTTTTTTCCAATTAATAATTTAAATCTTCTGTTTTGCTATAGGACATAAAGCCCAAAAAGAAGATGAAAGACAAGAAAGGAGAAGTTGCCACAGATGGCAAGAAAAAAGCAAAAAAGGAGCCAGAAGATAAGTGGAAATGGTTAGTCTCACATCCTCTCATGGTCAAGTAATTGTAGGCTTACTCCTCATCTTGAGTCTGTTTTGATTTTATTCAGAGATATGGTGCAGATCACAAATGTCCTTGTTCCGGCACTTTGCAGAGCCATTGTGGTTGCCTGTATTAGGATGTTGGTTTACCTCCTTCCATCTTTGTGCTTTTTCATACCATTTAGGTGGGAGGAAGAGAGGTACACAGATGGTGTGAAATGGAAGTTTTTGGAACACAAAGGGCCTGTCTTTGCGCCTCCATATGAACCTCTTCCCAGCAATGTCAAGTTCTATTATGACGGTACGTCTTTTAACGACTCAATGGTAGTGTGTGAAGTGGGTAGACCATCCTGTTCTGGAGTTATTCTGATTGGATGGCCATCAAAACTGTTGGAGAAGCAGATGTTGGATTGTGTAAACTTCAAATGTTTTAAACAACTCTGTTCCTTTGAGTTTGGGTGGAGTCTTTAGCAATATACTAATGGGGAAAAAAATCAAAGTCCTTTACAATGGACGTCGGCCATTATTTTCAGGAATTGGCTTTTTTAGTAGAAAGGTTCAGACGTTGAGGCTTTTATGGTATTTTATGGTCTGTCACCAGGTAAACATATGAAACTCAGCCCTGAGGCAGAGGAGGTGGCCACCTTCTTTGGAAAGATGTTGGACCACGAGTACACCACCAAGGATATATTTCGGAAAAACTTCTTCAAAGATTGGAGGAAGGTAATGTTGCCATGGTGTCATCCTCCCCTCTCGTTTTTTAAAATGTGTGAGACTTTTTTTCTTAATCTTGCATGATCTTGTCATTTTAGGAAATGACATCTGAAGAGAAATCCAAAATCACAGATCTGAATAAGTGTGACTTTTCTGAAATGAGTGAATATTTCAAAGCTCAATCCGAAGCCAGGAAGGCCATGACGAAAGAAGAGAAACTGGTATTTTGATGTTTAATTTGATCTAAGTAATTGTTGGTAAAATATCGTGGTGTTTTGTTTTGATTCAAACTTTCTTTTTTTTCACCTTAAGAAAATTAAAGAGGAGAATGAGCGCCTTCTGCAGGAGTATGGGTTCTGTGTTATGGACAATCACAAAGAGCGCATTGCCAACTTCCGTATTGAGCCTCCTGGCTTGTTCCGTGGCAGAGGTGACCATCCCAAAATGGGCATGCTGAAGCGTCGTATCCGACCTGAGGACATTATCGTAAACTGCAGCAAGTAAGGAGCGTTCAACACAGCGCAACATCAGTCCATCTGCTGAGAATTCTCTTTGGTAATCCTATGCTTCTCATTTTAGGGACTCAAAACATCCTAAACCACCTCCTGGGACGAAGTGGAAGGAGGTGCGTCATGACAACAAGGTGACGTGGCTGGTGTCTTGGACTGAAAATATTCAAGGCTCTATCAAATACATCATGCTGAACCCCAGTTCAAGGATTAAGGTAAATTATAACAGCCATCTCTTTTTAATAGAATTAGGATTTCAGTAGCATTGACTTTGATTTGTTCTATACATTTCATAATATTCAGTTGTACACTACCATTGAAAAGTTTGCAGTCAGTATGATTTATTTTTTATGTTTTGGAAAGAATTTTCTTATGCTCACCAAGGCTGCATTTGTTTGCTAAGTTTTTCTATTAGGCAGCCATTACTCCAGTAATCAGTGCCACATGATCCTTCAAGTAACATTTCTTTCCAATGTTAGTGTTTCCAACTGCAAAAATGGAAATTGAAGAGAATTTTCTGAAAAGGCAGAACATTATTTATGGAGATCTTTTGGAAAAATGTTCACTACTGCTTATCAATTTAATGCTTCATTGCTGAAATTGAAGTGAGGTATTCAGTATAAATAATTATGAATTTAATTAAAAAAAAAAAACTTAGTCATCCCAAACTTTTGTGCTGTAGCACATCTATTGGTATCAGTCTTTTTTAATTTCTTTAAGTTGGAATTCCAATCCAACATCAAAGATTTTTGGTTGGTTTTATTTTAAATGGACAAAATGACGTGGATATCAGCCATAATGTGATAGTATTTATCAACTTAAAATATTAATTATCGGATTTAATATTGGTGTGTCCCTTGTGTTGTATTTTTTTCAGGGAGAGAAGGATTGGCAGAAATATGAAACAGCCCGTCGGTTGAAAAAGTGTGTGGAGCGGATCCGTTCACAATACCGCGAAGACTGGAAATCAAAAGAGATGAGGATCAGACAGCGCGCTGTTGCTCTTTACTTCATTGACAAGGTTTGCATTGTTTAGATCAGTGTAACATCCCTTCAAGCTCATGACCCTGAAAACATGTATTGAATGTTAATTCAGATGTACTCTATAAAAGCTTTTAAAGCTTTTGGTTCAGTTAAAATAATTTTTCCTTGGTTGTACATTTTAATGCGAGGTTTGAGCTAAAGCAGAAGTTGAAGGGCAGAATGGTGTTTTACATCTTGTTTCTATGGGGTGTAGCTGGCTCTGAGAGCAGGTAATGAAAAGGAGGAAGGAGAGACTGCTGACACAGTGGGCTGCTGCTCACTTAGAGTGGAACATCTATCTCTCCATCAAGAGATGGACGGCCAGGAGTTTGTCGTGGAGTTTGACTTCCTCGGTAAAGACTCCATTAGATACTACAACAAAGTCCCTGTTGAGAAGAGGGTAAGTTGTTTTTTTTCCTCTCATGTTCATCGGTCTATTACATTTTCTACATTTTAAAAAATGCTTTAAGGAATTCTGAAGTCAAATGTAGCAAACTAACTCTATGAAATATTAATAATCAATCGTAATTGTTATGATTATGAATATTTGGGTCAGGTAGTTGCGTTAACTTGATGTAGCTACATTAACATTACAACCATTTACTCGGTTCATCCCATGAACGCTCTATATCGGTAATTTAATAAAAATGTACATTTCCGGGGTATGGGAAATGTCTTTTTTACTAAGTACTACTAAGAGCAAGTTGTCAAGATCTGATACGGACAACTATACGTGTGATATGAAAGACTTTATTAACTAGACTAAATATTTAAACTGCTTTAAAATTCACATACATGCATACATAGAGTTTACCAAGGGAAAGAGAGTTAAAGCAGAATACAGGAAAGCAAGACGTTTGTTTGATGTTCGGCAGATTAACAGCCTGAGCAAACCATCAGTTTAGTTCTAACACGCCCTTCTTAAAAAGGGGTAAGGATACTTTGTATCAAATAATGAGACTAAGATTGATGCTTGCATGTCTCGTCCAATTGCATTTAACTGTCCTGATGCAATTTGTTGAGGCTCCAGTTGATTTTTGCTGTTTGCTGATGTGGTCTTACTGAGAGAGAACCAGTGGGAGTCAGAGGATCTTTGGTGAATGGAAAGACAAGGCCGCAGCCTGTCGCAATCTTGGGGGTCCTTGAGGGACATCTAGTTCAGCTTCTTCACGTTAAGGCTTCTCAGGAAGGCCTAAGAGATCCAGAGACAAGAGAGCTAATCTTGATGATCAGTGATTTTTAAAGTGTGAAAAATCTGCCAAAGCTGCCCCTTTGAAGGAAGTTTTTTTTACGACCCTAGCAGGGCATTTGAATATTTAATTTTATTGGGTGTTTACAAAAAAAATCTACAAGATTCTTATACTGATGCCTCATAAAGTTAGCAAAATGTAATGTAAATTAACAAATGCGGGAAGATTGGATTTTATAGACTAAACAACGTGTGATTTTGGTGTAGTATGCAAGTCATGTTTCAGACCAAAATCGTTTAGAAGAGAGAATGACACAGGCCAAACCACAAAGGAAAATTATGAGATGGAAAATTAGTTGCATGTGAAGACTTATCACATGGATGTGTGTAGATACAGATATATAGATTAAAAGTAGGGCTGGGAGATATATCGTTATATTTTTTGAAACGATATGGAATGAGGCAATACCGTTTATATCGATACAGTAGTTTGAAATAAGCACATCTGAAAAATAGCGGAGGTTGCAGTGTGAGCTGCTGCAGTGAAAGTAGCTAGGCTACGTAGTACAATTTGTCCTAAACATGACACAAGCTTATATTAATTGCGTCAAAATCACTTTGATATAGTTAATAAGTTTAAGGCAGCTTGCCGCCCGGTCAAATGCTCTGACAGACACTGTTGCTGACTGACAGATATACTTGCGCTGTTTAATGCGTTTGAGATGTGGTGCTTTCCTCAGTGCTCAACTTAAATTTCACAGGTATATTCTCCATCTGTAAAGGTTAGAAAGTAAAGCAAATATGTCCATTTCACAACAAATATGTCCATGTCAGAAGAGGACGAGCTTCTGCAAGTGAATCTCCGCTAAAATTCATGCTTCCTTGAACGAGCGCCGGCGCGCGCATGCGCGTGAATAGTACTACGTAGTACGCAATAATTCTGACTAAAATAAACATATTGCTAAAATATTTGTTGTTGGAGAAAATAAATGTACCATATGTGGAATTTTAAACCTACAAGTATATATTTTTAATGAAAGTGAAAGTGATTATAATGGGGTAATCAAATGCAGGCTAATATAATTAGTTTGTGCTTTTGTTTTTGTTTTTATTTTCATTTTTAGTTTAGCTTTTAGTCAATATAAAAACAAAACCTTTTTGCACATAATATATTGCATAGCCTATATTATATTTGTTTCCATATCCTTCAATATCAACATTGTTTGTAGGATATCATTGGGCCGAATGTGAATATATAGGCCTATATATATATATATATTTTTTAAATATAAAGATTTTCTTTATCTAAATAGAAAACGTAGAAAGTACCGAGGTATATATCGTATATCGCCATTTGACCAAAAAATATCGATATATGATTTTTTGGCCATATCGCCCAGCCCTAATTAAAAGGGTTCATTTCTTCTCAACAAGACTTGCCTGTACATTCTTTTGGTAAAACTGTTATCAAGCTTTCGTAACTCTGTTATCCGTCTTAAGGTGTCCTGTGACAGGACAATGGGTTCTGCCAGTGTTGACTTCATTTGTGGGGGACGTTTCATAGAACTTTGTTGGGAGTGAGTTTGTTGGATTATTCATTAAATATGAATAATTTGTGTCTTTGATTGGTCCAGATGCTATACAAATTTTAGGTGAACCATTTTAGGCAGTATCACATGTATCCTTCACATATAAATTGAGCTTTTTGCCATACCCTATTAAGAATCAAATCTATCTAAGATGGGGCAAAGTAAAAATTGATTTAAAAGTTCTTGAAGGGATTATGCAGAGGCTCTTTTGTGGTGTGCAGTTTGCTGATGTGGAGTGTTCCAAATCAGTCACTTGTAAGGTTTTTTCAGTTAGGATGCTGCCTGAGGCATCTCATTTGGTTTTGGTACAGAACTAATATATCCAGAACTCTGCAGTCTGTGCCCTTACATCAAAAAGTCCACTCGTATCACTCTCCAGCACTTCACTGGTCACTAGACGCATGCAATAAAGTTCTAATTAAAGTTTTTAATGCTCGACATGGGATATTGAACTGAATTGATTATTTTTTATGCCGTTGTGCACACTCTTTGAACCTCTGTTGCCAAGATATTAACTAAGTTTTGATTGTCCTTCATGGGCATTAATGTTTCCAGGTGCCCATAGACTTGGGAGTGCTTTCCTTCAGCGATATTTTAATAATTGTTAAACCAATGTTGGTTGCTTCTCATACTGCTGTCATCAATTCATGCCAGTTGCTCTTTCCAATCCACTTTTTCTTTGTATTTTGTTGTCAAACCAAAAAAAAAAAAAAAAAACGAACAAACTTTTGACATCTTTTGTACATTGCAAGTGTCCTTGGGTTTGTGAAAGGCACTTTATAAATCAAATGTGTGCTTCACTGCCATGTACAAATGAAAACTCCTTTACTGAGTGCCATTGGTTAGCAGTCGTGTGTTTTTTCTGCCTTTTGTGAATCCCATTTTAAAATGTTACAGGTTTTCAAAAATCTCCAGCTATTCATGGAGGACAAGGAGCCAGAGGATGACCTCTTCGATCGTCTCAATGTAAGCAGTCTTTTTCACCAGTCTGTGTTGCTTAGAATACCAAGTAAAACACTTATGCTAAATCAGGGATTTTTTTTTCTCACAATTTTTCTGTTTTTCTCACAATTTTTTTTAACAAATGAGATTTAAGACAAATTATAAATGAGAAAGTGTCTCTTATTATTTCTCAGACAAAACCCTGCACATTTCTTTTTCATTTTGAAATATTTGTCAAATAATAAAGCTACATTAAAAAAAAAAAATCCCTTCAAGGTTGTTTCAACTCAGTGTTTGTCTGGTCAAGAGGCTGGACACTGATACCTTCGCACACTAAGTAAAACACTGTAAAATTAGTACCACATTGACAGGCGTTTTACATTGTAATAAAGGAATGATTTTTATTTTGTCATAATTTGTATCATTAAACTAGAAAGAGTTAAAACAGAACACATTTAGCAAAATACGCCATAACCATCAACAAACTATTTAAAAAATAATTAAATATATGTACACATTTAGAGAAAGGGATAGTAAAATATAAACAGCACATGGTTGCCATGGAAACACTGATGCACCTTGTGATCTCCGTAGCTCTCACTTGTCGTATTAATGACTTTTACGTGAAAACAGAGGTGATGTGCTTCTCACGTTGGTGATTATTATTAGTCTACGAAGAGTCAAAATGCCGCCACGAATGAGTCAACATCTTTGTCGCCATGTGTTTGACAGCACGTGCACACTGTCTATGGCACACAGTGGCGCAGTGCGAGCGGAGCAATCACTCGCAAGGTTCGCGCCAGTGTGTGCTTGCTGCTTTTGTGCTGCTGCGAGGTTCACAACTTCACAGTAGGCTATTCAGTAAATGCCCCTGCTGTTTAAAATGTGTATCACGATTCGTTTAACATTTCAACCGACTTTAATCGTCACACATTTTTATCGATTTTTTAACCGTTTGCGAGTGATGCATTTAGCATAGGGATGTAACGATTCAAACTAAGTCCAATGTCCTCAATTTTAAAATGACTTCCCTTTATTGCAGACATCGATTTTGAACAAGCATCTTCAGGAGTTGATGGATGGCCTTACGGCTAAAGTGTTCCGTACTTACAACGCCTCCATCACACTGCAGCAGCAGCTGAGTGAACTCACAAACTGTAAGTTCTATTCACTGTGTATAATTAGATTGGGGCGAGTTACCAGAAATGGATTTGGTTATGTACAATGTGACTCAAGTTTATTATTAATTATTTTTAGCGGAAGAAAATGTTCCTGCGAAAATCCTCTCCTACAATCGGGCTAACCGAGCAGTAGCCATCCTGTGTAACCACCAGAGGGCACCACCCAAGACGTTTGAGAAGTCCATGCAAAATCTTCAGACAAAGGTATGAGACGTTTGTGACCTTGTCCTTGTTGTCTTTATACTGGTATTTTGCTGTTTTTTTTTTTGGTTTTGTTAGTGCTGGGTCTGTTGGACCATATAAATGTTTGCCTTTCCTGCATTCACTTGTTCATTAAAACCAGATTGACGCAAAGAAGGAACAGCTTGCTGATGCGAAAAGAGAACTGAAAAGTGCCAAGGCTGACGCCAAAGTACGCAGAGATGAGAAATCCAAGAAGTGAGTGTCAAAATATTTGCTTGAAGGGCGCCCAACTGAATTTGGCCCCTCATGCTCATTGTGCGTTTGTATGTGATTGTATGCTGCTTTAATGTTGATGGTTTTGGCAACCCAGGGCCGTGGAGACCAAGAAGAAAGCCGTGCAGAGGGTCGAGGAGCAGCTGATGAAGCTGGAGGTACAAGCCACTGACCGGGAGGAAAACAAGCAGATTGCCCTGGGTACCTCCAAGCTCAACTACCTGGACCCACGCATCTCAGTAGCTTGGTGAGATGATGTTTTCGTAGGTCGTGCTGTAAAAGTCTGTTGGATTTTGATTTTGATGCATTGTTTCATTTTATTTCCTTCCAGGTGCAAGAAGTTTGATATCCCCATAGAAAAGATCTACAACAAAACTCAGCGTGAGAAATTTGCCTGGGCTATTGACATGGCTGAAAAAGACTTTGAATTTTAAATCCTATTTGCGATTTTACTTTTCCCTCCACCCCATTCTTTTATTTTTTTTTTATAATTCTTTTAGTGTAAGTGATTTCCAACAGGTTCTGAACCTGGCAAGGGAAGGATGTGACACAAGCGTAGAGTCGCGAGGAGGCCTAAATACCATGATTTGGGTGACTTGATCTTGATTTTATTTTTTTTAGGCTGTGACCTGTAATCTTGTAGGTTTTATTGGGTCGTTCTTTTAAGAATGAAGTATGGAGAGTATGTATGCAAGGTTGCATGGTCTTTTTAAGTCATGAACTGGAAAATCAGTGGCTGACCTATTGAACATTTTTACTGTCTCACTCCCCTTCCATCTGTGGACAAAGGGGCCCGAGGATGTCTGAACTATGAACTTGCGTGGTCCTATAGCTACTGTATTTGCTACAATTTGCTTTGTGGATCATTTCATTTTTAGTTTTGCTGTATTTTTAGCCCTCCTGTATTAATAATGAATTCTATATTTTAATAGAAGATTAAAAAAAAATCAAAGAATTGCTTAAGTACACCCACACGCCTTTTTAGGAGAAGAAATGTGTACACCAGGTGTGATATTTTATGGGAAATATGACCATGTAAAGCTGTGTGTTACATGAACTGTTCACTTTTAAACTGGAGTTGGAACTCTTGTGTAAACTATATCCAGACCACAAAGTAGGATGCTTGGATGAGCTACAGGGGATTACAGCTTCAACTTAGTTCCTTAAACATGCAGAATGTGAATTGCTTTTGTTTGTTTTTTTACAGCATATATATATATATATATATATCAGGGTCTTGTTTCCAGTGTAAATGTGAACTAATTTACCAACCCCCACCCCCCACACACCTTTTGTCTCCAGTATCCTACAGATTGTCTTCATGGCTTTGAGTCTCCATCTGGTTTTAACTTAATGTGTAATGACTGTTTCCATAAGATAAAGAAAAAAAGAAAAAAACACCTGTATCTGTTACTTGAAGATATCACTATTGGGATGTATTATTTCAGGGTATGGAAGAAGGGTTTTTGTTCTGAAGGGTATGTGAGGGAAATCAACTTTGCCAAAAAAACAAAAGTCTGTGTTCTAATTAAGCCGTTTTATTTTGTAATTGTTTTAAGACTTAAGGATAGGCTTATTTTAACATTAACTTGAACCGAATCTTTAGTTTGTTTTTCCACTCCAGTCTGGAAAGAAATGTTAGTGACAGCCATGTAACTTTTTCCAACTTATCAAGCTCATGCCATAACCTGATTGTTTTTTTTTTTTTTTGTTTTTTTTTTTTTTTTGCTCATTTGTAGGTTATTTAAAAATAAAACTCTACAACATGATTTAAATTTGTTCTCAAAGAAATTTGCTTGGTTTTAACTTTTTAAAATCTGATCTCGAGATTTTTCGAGAACTCAACGCTTTAAGATGTTTTCTGCTTAGAATAATGGGTTGAAGAACTTCCTGTGTTCCCAGAACCGCGTGAAACAAGTCTTGCTTTGAGAACAGGCCTCAGGAAGAACTCGGAGGGGGAGCGTAAAAAGACCCAGCCTGTTTGTCTTGGAAGAACGGCCTGTATGATGTATTAGCCAAGCTGCAGTCTTAGGCAAGGTTTCATTCCTTTTGAAAAGTGCACCGGGGACCTCTCTGTGACTCTTGTGCTCCGCAAAGTGTTCAAATCATTTGTTCCCTTGGTTTCTTCTTCCCAGATGGCTTCTTCTCCCGCTTCGATGTTAATGAAACTGACTGAAGCAGCAGTGTGTTGATCATTTTCAAGCGGCAATTAACGTAAATCCTAGTGATTTTGCATTTGCATTGCTACATTGGAACTCTTGTTGGAATAGAACTTTGCCTAAGTCATTGTGTAAAACTTTCAAAATGCACTCAAGACACCAGTTCTTAAATTTGACATTCTCCATTTATTACCAAAAGATTTGTAATGTGTAGAAAGGATAACACTCCAGTGCACTGTGTTTCTTTTAGACAGACCTGCACAATGGAAACGGACGGGAAGGTAATACTGTTAAGTCCAGATATTATCTTTACGTGTTAACTTTTAAAAGAGAAACCACGTTCAATGCAAATAATAAGGGATGAAAAGCACCTGTTATTCATTTTTGATGGTCTGAACTTAGCAGCATATAAATGATGCATAATGTGTGTGAATATATACTATATATATTTATATTTATGTCGTAGCCCAACTCTAAACACAGGGAGTATCCAGTTAGCAGAGCACTTGATTTGACTGTCTGTGAGAACCCTCAGATTGCAAGCACATTTTAAACTTTCTCCACCATAAATTAACATTTCTTCTTTTTCTTTTTTAGGCTTTTCACATATATAATAGTCTTGCTAATGCTTATTAAAAAAAAAAAAAACACCTCCGAAGATATAGCAGCAGTTCTGTTGGGATTTCAAACCCCCAATTTATACACACATCAACACAGTTGCTAAAAAGCTTGTTTGTGCAGCCAGTCATAGAAATAGAAAGGTGACGTTTAAGGCAATGTCTGGCCAATTGGTTGTGTGTGCAGAGACAGACACCACTAAAGCGAGTTATAGTGCATGATTTGTCACTAACTGCTCAATGTTGTGTGGAAAAATAAGCCATGGAGAACTTATTTGATGTGGACATGAAGAAAAACTGGTTGGAATATCCCAACAAATATCGTAAAACCCAAGGCATTGCAGAGGTGCTGATCATCTGACATATTACAAAGTATCACAATATCTAACTGACATTCCTAACGTCCAGTACACCCTCGATAGTGCAGTTTCAAGCATATACATCATAATTTCCTACACAGAATTTACCTAAATCAAATCAGACCTACATTTGGAGCGGCTACTCTCTGGATTGGCCGTCTTCCAAAAACTCAAGTCCATTGACCATCACAAATGTTACAATCTCATCTGCTGTCATATTTAAAGAAAACAAGAAATGTAATGTTCAGGATGAATATGGGATCCTCTGCCTTGTCATCTTGCGGAGTGAAGTCCTTAAACTTTCAGAAGCTCTCCTCTCAGACAGTCCCTGTAGGGGGAAAGAAAAATGTGTAAGACCAGCCCAAACACAACGAACAGCATCACACCATGAACTCCACAAGAGCAGAGATTCTAGCACTTTGCTGCACACAATTTTCATTATTTATGCACGTTAAGACACACTTTGAGTAACTCAATAATTCATAAGCTCTGCCTTCACTCACACCAAAAATAGCCTTTTAAATAAAGCACATAAAGGTTCATGCCAGTGACTAATTCAAAATACTGTTGATCAAAACTCCAAATGCTGTTAATATGCACATAATTTAATTCACATTTCCCAATTAAACTAATTTTAAAATTTGTGCTACTTTGATTACCTAAATCAAAGTAATGTGATGTGACAATCCAAGAGTAGTAGACAGCAGTTGAAGACTCAGTCAGTCTCAACAAGTCAGCTGCTAGAAAAACTACAATAGGTCTCTTGGGAAAATGCTCAAAATTAGCTTTTTTTAATTTTTCTTAACCCCCTCAGACCTGAATTATGTTTCAAGTTTCTGAAAAATATAAAAGTACATTTCCCCAGCTCATGAGGTTTTTATAAATGAAAACAAATGATTTTTTATTTATTTTTATAATTGCTTTCATTGTGATTTTTTTTGGTCCATTCCAATGGACATCAGGTCAAAACAGGTGTACTTCCCAAAAATGTACCAACATGAAATAAATTAATAAACATAAAATTTGTTGGTCTATGTTTTAAGCTTTTTCTCAAGGTCAAAAAAATTCCAGCAGTATACCATTTAAACTATAATTTTGAGGTTTTTGTTTTACAGATTGCACATTGTTTGTAACAAACCAAATATATTCGAATCAATCAATCTGGTCATATTGGAGTCATTTTCTATGTGCCTCTTTCTTTTTTTAGAGCAAAAACTTGAACATTAAAACATTACAACTTTAATCGCTTAAGTCATCAATATCTCAGCTCAGGAAGGCTCTAGAGCCTCCATTTTTGCACTCAAGTCAAAGTCTCGTGGCCCTCTATCATAATCCAGAGTTTTGAGAAGATTGGAGAAACTTAATTTTTCGCCTGAAAATGAAAATAACGAAAGGGGTAACACTGTCGTTTTTTTTTCGGGTCGAAATTTTGAATTTCGATATCTCAGCTCTGGAAGGGTCTAGATCTTCCATTTTTGCACTCAGGTCAAAGTCTCACAGCCCTCTATCATAATCCAGAGTTTTGAGAAGATTGGAGAAACTTAATTTTTCGCCCAAAAATGAAAAAAAAACTAAAGGGGTAACACTGTCGTTTTTTTTTCAGGTCGAAATTTTGAATTTCGATATCTCAGCTCTGGAAGGGTCTAGAGACTCCATTTTTGCACTCAGGTCTAAGTCTCATGGCCCTCTATCATAATCCAGAGTTTTGAGAAGATTGGAGAAACTTAATTTTTCGCCCGAAAACGAAAAAAAACGAAAGGGGAAACTGTTTTTTTTTTTTCCGGGTCGAAATTTTGAATTTTGATATCTCAGCTCTGGAAGGGTCTAGAGCCTCCTTTTTTGCACTCAGGTCAAAGTCTCATGGCCCTCTATCAGAATCCAGAGTTTTGAGAAGATTGGAGAAACTTAATTTTTCGCCCAAAACGAAAAAAAACGAAAGGGGTAACACTGTCGTTTTTTTTTTCGGGTCGAAATTTTGAATTTCGATATCTCAGCTCTGGAAGGGTCTAGAGCCTCCATTTTTGCACTCAGGTCAAAGTCTCGTGGCCCTCTATCAGAATCCAGAGTTTTGAGAAGATTGGAGAAACTTAATTTTTCGCCCAAAAACGGAAAAAAACGAAAGGGGTAACACTGTCGTTTTTTTTTCGGGTCGAAATTTTGAATTTCGATATCTCAGCTCTGGAAGGGTCTCTAGAGACTCCATTTTTGCACTCAGGTGTAAGTCTCGTGGCCCTCTATCAGAATCCAGAGTTTTGAGAAGATTGGAGAAACTTAATTTTTCGCCCGGAAAAAAAAAAACGAAAGGGGTACCACTGTCGTTTTTGTTTTTTTTTCGGGTTGAATTTTTGAGTTTCGATATCTCAGCTCTGGAAGGGTCTAGAGATTCCATTTTTGCACTCAGGTGTAAGTCTCACACCCCTCTATCAGAATCCAGAGTTTTGAGAAGATTGGAGAAACTTAATTTTTCGCCCAAAAAAAAAAAAACGAAAGGGGTACCACTGTCGTTTTTTTTTTTTCGGGTCGAATTTTTGAGTTTCGATATCTCAGCTCTGGAAGGGTCTAGAGCCTCCATTTTTGCACTCAGGTCTAAGTCTCATGGCCCTCTATCAGAATCCAGAGTTTTGAGAAGATTGGAGAAACTTAATTTTTCGCCCGAAAAAAAAAAAAACGAAAGGGGTACCACTGTCGTTTTTTTTTTCGGGTCGAATTTTTGAGTTTCAATATCTCAGCTCTGGAAGGGTCTAGAGCCTCCATTTTTGCACTCAGGTCTAAGTCTCATGGCCCTCTATCATAATCCAGAGTTTTGAGAAGATTGGAGAAACTTAATTTTTCGCCCGAAAACGAAAAAAAACGAAAGGGGTAACACTGTCGTTTTTTTTTCCGGGTCGAAATTTTGAATTTCGATATCTCAGCTCTGGAAGGGTCTAGAGCCTCCATTTTTGCACTCAGGTCAAAGTCTCATGGCCCTCTATCAGAATCCAGAGTTTTGAGAAGATTGGAGAAACTTAATTTTTCGCCCGAAAAAAAAAACGAAAGGGGTAACACTGTCGTTTTTTTTTTGGGTCGAAATTTTGAATTTCGATATCTCAGCTCTGGAAGGGTCTAGAGCTTCCATTTTTGCACTCAGGTCAAAGTCTCACAGCCCTCTATCATAATCCAGAGTTTTGAGAAGATTGGAGAAACTTAATTTTTCGCCCGAAAACGAAAAAAAAACGAAAGGGGTAACACTGTCGTTTTTTTTTCGGGTCGAAATTTTGAATTTCGATATCTCAGCTCTGGAAGGGTCTAGAGCCTCTATTTTTGCACTCAGGTCAAAGTCTCACAGCCCTCTATCATAATCCAGAGTTTTGAGAAGATTGGAGAAACTTAATTTTTCGCCCGAAAAAAAAAAAAAACGAAAGGGGTAACACTGTCGTTTTTTTTTTCGGGTCGAAATTTTGAATTTCGATATCTCAGCTCTGGAAGGGTCTAGAGCCTCCATTTTTGCACTCAGGTCAAAGTCTCACAGCCCTCTATCATAATCCAGAGTTTTGAGAAGATTGGAGAAACTTAATTTTTCGCCCGAAAATGAAAAAAAACGAAAGGGGTAACACTGTTGGTTTTTTTTCGGGTCGAAATTTTGAATTTCGATATCTCAGCTCTGGAAGGGTCTAGAGCTCCATTTTTGCACTCAGGTCAAAGTCTCGTGGCCCTCTATCAGAATCCAGAGTTTTGAGAAGATTGGAGAAACTTAATTTTTCGCCAAAAAACGAAAGGGGTAACACTGTCGTTTTTTTTTTCGGGTCGAAATTTTGAATTTCGATATCTCAGCTCTGGAAGGGTCTAGAGCCTCCATTTTTGCACTCAGGTCAAAGTCTCACAGCCCTCTATCAGAATCCAGAGTTTTGAGAAGATTGGAGAAACTTAATTTTTCGCCCGAAAACGAAAAAAAACGAAAGGGGTAACACTGTCGTTTTTTTTTCGGGTCGAAATTTTGAATTTCGATATCTCAGCTCTGGAAGCGTCTAGAGCCTACTTTTTTGCACTCAGGTCAAAGTCTCACAGCCCTCTATCATAATCCAGAGTTTTGAGAAGATTGGAGAAACTTAATTTTTCGCCCGAAAATGTAAAAAAACGAAAGGGGTAACACTTTTTTTTTTCCCGGGTCGAAATTTTGAATTTTGATATCTCAGATCTGGAAGGGTCTAGAGCCTCCTTTTTTGCACTCACGTCAAAGTCTCATGGCCCTCTATCAGAATCCAGAGTTTTGAAAAGATTGGAGAAACTTAATTTTTCGCCCGAAAACGAAAAAAAACGAAAGGGGTAACACTGTCGTTTTTTTTTTGGGTCAAAATTTTGAATTTTGATATCTCAGTTCTGGAAGGGTCTAGATCTTCCATTTTTGCACTCAGGTCAAAGTCTCACAGCCCTCTATCATAATCCAGAGTTTTGAGAAGATTGGAGAAACTGAATTTTTCGCCCGAAAACGAAAAAAAAACGAAAGGGGTAACACTGTCGTTTTTTTTTCGGGTCGAAATTTTGAATTTCGATATCTCAGCTCTGGAAGGGTCTAGAGCCTCCATTTTTGCACTCAGGTCAAAGTCTCGTGGCCCTCTATCAGAATCCAGAGTTTTGAGAAGATTGGAAAAACTTAATTTTTCGCCCAAAAACGAAAAAAAACGAAAGGGGTAACACTGTCGTTTTTTTTTTCGGGTCGAAATTTTGAATTTCGATATCTCAGCTCTGGAAGGGTCTCTAGAGACTCCATTTTTGCACTCAGGTGTAAGTCTCGTGGCCCTCTATCAGAATCCAGAGTTTTGAGAAGATTGGAGAAACTTAATTTTTCGCCCGAAAAAAAAAAAACGAAAGGGGTACCACTGTCGTTTTTGTTTTTTTTTCGGGTTGAATTTTTGAGTTTCGATATCTCAGCTCTGGAAGGGTCTAGAGATTCCATTTTTGCACTCAGGTGTAAGTCTCACACCCCTCTATCAGAATCCATAGTTTTGAGAAGATTGGAGTAACTGAATTTTTCGCCCGAAAAAAAAAAAAACGAAAGGGGTACCACTGTCGTTTTTGTTTTTTTTCGGGTCGAATTTTTGAGTTTCGATATCTCAGCTCTGGAAGGGTCTAGAGCCTCCATTTTTGCGCTCGGGTCAATGTCTCGCGGCCCTCTATCATAATCCAGAGTTTTGAGAAGATTGGAGAAACTTGATTTTTCGCCCGAAAACGAAAAAAAACGTAAGGGGTAACACTGTCGTTTTTTTTTTCGGGTCGAATTTTTGAGTTTCGATATCTCAGCTCTGGAAGGGTCTAGAGCCTCCATTTTTGCGCTCAGGTCAAAGTCTCGCGGCCCTCTATCATAATCCAGAGTTTTGAGAAGATTGGAGAAACTTGATTTTTCGCCCGAAAACGAAAAAAACGTAAGGGGTAACACTGTCGTTTTTTTTTCGGGTCGAAATTTTGAGTTTCGATATCTCAGCTCTGGAAGGGTCTAGAGCCTCCATTTTTGCGCTCGGGTCAAAGTCTCGCGGCCCTCTATCATAATCCAGAGTTTTGAGAAGATTGGAGAAACTTGATTTTTCGCCCGAAAACGAAAAAAAAACGTAAGGGGTAACACTGTCGTTTTTTTTTCGGGTCGAAATTTTGAGTTTCGATATCTCAGCTCTGGAAGGGTCTAGAGCCTCCATTTTTGCGCTCGGGTCAAAGTCTCGCGGCCCTCTATCATAATCCAGAGTTTTGAGAAGATTGGAGAAACTTGATTTTTCGCCCGAAAACGAAAAAAAACGTAAGGGGTAACACTGTCGTTTTTTTTTCGGGTCGAAATTTTGAGTTTCGATATCTCAGCTCTGGAAGGGTCTAGAGCCTCCATTTTTGCGCTCGGGTCAAAGTCTCGCGGCCCTCTATCATAATCCAGAGTTTTGAGAAGATTGGAGAAACTTGATTTTTCGCCCGAAAACGAAAAAAAACGTAAGGGGTAACACTGTCGTTTTTTTTTTCGGGTCGAAATTTTGAGTTTCGATATCTCAGCTCTGGAAGGGTCTAGAGCCTCCATTTTTGCGCTCGGGTCAAAGTCTCGCGGCCCTCTATCATAATCCAGAGTTTTGAGAAGATTGGAGAAACTTGATTTTTCGCCCGAAAACGAAAAAAAACGTAAGGGGTAACACTGTCGTTTTTTTTTTCGGGTCGAAATTTTGAGTTTCGATATCTCAGCTCTGGAAGGGTCTAGAGCCTCCATTTTTGCGCTCGGGTCAAAGTCTCGCGGCCCTCTATCATAATCCAGAGTTTTGAGAAGATTGGAGAAACTTGATTTTTCGCCCGAAAACGGAAAAAAACGTAAGGGGTAACACTGTCGTTTTTTTTTTCGGGTCGAAATTTTGAGTTTCGATATCTCAGCTCTGGAAGGGTCTAGAGCCTCCATTTTTGCGCTCGGGTCAAAGTCTCGCGGCCCTCTATCATAATCCAGAGTTTTGAGAAGATTGGAGAAACTTGATTTTTCGCCCAAAAACGAAAAAAACGTAAGGGGTAACACTGTCGTTTTTTTTTCGGGTCGAAATTTTGAGTTTCGATATCTCAGCTCTGGAAGGGTCTAGAGCCTCCATTTTTGCGCTCGGGTCAAAGTCTCGCGGCCCTCTATCATAATCCAGAGTTTTGAGAAGATTGGAGAAACTTGATTTTTCGCCCGAAAACGAAAAAAACGTAAGGGGTAACACTGTCGTTTTTTTTTTCGGGTCGAAATTTTGAGTTTCGATATCTCAGCTCTGGAAGGGTCTAGAGCCTCCATTTTTGCGCTCGGGTCAAAGTCTCGCGGCCCTCTATCATAATCCAGAGTTTTGAGAAGATTGGAGAAACTTGATTTTTCGCCCGAAAACGAAAAAAAACGTAAGGGGTAACACTGTCGTTTTTTTTTCGGGTCGAAATTTTGAGTTTCGATATCTCAGCTCTGGAAGGGTCTAGAGCCTCCATTTTTGCGCTCGGGTCAAAGTCTCGCGGCCCTCTATCATAATCCAGAGTTTTGAGAAGATTGGAGAAACTTGATTTTTCGCCCGAAAACGAAAAAAAACGTAAGGGGTAACACTGTCGTTTTTTTTTCGGGTCGAAATTTTGAGTTTCGATATCTCAGCTCTGGAAGGGTCTAGAGCCTCCATTTTTGCGCTCAGGTCAAAGTCTCGCGGCCCTCTATCATAATCCAGAGTTTTGAGAAGATTGGAGAAACTTAATTTTTCGCCCAAAACGGAAAAAAACGTAAGGGGTAACACTGTCGTTTTTTTTTCGGGTCGAAATTTTGAGTTTCGATATCTCAGCTCTGGAAGGGTCTAGAGCCTCCATTTTTGCACTCAGGTCAAAGTCTCGCGGCCCTCTATCATAATCCAGAGTTTTGAGAAGATTGGAGAAACTTGATTTTTCGCCCAAAAACGAAAAAAAACGTAAGGGGTAACACTGTCGTTTTTTTTTCGGGTCGAAATTTTGAGTTTCGATATCTCAGCTCTGGAAGGGTCTAGAGCCTCCATTTTTGCGCTCGGGTCAAAGTCTCGCGGCCCTCTATCATAATCCAGAGTTTTGAGAAGATTGGAGAAACTTGATTTTTCGCCCGAAACGAAAAAAAACGTAAGGGGTAACACTGTCGTTTTTTTTTCGGGTCGAAATTTTGAGTTTCGATATCTCAGCTCTGGAAGGGTCTAGAGCCTCCATTTTTGCGCTCGGGTCAAAGTCTCGCGGCCCTCTATCATAATCCAGAGTTTTGAGAAGATTGGAGAAACTTGATTTTTCGCCCGAAAACGAAAAAAAAACGTAAGGGTAACACTGTCGTTTTTTTTTCGGGTCGAAATTTTGAGTTTCGATATCTCAGCTCTGGAAGGGTCTAGAGCCTCCATTTTTGCGCTCGGGTCAAAGTCTCGCGGCCCTCTATCATAATCCAGAGTTTTGAGAAGATTGGAGAAACTTGATTTTTCGCCGAAAACGAAAAAAAACGTAAGGGGTAACACTGTCGTTTTTTTTTCGGGTCGAAATTTTGAGTTTCGATATCTCAGCTCTGGAAGGGTCTAGAGCCTCCATTTTTGCGCTCAGGTCAAAGTCTCGCGGCCCTCTATCATAATCCAGAGTTTTGAGAAGATTGGAGAAACTTGATTTTTCCCCGAAAACGAAAAAAAACGTAAGGGGTAACACTGTCGTTTTTTTTTCGGGTCGAAATTTTGAGTTTCGATATCTCAGCTCTGGAAGGGTCTAGAGCCTCCATTTTTGCGCTCAGGTCAAAGTCTCGCGGCCCTCTATCATAATCCAGAGTTTTGAGAAGATTGGAGAAACTTGATTTTTCGCCCAAAACGAAAAAAAAACGTAAGGGGTAACACTGTCGTTTTTTTTTCGGGTCGAAATTTTGAGTTTTGATATCTCAGCTCTGGAAGGGTCTAGAGCCTCCATTTTTGCACTCAGGTCAAAGTCTCGCGCCCTCTATCATAATCCAGAGTTTTGAGAAGATTGGAGAAACTTAATTTTCGCCCGAAAACGAAAAAAAACGTAAGGGGTAACACTGTCGTTTTTTTTTCGGGTCGAAATTTTGAGTTTCGATATCTCAGCTCTGGGAGGGTCTAGAGCCTCCATTTTTGCGCTCAGGTCAAAGTCTCGCGGCCCTCTATCATAATCCAGAGTTTTGAGAAGATTGGAGAAACTTGATTTTTCGCCCGAAAACGAAAAAAAACGTAAGGGGTAACACTGTCGATTTTTTTTTCGGGTCGAAATTTTGAGTTTCGATATCTCAGCTCTGGGAGGGTCTAGAGCCTCCATTTTTGCGCTCAGGTCAAAGTCTCGCGCCCTCTATCATAATCCAGAGTTTTGAGAAGATTGGAAAACTTAATTTTTCGCCCGAAAACGAAAAAAAACGTAAGGGGTAACACTGTCGTTTTTTTTTTCGGGTCGAAATTTTGAATTTCGATATCTCAGCTCTGGAAGGGTCTAGAGCCTCCATTTTTGCACTCAGGTCAAAGTCTCGTGCCCTCTATCAGAATCCAGAGTTTTGAGAAGATTGGAGAAACTTAATTTTTCGCCAAAAAAAAAAAAAAGGGGTAACACTGTCGTTTTTTTTTTCGGGTCGAAATTTTGAATTTCGATATCTCAGCTCTGGAAGGGTCTAGAGCCTCCATTTTTGCACTCAGGTCAAAGTCTCACAGCCCTCTATCATAATCCAGAGTTTTGAGAAGATTGGAGAAACTTAATTTTTCGCCCCGAAAACGAAAAAAAACGAAAGGGGTAACACTGTCGTTTTTTTTTTCGGGTCGAAATTTTGAATTTCGATATCTCAGCTCTGGAAGGGTCTAGAGCCTCCATTTTTTGCACTCAGGTCAAAGTCTCACGGCCCTCTATCATAATCCAGAGTTTTGAGAAGATTGGAGAAACTTAATTTTTCGCCCGAAAATGAAAAAAACGAAAGGGGTAACACTGTCGTTTTTTTTTCGGGTCGAAATTTTGAATTTTGATATCTCAGCTCTGGAAGGGTCTAGAGCCTCCATTTTTGCACTCAGGTCAAAGTCTCACAGCCCTCTATCATAATCCAGAGTTTTGAGAAGATTGGAGAAACTTAATTTTTCGCCCGAAAACGAAAAAAAAACGAAGGGGTAACACTGTCGTTTTTTTTTCGGTCGAAATTTTGAATTTCGATATCTCAGCTCTGGAAGGGTCTAGAGCCTCCATTTTTGCACTCAGGTCAAAGTCTCGTGCCCTCTATCAGAATCCAGAGTTTTGAGAAGATTGGAGAAACTTAATTTTTCGCCCCAAAAACGAAAAAAAAACGAAAGGGGTAACACTGTCGTTTTTTTTTTCGGGTCGAAATTTTGAATTTCGATATCTCAGCTCTGGAAGGGTCTAGAGCCTCCATTTTTGCACTCAGGTCAAAGTCTCGTGGCCCTCTATCATAATCCAGAGTTTTGAGAAGATTGGAGAAACTTAATTTTTTCGCCCAAAAAAAAAAAACGAAAGGGGTAACACTGTCGTTTTTTTTTTTCGGGTCGAATTTTTGAGTTTCGATATCTCAGCTCTGGAAGGGTCTAGAGCCTCCATTTTTGCACTCAGGTCAAAGTCTCATGGCCCTCTATCATAATCCAGAGTTTTGAGAAGATTGGAGAAACTGAATTTTTCGCCCCAAAAAAAAAAAAAACGAAAGGGGTAACACTGTCGTTTTTTTTTTTTTCGGGTCGAAATTTTGAGTTCGATATCTCAGCTCTGGAAGGGTCTAGATGCC